>CM033696.1:35078068-35641797 GCA_019514585.1 Dendrobium officinale | reverse complement strand
GGATAGCAAGATCGTAGTTGGGCGATGGTGGTCGGGAGGAGGACCATAGTCTGCAGGCGTCGATGGAGGTCTGAGGACGTAGTCAGGAGCCTACATTGTAAGAGGGAACCTGTAGTCAGTGGGCCAAAAGCGATAAGAGGGACTGTAGTCGTCCGAGCAATGGGAGTTTAGAGGGACCATAGTCGGCGGTGAAGACAGTAAAGAGGGGATCATAGTTGGTTTGGAGACAGTGGTCAGACATACCATAATTAGCGAGCGACAGGGATCAAAAAGACCATAATCGGTGGGCGATGGTAATCCTAGAGGGACAGCAGATATCAGGGTGACAGAGGTTGAAGGGTATCGTAGTCGGCAGGCGACGGTGGTCCGAGAGACCTTAGTCGGTTGGACAACGATGGTCGAGAGACTGTATCTGCAAGTGAGTAAGTTGCATGGGACGGTAAGTCAACGACGATATTGGTAAAATGTACAATATCGGTCGGGGCAATGAAGGTCAGCAACCGGGCAGTGATCCGACAATGTCCAAGCGAAATTCTAGAGAACGGTTTGCAAAAAGTAGGTTGTTTGGCGGTTGTTTGGCGATGGTCAAACAGAAGTCTGGCAGCGGCCGCGGTGATTTGACAATGGGTTGGGTGAAAGTCCTGGTCGAGGTCATCGGCCAGATGGAAGTCCGAGAGCTGGGCGGTGGTCCAATGATGGTTGGGTCGGGAAGTTCAGTGGCTTTCAATAGCTAAGTGGAAGTCTAGTGACAGTTGGCGACTAAGCGGTGACCCAACGGAGATCGAGCTGAAGTCCGCGGATGTTTGCATCCACGAGGTGGTTCGACAATGACCTGACAGAAAGTCCGACAGTGGGCGGCGGCTGGGTGGTAGTCCGGGGTGATTGCCAACAGTGATTCGCCAATGATAGTGCGTAAGAAGCTCTTAAAGCCATAGGGATCTCTCCAATCTCTAATAAAAAGGTCTACCTTCATGTAGAGTGTAGGTGTTCTATATATAGATTTTTTGGGAGTGGTAAGCCTCATAAATATAGAAAAGATTTGGTGTAGATTTGGAGAGCTCCATCGAACGATCCATATTAATCCACGATCAATGAGTGTTTTTATAAGTGTTTAAAGTGCCTTAATGATGTTGGAATTCAGTTGATATTGGACTTGTTGGATTCTTTCTCGTTGGCTGCTTGATTCGACTATAAGCATATCATTTGACCATCCAATTTAAGCTTTTTGAAACTTCCAAATAAGTATTGGGCCCCTGATCTGGACCCATTTAAGCTCGAATTAGACTAATTTTTATGCTATTAGGGTTCGTCTTTTCATTAGACGTTGAATTTGACTATAAGTTTGTAGAAATTGGAGTTCAGATGATCCCAAATTAAACTTTGAAAATTTCCAACTTGAATATGTCTCGAGATTCGTGCAATTGATCATGGGATAGTTTTTTACGTATAAATTTATTTTTTTTCAAGTCTTCAAGCTATCAATGTTCAAATTGGATAATCAGTTCAAATAAGGTTAGCTTGTTCTTTTTCGAGTTTATTGATACTTGATACGTCCTAAAAAAAATTATCTTGATCGGAGCACGAATCTCGATTCAAAAATCAAGCTGGAAACTTCCGAAATTAAAATTGGAACCATCCAACTCCGAATTTCAACAAACTTATAGTTGAACTGAACGTCACGGAAAATACGAACCTAACGACACCAAATTCGACTCAATCCGAGACCAAATGGGTCCAAAATTAAACAAGGGGACCGAAGCGCTGTTGGAGGGTTTGAACCATAATTTGGGTTACCAAACGGTTTCCCAAACAAGAATTTTATTATAGTTGAATCGGGCGGCTCGACGAGACAAATCCAACGAGCCTAAGATCATTAAATTCCGACATCACTAAGACCTTTTAATATCTGACGAGATCAAAGGATATTCAATATCGGTCATCCATCCAACCACTCCCCATTTTACCCTTGAGTCTCCTCACCTATTTTATGGGCCATGCCACTCCATAAATCTATATATAAACCCCTCATTTCTCTTGAAAGGGGACCAAAGCAAGAAGAGAAGAAGGAAGAAGAGAAGGAAGAAGCTCCTCCTCGACCACTGCCGGGCTTCCGCCAGACCACCACTTGAGGCCCTCACCTCCGCCGGACCGTCCGTCTGATATCATTGCTCTGCTGGACCACCACTTGAGGCCCTCATCTTTGCCGGACCACCGCCTGACACCGTTGCTCTGCCGAACCACCACTTGAGGCCCTCACCTCCACCAAACCACTGCCTGACGTCGTTGTTCTGCCGAACCAACACTTAAGACCCTGAACTCCGTCGGACCACCACTTGAGGCCCTCACCTCCGCCGGACCACCGTCTGACGCCGTTGCTCCACCAGACTACCACTTGAGGCCCATACTTTCACCGAACCACCACTTGAGACCCTGTGCTCCACCAGGCCACCACCTGAGGCCCGGACTTCCGCCGGACCATCACTTGAGGCCCTGTGCTCCACCAGGCCACCACCTAACGCCCGGATTTTTGCATGCCAGACCACCACTTGAGGCTTAGACTTCTTCCAAGCCACCACTTGACGTCGAGAGTTCTCCCGAAGTACCACCCTTCTACAACGGTCCTTCCAACCTCCGCCACCTACCATGGTCATTTCGACCTTCATCACCAGATAATGGTCTTTCTGACCCTGGTCTCCTGCCGGCTACGGTCCTTCTGACCTTCATCGCCTACTATGGTCCTTTCGACCTCCATCAACAGACAACAGTCTTTTTGACCCCGGTCTCCTACCGACTAAGGTCCTTCTGACCTCCGTCACCTACTATGGTCCTTCCAACCTCCATCAACAGACAACGGTCTTTTTGATCCCATTCTCTTGCCAACTATGGTCTTTCAGACCTTTGTCTCCTGCCGACTACGACCCTTCTGACCTCCATCACCAAACAACGGTCTTTTCGACCTCCAATTTATCAACTTTGGTCATGCCGACAAAACAAACACATCTATTGTAACTCCCACCATGTAATGCACTATATATGATGTACATTTGTGACATCAAGCCAAGGCCTTCTACTAAGGAAGGGCCTTATTTGTAATCGACTACAAATACTAATTGATTCATTCAAACTAGGCTAGGCCCCATGGTTTTTCCCCTTTTCAGGGATTTCCACATAAAAACTCTAGTGTCTCTTATGATGCTACACCCTCTCACTTATCTGATTGTGTGCTGGATCTTCGTACAATGCTAAGACATTAAACTAAATATTTCTCTACCACCGTAAATATTTCAGGACGCAACAAGACTAACCCATCATGACGTATTTTCCATGTTGAGTTCAGTCAAGATCCGGGTTGATCACGTTAGATTCGTTAAAAAATATTCCTTTCCTCTCAATGTAGAAACCAAATCACTATAGTTTGTCCCACTTGGTTTTGTATTCATTTACAAATGAGCAATTTGATCCTTTCATTTGTTGGATGCTATATTTTAATTAGATAGTTTGGCTAAGAGACGAAACACAAGATAGACAGACTGATCGATCAAGCCAACTGCTCAAATTGATAAGTTTTTATGTGCGATAGAGTGGTATTTTGTGTTAAAAGAATATTTTAAATTGGGATTATATTAGTATTAAACAAGTAATTATTGTTACATGTTAGAAATTTTTTTAGTATGTTGAATATGAATTTTACGTCTTAATAGTGTATAAAGATTTAGCACGTACTTATGAAAATAGTAGGACCAAAGAATTTTTTTTGCGTGAAAACTCCAGAAAGGAAAAAAAAATTATGTGGCCTAGCCTAGTTGTAAAATCGATTTATGTAGTAAGTGATACAGATATCCACATTTCTTCACTATTGATGAAGAGGCAGGGTACAAAGATCAAACGTCTATAGGGGGATAATCTATACCCAACAACAATACTTAATTTTTTCAATAAATTTGTATAAATAGATGTCCACAGCCAGAAAAATATATCCAATACTAGAGTGAAATTTGTCAGTATTCTGGATATTATAGTGATTTCAGATGTCGGTCGTTAGTGGCAATGATGGTTGTCGGTAGCAATAACATGTGGTGATCGTTGATAGCGATGTTTAAAAAATACAAGAGAGTTCTCTTTATAACTTTCTTTCTCCTTCTTCATTCCCTCCTAAGAATGACGACCTATTTATAAGTTTTTAGGAGTGGCATGCTCCATAAATATAGATAAAATTCAAGGCAAAGTTGAAGTGCTTCATCAAACGATCTGTATTGATTCCTTTTATTATAGATATTTTATCAAGCATTTAAATATTTTAATGGTGCCATAATTAAGTGATCTTATGATCATTGAAATTATCTTGTCAAACTGCTCGATTCAACTATAAGCATGTCATATTTGGAGATTATTTGTTTATCCACATAATGCTTCGAAGCTTCTAAATATGCTTCAGTTCCTTAGTTCGAGATCAGTTGAACTCGAATTGGGACTATTTAGGTGTCATTGGGTTCGTATTGTCGAGACGTTCAATTTGACTATAAGGCTGCTGAGATCGGAGTTCAGATGGTCTCAAATTTAATTTTGAAAGTTTCTAATTCAAATATGTTTCAAGATTAGTGCTTGATCAAGATGATTTTTGATGACATATTATTTATACCGAACAAAATGCTGGCCATATTAATAGTGAGAAATCTTCTCCTATTAGTGAGAGCCCTACTAGCTAAATAAAGCAGTCATTAAAAATTAACCTGTAAGAGAGTAGGTGAAATTTAGTCCTCCAAAGAGGAAGATAAACTTCGGAGGAAGAAATTAAGCTTGTGTCGGCCAATTAAACGTTGAGAAATTTTGGTCATCGTATGGTTAAAAGACATTAAATATTATCCTGAAGTCTTACGTGTTTGAAAAAAATATGTAATTTTTTCTAGAAAGCTGTGTTAAAAGCATATATTAGTTGATTTCATAAAGGTGGTTAAATTTGAGAATATGCATAGCTATAATTTGCATATCATTTTGAAAAAAAAAACAATAATTTTTTTTAGAAAAATTATATTAAAATAAGCTTAAAATTAATAATTAATGGTTTGATAGTATGAGCCTGTATGCATATGTTATTAAACTGATATAGCCTTACAGTTTGTGCGGATCAGAATAGCACGCGTCCGCAGACCAATCAGAACGCGCCAAGTTATTTTTTTGCTTGGTACCGGTGCTCTGTACCGCTCGATACAGGATGACGTGGCTCATTCTAGTTGATCTCCGGACACAGAATAAATTCTCCTACAATGTTAGAAGGAAAAAGGAAAAACACATATCATGAATTTCTAAATTTTTTACTTTGTTAACATTACTTGACAACAAAAACTATACTTATATATATAAGAGCAAGGACGGCTGGCTGGTCAAGTTAAACAAAGCGCAAGGTGGTTTTCGTTGAGATGTTGGCATAGGAAAATGGTAGAAGTTTTCAATCATGAGGTTAACAACACAATGACCACTATTGCCAACCTTTCATTAATCAAACCCGTCTTTTTCTTCTTCTCTTTTCTTTGCTTGTATTATTTTTTATTTGGGTTTGGTGGGCAGAGAGAATCCTTGACTCTTTTTTTTTTCCATACATTTTCTATATTTTGCCATCATCAACAAATCTCTCTCTTCCCCTCTCGATCCCTGCACGTATCACTATATATCCATCCAAGCTCTTCGGTATAGCTTCTTTATTAATTACAGACCACAACATGCAATAAGCTTCCGAAGATATTGTATATATATTCAATATGTAGAGGTCATAATAGAACAAGGGACAGCGAGAACAAGAGAATTTCAGAGGCAAATAGAATGGGCAGAGGCAGAGCTCCATGCTGTGAGAAAGTTGGACTCAACAGAGGAGCTTGGACACCGGAGGAAGACATGAGACTCATGGCCTATATCCGCAAGTTCGGCCATGGAAACTGGCGTGCTCTCCCTAAGCAAGCAGGTCATTACCCTCTTCTCTCTCTCTCCCTCAATTTTTATTCTGTGTCGGCATCCGAGGAGAGAACCGTCTGGTGGTACTGAGCGTCTTGGTACTGAGCGTTGTGCCGTGCTCGATATAGAGTGCGGTACACTTTTGAATGACGCAGAATAAAAATTCCTCTCCCCAATGAAACAGTGAATGACAAGGCAAAAGTTTTCATTTTTAAATATATGAGTACAGGGTTGCTGAGATGCGGTAAGAGCTGCCGCCTCCGTTGGATCAACTATCTCCGCCCTGATATCAAAAGAGGCAACTTTAGTATAGAGGAGGAAGAGACCATAATCAAGCTCCATGGATTTGCTCGGAAACAAGTGAGATCTTCGTTGTTTTTTAATTTTCTATTATATATAGACATGCTCGTTCATTTTTAAACTGAAATCCAAGCGCCACTCCTGCAGATGGTCTAAAATAGCTTCCTCCCTTCCCGGAAGAACAGACAACGAGATAAAAAAATGTGTGGAACACTCATCTCAAAAAAAGACTAAAATCAAACGAGCAATCCTCGTCTTCTCCAACACCGACCATCGTCAGCACAGCCAACGCAGATCAAGACACACCAGCAAGCTCCTCCTCATCGGAAACAACTTCCATCTCCATCCCCTCCAATCTCGACTTCGATGATTTCAATGATTCTATCGACGAAATTCTTGCAATCGACATCGAGCCTGAGGTCTGGAACGATGTGATCGTCACAGAAGAAGCTGACGCAGGAGAGAAAAGGAATTGGCTGGCCTATTTGGAAGAAGAATTAGGCCTTTTCGATGACAACGGCGGCGGTGATGATGAGAACAAGATGGTGGAGATGGTTGTGGTGGGGTGAGGGGGATCCAGTAACAAGTTATTTTCACAAAAGTTATTAATTCCTCACCCCTCTTGTGTGTAGAAGTTGTTGACCTTCATCACTCGTGTAGATACGTTAAAAAGTCGTGGACTGAGTTTGGTAAATGTGTTGAATTTGTGAGATTATCATAATGGAGACACGTCGCTAAGTTGGAATCTGATTATATTGGCTTGCTCACCTACTTGCTGATTTTAGTCAAAGTTGTAGGTCTTAATTAGGAGGGAAAATTAAGCTTTCTGCTTAATTAATTAGTAATTAATGAGGTCATGTTCATGAGGTTGTACTGTTGACTCATCAAGTTTTTATCTAATTACACAGCTCATTATGATCTGTTGGTTGAGAGTTTAGACTATCAATTAAGAGATCTTAGAGTCAGATCTTATGTATGAATCTGTTTTAATTGACTTAAATGTTTCAAAAAATTATCTAATTTTGAAAAAAAATTAGAATTCATCGAAGTCTCCAAATAAAATAAATATTGAGTTAATTTAATTTTTATTTTTTTTATATTTTTGAAGGTGAATCGATATTGGGCACATGCATGGTCTCACTGATTGGAAAATTTCAGTCACATGGTACAGCGAGAATAAGAATAAATAATAATAATATTTTAAATATTAATTTATTTGAGTAGGGTGAGTCAAATAATCAGTGGATTTATGTGAATTTTGTGAGTCCCATTAGTCATGTGAGATATGGACTACAGAAATTTTTGACATGTGCTCACTGAAGGATCTCTCATTAGATATACATGACGTTTTTTTTTTTTTTTTTTATATTGAATGTGTTCGTATGAGGAGAATAATTTGAGCATTTAAATAAATTAAAAAAAGAATTTGCCACCCCTATATTTGCACTACATCCATTAATATTGTAGATTATGTTTAATTTTTTATCACTTCAAAATTAAATTTATAATTGTAATTTAATATCACTCATATATATTTTGTAATTACACGTGTGAGTTTTTTTAGGACATTGATCATTAAGTTTTTTTCTAAAAAAATTGCATAAGAATGTGTTGGGAATGGAAGTAAAGCGATGCGACAAAAAAAAAAAAAAAAAAAAGTAAAGCAACAACAAGATTTAACATGAAAATATCCGAAATCGTAAAAAAATAACTACTGAGCCACACAACACTAAGAAATCCATTATGAAAATGGGGGAAAATAAGCAAATCTCTCTTCTCTCTTGCTTTCTTCTTGCTTCTCTTCTCTCTTACACCTTTCTCACAATCTAAACAGAAAAGAAAGTCAAATTAATAATACAAATGGATGCCACCATTCAAAAAAACAATAAAGAAATTTATTAAATCTGCCTCAAAGCATTGTGGCACCAATTTGGAGCTCTCAAGCCTCTGTCATCATGATGTTGCGGCGCTCAAACCTGCAGCGTTGCGGTGCCGAATCTATGGCGCTGCATAGTTTCGTTCTTTGTTGTTTCTTCCATCAAATTCTGCAACGACGAGGCGCTGGGGAACATAGCATAAGGGAGCTCGGGAACACAGCGCCAGGTAGCTCGGGAACATAGCGCTAGGGAGCTCGGGTACACAACGTCACGACATTCTAGTACGCAACGCCATTGCATTCGGGTACGCAGCACCGGCGTGCTTGAGTACACAGCGTCAAGCATTCTATGTTGAAAAAGGAGGACCCCCTGGCACCACCACCACCACCCCGCTGAATGCAACAAATTGAACTGAAGTTCGATGCAATAGTAAAATGTGATTGATCAACACAATCAGATTTCACACAGAACTAACAATTCCCGATCTATTTTACACTAGATTAGACTTCAAAATCCTCTGATTTTCGCTGAAATTAGTGCCTCCCTTGAATATCATGTATTGAGCAAATCTACGCGCAAATTAAAAGACTTTGAAGCTCATCCTAACGCATAACACGTCATGACATAATTACATAACCTTTTTTTTGCATTTTTCCTTCAGACTTTATATATTTAGCACTATTGCGTTATCATTATGATATATTTCTATACAACAAGAAGTATATATGCATTTCTCGTTATCAAAATGTTAGAAGGGTTGATGATGAAGCCCTTTTCAACACACTTTTTTACATAAATTAAAATTGCATATAAATAAATGAATAGCATGGGTTAAATATTTTTGTACCAACTGCCCCTTACACTAATAAGGCAATTTCGGTTTATGTTGTCGCATAAAATGTTTTCTTCCCATAGTCATATAAATATGTAGCATATTGAGATATGATGTTGCTGGCCTTAATTAAATTCTGCAACGTTTTTCAGGGCTCGCATTAAGTATTCGAAAGAGACTTTAGGAAGCATAAATAATTGACTTACAAACTTAAATTGTTCTAATTAATGTACTCTATTAGTCTATTGTTTTGTCCTGCTTTGAAAATCTGACTACGCAAACATTTGTCTGCAATGCAGTGGAGAGGTTGTTGAGATAAGAGACTTTAGAAGCACAAGAACCACAGCTCTATGAAAAGCTAGTTTTCTCTTTAAAATTGAAAAATAAACGACATAGAGTAGACAACTTTTGACTTCTGCTCTCAAATGTTCGCTAAAATCTGACTTGCTTATTCAAAAAAAAAACTAAGTGGAAAGAATTTTTCAATATATAGAGGAGCAATTATTACGTTAGGTCACCTGACGCGTTCAAATACCAATAATCATGCGCCACATCACCTAAAACTCAGTATTGGGCACTCGGTATTGCTCGGTATACGTCCGGATTTCCGTTTTTTTGTCCGGACGTAATAATTACTCTATATAGAGAGGGGGATAAGAGAGGCGTGTTGAGAGTAAGCTATGGAGAGTAAAAAAGAGAAGTAACAGAGGAAAAATTTTCAAGAGATGTATACTTTTTTTTGGGTATTGTATATAAATTTATGCCGCGCATTGGATTAATTGATTGTCAATTATATAAATTTCATAAAATTTTATTGGTCATGGCATAAAACTTTTGAAGCACATTGGATAGCCTCTTCTAACCCTTGTAAATTAGAGATATTCCAAGTAAAAAGAGAGTATTATATATATTTATGAGATGCAATGTGAGGCTAATGAATATATGAGTAGAATTAGTTGTTATCTCGAATTTGCTAACTTGAGGACTATGAATATTTCTTCCCCTAAAGTTTTAGCTTGTAGGAGAACTTATAAGGGTGTGGATGATGGCTCAATGTTGTGTCTATTGTCCAATAATAATACGCCATATTAATATAATTGAGGATGTTTAAATTTTTAATTTACAATATAATTTAATATTGAACAACGGATGCGGCTTAATCTAATAATTTTCGTACTTATAAGCCATCGTCAACAAGTGTCGCTCTTCTTGTATCAAATCATGACCTTTTCATTACACATGTATGTTGACTTCATTCATTAGCTTTCTAATTCTTCACCCACTTGGATTTCATTGTTAATTACGACGTCGAGTTAAAATCCAATTCTACTCCTAAATATTTGATGTTTGAACTTTTCGTTCTTCCAGCTCAATGTTCGACCGGATTTTCAAAATGTTGCTTGCAACTAGCATGAGGACTTTTCGGTTCTCACCGCCATTATCAACATGGAATTTGTTATCCTACTCATTCGTACCATATGTTCTTTCAATCATCACCACATCAATGTTACTAACGACATTCATCGCATCATCTATTGGGTCAACGATCATTAATATAACAGTGTTAAAGAACACCTATAATTAGTTAGTGTCAGCCACTAATATTGATGTCAACCCCTTCATGTGATCAGCAGATTGCCCATGGTCTTCTTCATCTTTCACTTCAAAATCTTTATTGACGCCACCATTATTATTGTCATCAGCTTCCTCAATCACTACTCTAACTCCTTTATCATTAGTTACATCGGGCACTTTAATAGAAATGTGAATTTTTTTCCCCTAGCTCTAAACCATCATTTCAACATCCTCAATATCAATATTAGCTACCACTTATGCATGAAGAAGTGAGCCAACTTCCACTCCATGAAGTTGATAAGACCCCAAGTTTTCATGATTGCATAAGATAAAGAAAGTTGTTAGGGTATGTCATAAACCAAAAGAGAAAAAATGAACTTCCATGCACAATGACAAGCGCTTGTCCTCTTTTGTTGAAGAATTCAAATAACCCGTCAAAAAATCATGAATGAATTCAGTGTCAGCTATGCAGGATGGCACTACTCCATGTGAACAACTTCTTCAACTCCTTAATAATGAAAGGAAGCCTAAAATAGTAATTGAAAGCCATAAAGCAAAAAAAGAAATTTCTCTCATTGGGGGCGCATTATGTGTCTCATCAACTTTCATTACATGATAGCTCATAAACATTAAGCATTTGAATCATTGTGACAACATCTTTAATATGTTGTCATCCATAATGAATGACATGAAAGATCAACAACATTTTTACGTGATTATACAGAACTCTTTTTGCATCATTGTTTGGAAATCCATTTGTTGTCATCCCATATTTGAGTTTTATAAATATATTGTTTCATTTTATGCCTGAAAAATAATTGTTGATAAAATATTTATAATTTGCATCAACATGCAATAACATTATAGTATGTTAAAGTATGCACTGATATCGTGTCTTTAAATCTTTGAAGTTAGCATGATATTTGTAGTGCCAGTGATATTTGAGTCGTTACTAACCTCTTTTGTGTAGGGCTGTCAAAATTTGGTCACGGGTTGGGTTCAGGTATAACCCAGAACTATTCAACCCAACCTGAATCCTACCCGTTTTTGCAAATGGGACGGTTTTACGGACCCGAGTCCGACCCGCTTCAGGTCCAGATCAACCCAAACTCAACCTACTTCTGGTATATTTTAATAATTTTTTTATTTAATTCGATTTATTTAAACCTAAATTAAATTAAGGTAAAATTTACTTCAATTAATTTAAAATAAATTAAACTTAATTAAATTTGGACAACATTATTTATTAATTTTTGGAAAAAATATTTACTTATTTCATAACAATCTTTTAAAACCCTCATAAATTAATTAAAAATGGGTCAAACCGGATTGATTTCGGGTTTCGGGGTCAACCCGAACCCTACCCAGTTTTACAATCTGGTTGTAATCTTCAGGTTGACCTGAACCCGAAATTTTCGGTTCTGGTTTGAGTTGGGTTTTCGGGTCATGTCAAATATTGACACCCCTACTTTTGGGGTTTCTATAACCTTTTTATTGAACAGTAAAATCGTGGCTAAAAATCCCTAGTTATTTTGGGTGGCTAAAATTTAATCCAGTCAAATCAAAATGATTTTTATAGAACTAGACTGGATAATTAAATCCCAACCATCCAAAATTTATGAAAAGGCAAGGAAATAATAATTACATTAATACAGTCGTCATCATAATTGTTGAGAATAAGCATCATATATTCATTCTATAATCTAAAAATTTGTTTAAAAGAGCTTTATCCGAGCTTTATTTTTCATTTCACTTTCATATTTTCATTTAACTATTAATGTTTTACTAAATTCTTAGAGATTTCGATGATAAAAATTTGCTTTTTACAATTAAATTTATCTATATGTGACAATTATAAGGTAATTATTATTATTTTTATTCTTTGAAATATTTATAATATTCATAATAATTAAAAGAAAAATCATTTCATTAAAATTATAATTATATTTGTTGCGTGCTAGAATATACGCGGCAATAGAGTTAGGAAATATTCGTCTTAGCGTTGCACGAGTATTCCGCACACAAACAGAAAAGAGAAAATGAACACCAAGGTTTTTACATGGAAAACCCAAAAGAGGGAAAAAACCACGGGGATTCGTCCCACAAGTTGGGATAATCCAAATACAATTTGTTTCTTCCAAGAAGTTTACAAAATTCTGCAAATTCCTTGCGTTTCCCGAAAATCCGGCAGAGTTCCGGCGTCTTCAGGCGGCAGGAAGAGCTACGGCGGTGGTCGAGGAGGTGAGGAATCTCCTTTTCCCCTTTCTCCTTCTTCTTCTCTTCTTCTTCCCTCTCTTCACTTGAGTCCCTTTGGTGTAGAATGAGGGCTCTATTTATAGTTTTTCTGGAGTGACATAGCCCGTAAATAGGCGTGAGATCAGGGGCGAATTGGGAGTGTTTTGAATGGACGGCCGATATCGAATCCTTTGATCATGCACCGTTCGTTGGGCATTTGAAGGCCTTAATGATGTCGGAATTCAGTGATCTTAGGCTCGTTGGATTCGTCTTGTCGAGCCGTTCGATTCGAGTATAAGCTCGTCAAAATCGGAGACCGTTTGATAACTCAAATTGCAGTTTGAACCTTCCAACAGCGCTTTGAGCCCTTGATTCGGACTCATTTGGGCTCGGATTGGGTTGATCTTGGTCTCGTTGGGTTCGTATTTCCGAGACGCTCAGTTTGACTGTAAGCTTGCTGAAATCAAAGTTCGGGTGCTCCCGGAATTAATTGTTGAAGTTTCCAACTAGCTTTTGCCTCTAGATTCGTGCCCGATTAAGCTAATTTTGTGATGCCGTATCAATATTTATAGTAAATTATAGTCACCTCAAAGCCTTTGTCATCAAAAGTGCAAATGGTGTGACAACTCAAAGCTTATAAACGAGAATTCTCAATCATTTACTTTTGAGTACCGCATGATTTGGCCTCACGTGTATATATATATATATATATTTATAAAGAAAAAATTTGATAAACTAACTAATTAAAAATGTTGTTCCTCCAAATAAACATAGCAAATATGGTGACTTATCATATGCAAATATACTCCAAATTCAAGGGAAGAAAGTTTAGATATATTGATTGATAGAAATATAAGTATTTATTACTCTTAAATCAACACAGAATATTTACATGACCATTTTTTCCAACAGTAACTGGGTATATTAACTTCTTGAAAATGCAAAGTTAATAATTATACAAAAGGTCTGTTTGGAACGGGTGCATTTTTTTTATAAAATTGATTTTGAAATTGCTATTCTGATTTCAAAAAATAATTTTTCACAGCAAAATTTTTTAAAAAATATTGAAAAAAGTAATCAGATAAAATTATGATTGTTAATTGAAAAATAAAACTGTTAGAAATTTGTCCAAAATAGATCATTAATTATCAGTCTAATTCAACCTTAACATCGAAATAACCCTAAGATTCCCACGCACATTAGAAATCAACTTGTATTTACTTTTGATACCATGGTCTACCATTTTCTAACAAGAATTTCTTAAAGTTTTCCATTATTAGCATAACCGTAATAGCCCTAAAAAAATAAGAAACAAGAATATAATTATGCTATTGTTGAGATGTCTCATCGAGGAATTGATTCTGAACCTTGTATTGAGAATGTGAATATGGTGAATTTGGATTTGTGTGATGTTAACAAGGTGGCTGGTTTAGCGCTATCTCCTGTTACTTCACATGTCGTTGCTATGCTGGATCCGATCAAAATATCAATATATATGAATATTTTCGACATTCCCCCCCCCCCCCCCCCCCCACAAATCTTTTTTGCCGTACTTATATCAATCCTAAGCATTTTTGTCCATCCCCCACAAAAAAAAAAAAAAAAACTTCCCACCCTAAAAAAAGAAGCTGGATCCGCCCCTGTGTGGAGTGGCTCTTATCTCTATTAATTCACCCTTGGCTTCTTTGGATTCAGTGGTTGCATATGAGAGTTTGTCTCTTATTGATGTTTCGGTTCTCTTATATCTAATGATGTTTTGAAAGCTCAATTGGCGCTTAACATGAAAGGTTATTGTGTGGCCCAATGTGATTGGCTTGATGATTTTGGTTCATCACCTTGCGGAGGTGATGGGGAGGATTTTGATGGGCCTGAAGATGAGTTTCAGGCGAAGTATAATTTGAATATTTGTCGCATAGTTGACAAGGTTTTTTTCCTATAGAGATAGTAAGCGTTGCAGAAAGAAATCTAAGAATAAGTAATTCTTGTTGGGTTTTGCTGGTTTGTTTTGGTTGTTTTGGTTCGTGGGCTGAGCTGTTGTTTGTGGTTCTTTCTCAGCTGTGCGGTTTGGGTTTGGGGAGGCTATGATTTTATATTGAAGGTTGGGTGGAGTTATTGTTCTCTTATGGTAGTTGATTTGGTCCATTATATGTTGGTTGGTTAGCTGTTCTGTTTAACCTTCTTGTTTCTTTTTCTTCTTGCAGGGTGTTGTCTTCTTGGATCTCGAGTGTTGTTGGCTTTTGCTATTTCAATTGGATGCTCCCCTGTTGATTTGTTGGATCTCTTTGTGGTTATGCTTTTGGTTTTTGTCTTTTATTTTGCCTGATCTAGTAATTAGTTTGAATATAAGGCTCATAGGTTTTATTTTAAATGATGTATTTTTAGAGGATTTTGGATTTATTAAGGACTTGTAACCTTGCATTTAATTAACACGTTAGTCCCTTCTATGAATTTTATCCAAAAAAAAGGTGTGCCTGATCAATAGAACTTGTCTTGTACAAAATCTGCTGCTTCAAATGAAGGATAGAACTATGGGTGTTAGTGAGTCAACTCAACTTGTGGCTAGCTCTAACTCAACTCCATAAATGGCTCATGAGCTGAGCTCAAACTTAAGCTAGCCTCGACTAGAATCCTAATTAAGCTAGTGAGCCGGCTCGTTTAAAAAATATTAATATAATTATACTTAAAATATTATTAGAATTATGAATTTTAAATACAAAGTTGATAAAAATATTTTAATATTATATCCTTATTTCTTATATTAAGTAATTTTTTTATTATTGTTCTTATAATTTATCATTATGTTTATGATTTTATTCTAATAATTATTTAAATCATTATCATTTTCTCACATGAGCCTGTTCGTGAGCAGGCTCAAACTCGCAGAATAAAGTTCAAGCTCGAGCTCGAGCTCAAACTCGGTTAATTAATCAAGTTCAAGCTCAAGTCGGAAGTGACTCGACTCATTTGCACCCTGTTTTGTATGGTTATGCATGTGATTAATTTACAAAATGATATGACTGCTGATCTCTGACTTCCTATCCAAATTTATTTTCCGGCTTCTGCCGAAATTGCCACATTTCAAATGTGGCTTTTCACACCTAGGGACTACCGGCATGTTGTCAAATTATTGGAGAAAGAACCACCAATCGTTAGGTTGACTGAGCTTTATCCTGTTTTATTTTATTGTTCTTGAAAGCTGCCACCAAGCACTTGCAACTTATTAAAATAAAAACTGAATTATATATATATATATATATATATATATATATATATATATATATATACATGTGCATCTTAAAATGAAGTTAATAAAATGTTTTCTAAAATAGTTTTAAAATAAAATCCGCATAGGGGCCTACAAGTTAAATGATCAAAAAATTACAAATCATTAAAGAATTGTCAGTTCTCTAGAAATACAACCTTTGAAATAAAACCTACGAGCCATATTTTCTACCTATTACAAGAAAAAAGGAAGAAAAACAAGTGAACACAAACAAGCAAAAGATGACCAAATATGCTGAAATAAGAAGCAAGGTGAACCACAGCCGCTCGAAGAAGCCTTAGCAAGAAGCACAAGCAAAATTAAAAAAAAAAAAAAAAAAAAACCAAGCAGAAGCAAAACAAGAAGAAATCAACCAATCGAATATTTTGGAAGCAAAGAGAATTCAACTTCAATGTCTTACTGATATACAGAGCAATCCTTTGGATTTAGATATTAATGCTTCTCTAAAAAGGGCTAATGACAATTTTGATCAACTACAAGCTGAGTGGGCATCTTGGATTGCACAAAGGGCTAAAGCCTACTGGCTTTCTCAAGGGGAAGATGACCTGGGCTTCCTGTATGCCAAGATCAGGTCTAGAAAGAATAGAAATAATATTAAGGAGAACTCTTCTCCTAGAGGTCTTCTCACTTATCATCAAGACATTGTTGAAGTTTTTATTGATCATTTCAAATCCATTTTTAATGCACCAAATCCGGCTCATGAAAACTTCTTTTCCATTCCCATGGGCAATATGATAAAGAGCAAGAGCACATGGCGATATATTATAGGCTACCTGATGTATCTCTACGTCAGGTAACCTGAGACAATAAAAATTCCACCCACACAGCCAAACTCAAACCAAAACCCCTCATCCAAAACCCAAACACCAAGCAGACGGTGGCGGAACCATATAATCCTTAGGGGATTGCCCCCCCCTCAAAAAAAAAAAGAATTTATAGGTGAGTAAATAATTTTTTGCCCCTCTTAAAAAACTCTTTTGTCCTAACTTGTCCTAAAATATCTATATATTTCACATTTAGTTCTAATATTCTATTTCATGCTTTTCATGACAGTTTAATTACAAATTTTTTTCTTTATTTTTCTTGCTTAATTTTTTTTAAAAAAAAACTTTTCATAATATATAGATATATAATATTATTTTTTTAATATTTAATTATTTTTGTATTGTATTCTCTCTCTCCCCCCCCCCCCCCCCCCCCCCCCTCAAAATTGAAGCTGGGTCCGCCCCTGCATGCAAACCTCAAACAAAACCACTCAAACAAAAACCATACGGCCCAGTCCATAACCAAAGCACCACCCAACCCAAAGAGAACCAACAAAACAGGCTAACAACAACAGATAGAAACAACAACCACAAAATAGTACCTTCTTGAACTTTATACCAAGAGGCTATTTGGTCACAAGTATTGCAAGTACAGAATAAACCAAATATTAGAGAATTCAGATTTTGAGAGTTTAGTTGACGAAAATTTAAATTTGAAGGATGTTCTTAAGAGGTTTGGAGTTTACAAGTAAGATTAGTTTTTAGTTTATTTAAACTTTGTTCTAATCGGACGAAATCTAACTATACTATGAAATGACGGACGTAGAAAACTCCTTAATGATATCATACAATCTCACCTCAAAGTGATAACATGACCACCTCTCCTCTCAATAATGATGTCAACCTTAGTCCTTGCTCTGATTTCATTGGATAGAAATATGGTAGTGAACAGAAGTAAAAGCTCTCTTCTTATGCACAAAGCTCTCTTGATATCTAGTTTTCAACCAATAGTTTTCCTAAAAACAGGACAAGGTAAAATGGTAGCAGGTTCGCTTTCTAAAAGATTGATCATAATAGACGGCAGTTTTCTCTTCTGGTTTTATGGGCATTAGTTTAGAGGGAAAGAAATGATAGAAAATTTATGAATGTGGCTAAAAGCTCTAAGACCATCCAAATTTTGATTAAGAAGACAGTTATGCTTAAACTTCAGAGATGGAAAAATGGTGATGAACTCAAAGCTCTATTATGACTTTTTCTGCTTTGCTAAAGCTAGTTCCCTTAAGCATCACCTACATGCTTTTCTTAAATGCTGGGAGTATGTTTTTTGTTTTTGGGGGCGATGATGTTCAGGGAACGTCCTCCCCCCAGGATGGCCATTTTTTGCAACGAACTTTGTTTTGATGGCAATTAAGGCAACCGGGGGTATGCGAAGATGGAGGTTGTTCTCTGTTTTTTATGCTGAGCCCGTAAGCTTCAATGCTTCTCCTCTTCTCCAGCTCTTTTCGTGGGTTTAAAGTTACGATTTCGGCTTCCCTCCTTGTGGCTGGATCAATCTCAAATCTGGATTTGCATATTTTTTGCTTGTGTAATTTTTTACCAATTTTTGTGGCTGTTTTTGAGCCAATTATGCTGGTTTTTGCTTATTTTATATTCTGAACCTTTTTACACATGTAACTAGTTCTTTTACTTAATGGAATTTGGGCTCTGCCCTTAATTTTCCCAAAAAAAAAAGATTGATCAATGAATCTTCACCAAAACTTTTCAGATTTACAGTTAGCTTTTTAAATGTTTGTCAGTTTCCTTGTTATTATCTGGGCAGGTTTCCTAATGAGCAGTAAGCACCAGTGTTTAAGGTAGCGTGTGCATTTAACAATAGCATGACATTGTTTACTGCTTAAATTGCAAGCCAACAGTTACAGAAACTTGATTTCTAAGAGAATCAAGGACTCATATCGAGAACAGAAAATAAAATGAATGTGAAAGTGTCATATGGGACCAAAATTAGCATTATGGATATAAAGAATGCCCCAAAGCCTTTTAGGAGGCAAAGCCAAACTAGCACAGGAGAAAATAAATTGAGGCCTATTGCACAAATAAGTTCAATTGATAAAGGGCAAAATTGAGGCTTTCTTACTGTTTTTTTAAAACATATTTTTAATATGAAAATTTCTATAAATTTTTGTACTTAAAACTACTTAAAAAGCAAAAAGATAGCTATCTCTAACAAAACTTTATATCAAAATTATCTCTCTCCCAAATGTTACCTTTATATCAAAATTATCTCCCTCCAAATATGCATTTGCCCTTCAACAGAAGTTCATAAAAGACAAGAAGGGATATCGGTACTTGCACTGGTATGAAGCAAGAGAGATGCAGAGTAGGCAGTAGAGTAAGATTTTCTCAAAAATAGGGGAAGTTCATTACTCCGTGTGATAATAAGAATGAAGAATAAACCATAAAACAAAATTTAAAAACACATAATTTTATGTGTAAATTCTTGTCGGGTAAAATATTACAAGCGAAGGAGAATAAGAATTCACTTTGTCAAAGAAAGACAATTATAAGTAGAGAATGACGACTCACATGATATATATTAGATATAAAAAGAAAATTATATCAGCCCAATCCTTCAACTACCACCACATATATCTCACCACGAATTTTTTGGCCCAACCCCAAGATAATTGAGTCACAAACTCTAACAATCCATATGCTTAATGAGCTACTACTATTCAAGAGGTCATTTTAAACTATTTTCACCTTGCTAATAAAGTTAAGAATAGAAAGGGAAGGGATGTATGGCCTACCTTCTTTCTTGGTAAGAGTGCTTTGAGTCCAACATTTGAAATGAAGCTTCTTGCCAATGTCTCCATGACAAATAAGTTTAGCATATAGAATTTCAATTTGCTTAAGAAAAGAAAATTTTAGGGAGTATAAGATAGCTCGCTTAGGAAATGATTATGGATGTCAATTCAAGTTGGCGGGTTGGGTTCAGGTATAACTTAAAATTGATCGAACCCAAATAAGCATGACCCAAACTTGGCATGTTTGTCATGAGTCGAAATATTTGACTCGAACCTGAATGACCCAAATCTAAGCAATTCGATCCGTTTATTATAGAAATCTTATAATTTCTTAAATCAACATAACCCGTTTAACCTAAGTACAACTCATTTAACCCAAAAATTATCAGTTTAACACGAATCTAAACCGTTTGACTCAAGCATGTGATAAACTAGCCTTTTGTTTTTGTCAATTTTGGGCTTTAGATCAACCTAAACTCGATCTAAAAACTTATATTTGGAAAAAAATTAACTCGAACCCGAACCAAAATTAATTTGGTCAACTCAGGCCCAAATTGTAACAACCAAACTCTTACATATCGAGATATTGTCTGCTTTGAACTAAGGACCTCACAATTTTGACTTGTTTGTGTAACTTTCTAGGATGTCACTCATCTCATGATTTCTCTGGGATGAGCACACTTAACTACATAGTTTCTTAATGAAATTTCAACCATTACAATAAATGGCACCTTGATATTTAAGAGTTTAGCTTCTTTCTACTTTAGGAGTTTCACAATCTCCCTCACTTAAGTAATTAACATCCTCATTAGTATATTAATCCCATAATCATCCACCACGCATATAGGATTCTAGAGGTAACCTCTTCAAATTCTAGTGGTGACTCTCACTGCATAGTATTTTGTTCCATACATGGTTTAAGAGATGAATCTCATGACATAGTGTTTTATCTTGTATGACACTTAGTTGCTATCTTCCTACTGATGTATTGTTCTGATACCATTTGTAACATCTCAAATTCTTCCCTATTGATATATTGTCTGTTTTAGCCTAAAGACCTCGCGATTTTGTCATATTGGTGTAGTAAGTTCACAGGAGATCAAACATCCCAAAATTTCTTCGGGATGAACATACTTAACTGAAAAGATTCATAATAAAATTTCAACCATTATATCAAAAAGCTTCTTGATATTTAAGAGTTTGGTTTCTTTTTACCTAAGGGGTCACATGAATTTTCAAAATCGGGTCATTTATTGATACCCATAATAACAATAATACTTCAAAATGAAATTATTAAAATGAATATATATATATATATATATAAAAAAGTTGAAATCTCCATAAAAAATAGATGGGATTCACTATCAATCAATTATTTATGAAACCTATCTGATTAGGTTTGGCAATCTTTAACATAGCAATCTCGTCTCCGTTCTGGGTCGGGGTTGTCAGGCCGCGCGGTAAATAGTGAGAACACGTGGCACTATTTTACTGGCGTCCGAACGTAGAGTTACGTCAGGTGACTGGACCAAATAAAAGTTCCATTAAGAGGCACCCAATTTTGAAATTTATCAGTTAAGCAAGAGCATTAAATTAGGAACAAATCAAGCAAATCAATTATTCTTTTCTCCAAGTTAATAGCAACCCCAATGAGAAGATAGAATTAAGAGTGGAAAGTTTGAAGACTTTGGAGATTTCTGTGCACCGTTTCGCTAAAGGCAATGAAATCATTAGTATAGACAAGATGAGACAAACTAACAAAATATTAAATTATACTAACTAAAGAGCCTTCATTATTATGAGAGTCTAGAATGAATGAGATTGCTTCAATATTAAAAAAAAGAGATATGAAGACAGAGGATAGTTCTCTTACATAATTTGAAAATGTCAAATTTTCATTAATAGCTCCATTAATTATCTAATGCAAGCTTTAGGTTTAGTTTGGGACGACTTTTTTACTACTTATTAAAGTAGCTTTTTAGTACAAGATTTTTAATGTTTTATACTAAAAATTTGTTTTAAGAAAGAAAAAAAAAACCCATCATAAACAAAGCCTTATTTTAAGAAATGAACTTGAGAGGAATCCATTTTGATACAATTCTATGAATAAGAAAAATACATGTTAATATTGTCAAAAAGCTTTTATAATGTCCATTTTATGTCAAAAATACCACCTAAAACTTCTTTGGTGAAATCTCTTAAGCAGCTCTATTACAAGAATGTTACCCCGGCTTTCTTAGTGCTTTCTAAAGCAGCTTCTTAATATAAAAATTTTTAATTCAAAAAAATTTTGTACTAGAAAACCGCTTTAGAAAACAATAATGAAACGGTCCCAAACAAGTCTAAACCACATTCAATAAGTTAGATTTAACTCTTAATAATACCATACTTTTGTGTGCCGTTACTAATTAGCCGACGAGCTTAAGTTAATTTTGAATAGAAAAACAAATAATATGAAGCTATTATTATAGGATTTCTTTCTAGAAATACCCTTTTAAAAATTGGTGTATGCTGCATTGTGTGGTTTACGAACTTTTATTTTGTCCGGTCACCTGACGTAGCTCTACATTCGGACGTCACTAAAATAGTGTCACGTGTTCTCACTATTTACCGCACGGCCCGACAACCCCGACCCAGAATGGAGACAGGATTGCTATATTCACGTGTTGCTAGGTATTGCTCGGTATTTGCTCGGTATTGGTCGATTTTGCTCGGCAATAACGAGAAATACCATTCTGTGAAGACCAATACCGAGTAATACCGAGAAATACCGAGCAATACCAACTCGGTAATTCTCGGTATTGCTCGGTATTGGTCTTCACAGAGCGATATTTTTCATTATTGCCAAGCAATACCTAGCAATACGAGAACATAGCAATCCCGGGTCAGGTCGTCGGGCCGCGCGGTATTTAGTAAGATCACGTGGTGACATGTTATTGACGTCCGAACGTAGAGCTACGTCAGGTCATCTGACCTAATAATTGTTGGCCTTGCATATCATGCAATCATATAGTTTTAAAGTTAGAAGAGAAGAAGTTCATATATGGTGAATCTTTAGCTTGCCATCTGAGACGAATAACAATGTGGGACTAAAACTCGGAGAACGCCACAAAGTGATTTTGGTTTTGATTGGGATAACTTTTGGTCATCATTTTTTTGTTGCTTTCAAAAAAAATTATGCTAAAAAATTAGTGTAGAAAAAAGTAAAAAAATTTATCTCATTGTTGTCGCTTAAGTGCCTAATAATTGAGCACACATTGATCAACTATGATTGAAGTTCATTTATTTGGACTAAGTTATAAAACATTTTAAAAAATGTGACAAAATGATTGTTCATTATTTGACCTGAAACAAAGATAGAAATTAAAACTGCTTATATTTATAAACTCTTAAAATTCTTGTTGAGTATAAGGATATCAGTTTCATTCAAAATAAAGTAAATTTTAAATTATTATATTTTTAAATATATTTTCGATTTGCAAGCAATTAAATGAGCCTTAAGATTAAAATTCAAAGCATATTGTTTTTGCATGATTATGAATGATTCAATAATAAATAATTTAAGATAAATTTTTTTAATAAAAATAAATAAGAATGACCGAAATGTTTTACAAGAAAATTTTACAAATTGTGTTGATATGAAAATTTTTCATTATTTATAAATAACAATACAATTCAAGAATGTAGTATTAGTCATTAGTAAATGAGAAATTTAGGAGTCATCCTTAGAAGTTAGTGGTATGATTATCCTTTTTAATTTAAGAAAATCAATTGAGTACATAGATACATTAGTTGATGCTTATTGGAGAGGAATTTAGGTAATCAAATCAATAAATTTTATGTAGAGCATGATTAAATATTTAGATTGACACATCTTATTTTAACCAGCCAAAGAATCCAAGATAGGCCGACAACCAAGCAACCATTGGTGATAATGATAGGCATCTACCTTAGTGGCGACGAAAAGCATCAAACTTCATGGCCATAATGGGTGAAATTATTGTGCGGGCGCCGAACAACGTCCAGAGACCAATCAATCATCGCTCAGTACCGCAGCTCAGTACTGCTCGATATTGCTGACTTGGCTCATTATGATTAATCTCTGGATGTAAAATTACGTTCGACATCTGCACATAATAATTTTTCCAATAACATGCATCAAGCATGTTGCCAATACATGCCAATAAGCATTGAGTGCTGATAGACCCAACACTTTCCTTCAAAACACTTTTTATGACCTCATACTAACCTCCTCAAATGGATGAAAATAAGATCTATATATAGCTTTTAAAGAGCAAAATTCTAATCATTTCATTTATAATCAAAACTCCTTCAAATAATCCATTTTTATATTAAATGAATAAAAAGTGTTTTGAAGAAAAACTCTTTTAATTAAAAAAATATTAAAAAGCTGTTTGATAAAGCTATCCCTAACAAAGCCTTAATTTGAATCAAATGCTTTAAATTTGGTTCAAATAATTTATATCTGCAAACAAAAAATGAGAAATTAAAAAAAAAAAATTATAGCTAAATAATTTCATTACATAACTTACCATCCATTGATACTTCCTGTTTTAAATATAAATATCAAAGAAGTTAATTTTCTCTTATTTTTTCCATTTTTTATTTTATAAATAATAATAACATATGCCAAATAATCTACTGCTCATTAGCGCTACATATAGATTACTCATTTAATCGATCAAAATTATGGTGAACTTATTACAGAGTAAATCAGCGTCAAATAGGCACATACAGATCCTCTCATAGAGAGATTAATCAAGTGGGACATGACCGTATCAAAGTCCCATATAAATTGCATCTCATCGCACTAAAAAAAGGAAAAAAAAAAAATCAACCGTTACAACTTTTATGTAATTTGCTGTAAGAACCCTAGCTGTTTCTGTAATTTGACGCCTCTGAATAAGAATAGCATAAACAATGTATAATTTAGGCTTCGTTTGGGACGGCTTTCTTACTGCTTCTTAAAGCAAATTTCTAGTACAAAATTTTATTTTTTTATCAGAAATCTGCCTTAAAAAAACAGTAAAAAAAGTCATCCCAAACGAAGCATTAATCCGTTGTTCCCTTGCTAGCCTTGTAGGTGTTGGTAAGCTGCGTTTGTACATCTTGGGAAACTGCAGAGTGCTCCAGGTATTCCATGGTGAATTCGCCTTTCCCCTGTCAATATTAAAATAGATCAGAGACTGATCATCTACATCTAATGGCCTCGTTTGAATGCTAGGAATTTGAATGCACGTTAAAAAATAAGGGATGGAATAATCTAAAGGGCGCTCTGCTAGAGTTTTCACCGAGTAGGGTGTCTATTGTCATGGGCGGCGCCCTTTCCCTGTTTTCTCATCTGCCACTCTGCTCTTTGCTTGGACTAAAGGTATATTTTCCCCCCTTCCCAGCCTAAGCCCTAAAATGGTATAACTCAAGGTTTTAAAAATTAGACCGGATCGGCCGGGCCTATCGGTTGAACTAGGAACCGGTCCAGTCCTATAAAAAAAGTCGGTTTGTAATCGATCCAGCTAAAAACCGATAGAATCGCCAGTTAAACCAGCTAGCCGTCGGACCGGCCGCATTGGAAAGAACCGCCCGGTTCACAAAGCTCCGCACATCTAACGGCTGAGATCGCGTAATCACTTGCATTATGTTACAGAAAACAATGAAGCTCTTTCTACCTTTCCTCTCCCAGGTCGTGGAGCCCGGCTGCTTCCGTGCTTCATTCGTGAGTTTCGCAGGCCGCTCGCAATTGCATTTTATAGTAATAATCAAATCTTCTAGTGGCAAAGACATATTAATAAAGGTATATTAAGACAATTTGTGAAATATAACAGTGGATGTATATATGATGTGCACCATTATGTTATTATCAATGGGGGCATATATGACTATTTTAACTCCTCAACAGGTATAAGACGAGGGTGTCCTCTCTCCCCACATTTTCACATTTGTCATGGCTACCTTGTCTTCTATCATAGATGATTTTTTCAGAAAAAAGCTTTTCCTTCCAATCAAGAATCATTGCATATTTTGCATCTCGTATATGTGGATGACCTTCACATCTTTAGGAAAACAATGCTGCTTCAATGATTAGACTAAAACGATATCCCACTAATTTTAAAGCCTGTATGGCTTTAAAGTGAACTAAGACAAGAGTGGCAGCACATTCATTAGTTTTATCTCTAATGCAACCACCTCCTCCAACATATCTAAATTCAAGATCTCTTCAACACCTTTTAAGTAAGGAATGCCTCTCCCATCGATAGATTTTCATCCTTTTCTAGAAAAATTCAAACCTGGATGGACATTTGAAAAAAAAAAAAAGAACGTTTATCTTTTGGTACATATTTTCACTTTTGAGATTCACTTTTTGGAACTATGTAGCTTATTAACTGATATCTCTTCATATGTTGAAAAGCATTAACAATAAAGTGATCAGTCGATGCTCTTCTTTTATTTCAAATGTATTTATTGCATTGCTTTGTATCAAACTATTTTAATTAAAATAATAGGGGTTTTTGGCATAACATTCTTATCCGCTCTAAACACTAGCAGCATAGAAAATCATATGTTTTTTTTTAGCCTTTAGAGCTCTTAGTAGAAAGGGTCTTATGCTTATATCTGAGAGCTCTCTTTTCATGTATAAAACAATTCATGAGGCCAACTCTCCGAGATGTGGCTCAATTTCAAAATTGAAGATGGTACCAAATAAAAGCACTTTAGTGGCTCATTGGTTATTGAAAGTTTGGTCCCATGTGTGACTACCTTCTCAATCTACCTAGAAACTCACCTCTTTCCACCATCTCATTGAATGATCACTAATGACTGCCCCTTCAGAATCTTTCTTTAGTGCCACATATATATAACGTAATTTTGGATGTGCCTACTTTGAGGGGGAAGATAAAATCCTATGGTCTAATAAACTTTTTTACTCATTTTCTTCAGCTAAAAAGGCTTTGCAGACCTACCTCTCTTGCATTAATTGGGCTAAATATGTTCGGTCCAATGGGCACTCTCTCACATTTTCCACAAACACTTGGATGGCCTCCAACATGTAATAATATGATAGCTAGAGCTTCACAGCAAGCACAAATGTGTTTATGTTAAGGGAAATTTTGATATGCATTCTCATGCAGTTTTTGCCTATACTTCAAAGATCTATTGAGGGCCATTTAGCCTAAGGCAATCACTTTATTTTAGAACCAACCATCTTTTTCAGGTTCTTGAGTTCATCAAAGACATTGCCTCTCCTTATAAAAAAAATCTCTAACTGATCATTATTAGTCTTCTGATTTATAATATTTGGGTTAAAATGAACAATAGAATCAATTATTCTATGTGCTCCTTTATTCACAATACAACCCTCTCTCTAAAATTTCAAGCTAAATTGATTATTAAGAAATGTTAAGCCTTGTCATCCAATAATCTGGAGGTGATTAATTGTTGAACTAATTATACCACCAAATTTGGTATGCACTTTCTCGCTTTACTATTGGTTGATCTATGGGCTTTTTCTGGTTTTCTCGTTCCTTATATTCAGGATACCCATTATTTGGTTGGCTAAGATTTAATTTTATCATTTCTATTGGGCCTTTATGATGTGATTATGCGGTGGTTTAGTTTCTTTTGTCACTTTAGTTATGAATTCTTGTTAACTTGGCGGAAGTTTCTTTTTTATGGTGGTTTTTGGCATTGATTTTTCATGAATTTGATTTGCATGTCAATAATTAGGATCAAAACATAAACTATTAGATTTGCATGTCAATAATTAACCCATAAATTATTAGATCTTCGATTCATTTGCTTCACTTTCCTTCAATCAAAACATAAATTTTTGCTTCATTTTCCTTCAATCAAAACATAGACTTAAAAGATATATACTTATACTTAAACACAAACACAGGGAGTATAAGTCCCTATAACAAAATACCAAACTTCTAGTCATGTATTTATTACCTGGGTCATCGAACGCAAGGAGGTTGAATAACCAAACATATTATTCAATGGTACCTGAGATAGCAATTACATAAGTCAGCTTATACCGCATTAACAAATCTATGATGTAATTTCTTGACTTTGCAATTAACTAAAAAGTAAGGAAACACTCCACAATCCACACTTAAAATAGGATCACATCACTTACTAGTAATTAAGTCATTAAGAAGTGGAACATGTAATGTTTTATCAAATACAATTTTTTTAAATATACATAATGGGTCTAAATCAAATATCAGAAGTTTTATATAAATATTAAGACTATGATCAAGATATAAGAGTTTATAAAATATAAGATTTTTTATGGAGAAATAAAAATTTATTTGATATAAGAACGTTTTCAAATATAAAACATTTTAGACAACTCAAATTAGTAACAGTCATAAGATTTATCAAATATAACGCCTTATGCTCTAATAATTTAATTTACGGGTTTCATTCAAATATAGCATCTTTGATCTGAATACAAAAAATTGTGCATATCATTATGTTAGCACATAATTTTATAGGATATAGGTATAACTACTAAATTTGAATTGAAGCTCATAACTCTTCATATGGGCAACAGATGTTACCTCATTTAAAGCACAGATTTGATTAGGGCTATAAAATTATTATTCTCAACTAAAGCACCTCAAAGACAGAAGATAATATATTTCCTTTTTCTATGTATATTCTGAATACAAGCTAAGTAGCGAAGATGCTAGAATTTTGTTGCATTAAAGCTCAAATAAGCAAAATATGCTTGAATGCAGCTGCAATAAAACATGAATAACACAAACAAATTTCACCATGAAGTGTAGAAAAGGCAATAAAGTTCAAGTTCTAAATGGAATACACAAGGGCAACCATTCAAAAGAGAACACTAAACTTTAGATATGCTGGCTTAGCAAATAATAGGAATTTTTATGACTTCGAGAACCTAAGTAATTGTAAACGTAAACTCAAATAGTATATCAAAATAAACGGCGTACTTCAAACTACAAAAAAGAGGCAACATGTCACTTACATGGGCAACAATTACAGTATCATCACCCTCCTGATCATTTCCAACAATGATTCCTTTTCTCCTGGCATTGGAGGCAGAATTTCACATCACATGTCCTCATTAGAAAATAAAATAATTAAATAAAAAGAAACCAAGCAAAAATATATGATTTAAATTTTAATGAGCTAGCTTAACTACAAGAGTACTAACACATACTTGTTAACATCACCAGTAACGGTGCCCTGGAACTCAGTTGGAAATTTCACTTCCACCTTCATAACAGGTTCCAGTATAACGGGCTTTGCTGCAGCATAACACTGTCAACATGGTCTATTAATTAAACTATCGTAAAGCACCCATATCTATGGGCATTCTTTTTAGGGAAATTTACATACATACCACTTTATAATATCCTATTTACATATATGACACCTAAAACTTTAATATTACATGCATACCACCATATATTATTTTAATATCAAATATATCACTAATATTTCTTTCATACCACTCATGTTTGATTGAAAATGAACTATGGGTGGTATGTATGTAATATTAAAATTTCAAATGTTAAATATTTAAATAGAATAGTATAATGTGGTATGTATGTAAATCACCCTTTTTTATGCACTACAGACGTATATTCATAAAGAAGTATTATTTGGTATATAAGCCAATCTAGAAGATCATAGAATTAGGATAAAGACATGCATACTCTACCTGTCTCAAAGCATAGATAGATGCCAACTTGAAAGCAAGTTCACTAGAATCAACAGCATGTGAAGCACCATCTGTCAAGACTATTCTAATATTCTCAATGGGGTGCCCTATCAATGAACCCCTACAAAAAAGAAAACAAAGTGGAACATATAAACAGACTCCAACAAAAATAATAACAAAAAATCCACAATTTGTTACTTCCTCTATGACTCACGAGTTGCAGGCTTCCTTGAAGCCTTTCTCGATGGCAGGAATAAAGTTTGACGGAATAGCTTGTCCAATGATCATGTTCTCAAATTCAAATTTCATAGTTGCGTCTGATGGGAGAGGTTCGATATATCTTCCATAGAAAATATAAGAAAAGAAAAAAAATGTAAGCATAAAGATATAGCTGCTGTTTTAAATGAAATAGGGCTAGAGACATGCACTAATTCAAATTTCATTGTTGCATCTGATGG
The DNA here is from genome assembly GCA_019514585.1 of Dendrobium officinale. NCBI lineage: Eukaryota > Viridiplantae > Streptophyta > Magnoliopsida > Asparagales > Orchidaceae > Dendrobium > Dendrobium officinale. Next base: position 35,612,011 of record CM033696.1, on the reverse strand, counting down.
GAGAGGTTCCATATATCTTCCATAGAAAATATAGGAAATGAAAAAAATGTAAGCATAAAGATATAGCTGCTGTTTTGGCTAGAGACATGCACAAATCTCTCTCCCTCTCTCTCTCCCTTGCTCACACACACATATCCAAGTCTTCGGTCCCGGTATCAAAGAGCGAAAAAATCCTTCATTCACACTGATTCTCCTGTATAATTCTGATATATCCACAATTTTCCACAGCAATTTCTTGAATATTTTTTTGGCTTTCCTACTGTCTAAACCGTTTAAAACATCAGACCCAATCTCGACACCACTGTAGAATTACTCCATAACCCACCATAGACCACCTTAAACCCATATAGTAGCTGAGGATCCTATTTCTCCACCCTCCACTCAAAATTTTGAAATTCATAACCAAATCAACTCCGAAAATTCAAGCACCAAAATTTTAAAATTTAGATTTTGAATTTCAAACTCTCAACCTAATCTTATTTGGGTAAGCCTAAGGTAAGTAAAACTTGAACCAAACCATCCCAAATTGGTTCTAAGCAAACACTCATCCTTGGGTTCAAATTTGAACCAATGAATTTTTATCATCCACAACAGTTAAAAAATTGCGAAGAGTAACTTGAGTAGCATTAGCTTCTTTTCCGGACAGAATAATTGCTGCACTATTTGGCCAAAAGGAGCTTCATCCAAGGACATTTTGTGGGCCAAAGGGGGTTGAATTATCACAAATTAGAGGTAGAATCCTGGACTTAAAGTTTGGATCATAATTTATAATGATTTGCAAATCTAGTCTCAAGCTTAGGCAACTCCATGCCTATGTGAGTTGAATATCCATTGCAACCTTTCTATAATTTAATAATCCCGTTTTAATTATTTCCACTTCATATTAAAAAGTGGACGATACACATGATAAAATTGAATCTTGCTTGTTCAAAACAGCCTGATACAAAGTTATAAACTGAACTAAGTTACATTTACTATTGCATTGACACTTGAATGAATTAATAGCAATAAAAGCTGACTCATGTGGTTTAATTTATACTGCTAACTTAATAACTTGTTCATATCATTCCACTTAAGTTGACCTTCATGTTAGTTGCATCTTTACATGCCTGACATATCAATTCATCATCATCTCATTACATATACATAGGTTCATAGTATCATCATAACTCTAAAACTTCATAAGAGGAAAGAAAAGCTAACCAATATTATAATAGTTACATGTGACATTTACAAAATCATAGGCGGATTTCTAAACTTAGCATCAAATAGATTATCTAAAATGAAACTGACAACATATGGTTCATAAAACTCCTAGGGTATATCTTGTTGTTAGTATCATGCACATCATAAGAAAAGTATAAGTTATTACAATTTCCTTAATTTTTATAAATATAGTGAAGACTTCGTGATAATTGAAAGTTTCATGCTTTCACAATCAACTTTATTTTAATGATGTCATTGAGGATACTATTGATAATCCCACTCAATTCAAACCAACAACTACTACATCATCATCTAAGGTCCTTCGTCCTCCAACATCAATGTTCCAGGCAATGCTACTAATACTAGATCCTTTAAATCCCCTCTCAAATGGATTGATCATATTGAAGATATAATAATAGGAACATCAGAACTTGGAGGGTTAATCATCGTAGAGGCCGGAGATCTACAACTTTGATCGAGTCTTTATATTTTTAGTTTTCGTGTTATAGAAGATTTATGGGGTGTTATTTATTTTATTACAGTTTTACCCTCACTTGAGGGAGCTTTTGTGTTGTTTGGCCAAAGGCCTTCTTATCTTTTGTTCATTTCATGTTTTTAGTGCCTATATATATGGCCCATTGTTCTCTTGTATAGATGATGAATATTTTGATATAAATTTCTAGTTATATGCTTCCTCTTCTTTTGGTGAGTTAAGTTTGTGTGTGAAGTACTTTAAAGAAAGGCAAAGAAATACCCAACAACATGAGAGCTCTTGGTTGGTATCATCTTCCCTCTCTCTATCTTTCTTCTCCTTCTCTAGCCCCCCAAACAGCCTCCCACTGCTGCAGCAACCTGCTGCCCTCAACCAATAGCCACCTCCCTCCCTTCCTCTCTAACCGCCTCCACCTTCTCCCCAACACCCTTGACCCTTAGGCTTCCCAATTCTGCAAGTAATTCACATTAATTGAGCATTTGTTTCAATTAATTGTGACCTTTAGATATCCACAAGCGCTTTAATTTTTCCCCTTCCCAAGAAAGCCACCTTTCTCTTCCCCAAGAAGCCAGCCCCCACCTCTTCGCCTCCCAAGCTAACTTTTCCTTTCCCAAACCAACTAATTCCCTTCCCAAGCAAGCCACATCAGCCCTTTCTCTTCCCCAAGCAGCCAGCCCCCACCTCTTCACTTCCCAAGCTAACTTCTCCCTTTACAAGCCATTAAAATCGGCCAAATCATCTCTCCCCTCCTTCCCATGCATCCAGCCTGGCTTTCCCCTCCAAACAACAAAATTGTGAACTGATCCATTTCCAAACCCTCATCTAGCTGAAACTTTCATTTCCCTCCCCATTATTCTACCTCTCCAAGGAAGCCTAGCTTCTACTAATGCAACAAGGACATTGATTCAATAAAGAGAAGGGTTTCAAGGGAAAGCCAAGGAGGAACTAGTCGTCATTTCACCAAGGACTTCATTCCTCCCATTCATGAGCTAAGCATCTAACCCTTCCATTGTTCTTCATCTAACTAAATATTGGTCTTCTCATTTCATCTACAACAGCATCATCTCATATGTGTTGATTAATCTGCTAAGTTCTACTTAAATTTGAGCAAACAAAAATTATAGTGACTAATCCCTTAATTAAATATTGGACTTGGGCCAACCCATGTTAGCTAGTCTAAACTGATTCACCTTTTGTTATTGTTTAGCCTTTACTAGTTAGTTTCTTGCTATCACATGATCTAATAATTCAAATTTTCTTATATTGTTCTTAATGTATTATGAAGTTTATTTTGTTGTCTTTGATGTTATCTTAGCATAAATCTCTTTTTCACCAAGTCATACATCATATAAAATATCATAATCTATGTTTTTCAGATGGTTTAGAAAGAGATTCTCTAGTATAAGATTTTATTGTTGAACGTACACTAGAATCAAACCTTAAATCTAAAATTGAGCCTATAAAATCACCTGTTTGTGCTCCAAATAGACCAACAAGCTGAATCCAACCGGGAGTCATGTTAGCACTACTAATTTATGACAGCCTTCTCATCATCTAATTATCAGAAAATTATATGCAACAATTACTCGTCTAAAAGCAGTTCAACAAGGCACTGATTTTGTATTCGACTTGCCATCAAATATGTAAAATTATTATTTAAAGAAAAAAAAAGTAAGTAAAATGCTGAATTAAAGTTACATATTTCTACAATTTTAAAGTTTGGCTTCATGAAAATCTATGTCAAAAAGTACTTTGGATGCAAGAAATAGATGAATCATATTATCAAATAATTACATACTATGGTCAATTTTATTTTAAGAAAACAGTTCATCCTCCTAAAGTCCCTACTTTTATCAAAAGAGTTTGATATGATAGTCAGAAGGACCTTTGATCTTAGGAGTTAATTCGAAGTTCTCAATCTTTTCTCTTAATAAAGGTTATCAATCATACTTCACTTAGAAAGCTTAAAACTTTTACTTCATTACCTTCCATGTATCATATTTTAATTGTGTTGCATTACCTGTTTGTTATTTGTATAAGTTATTAACTCTAAAAATTAAATAATAAGCATGAGGAAATTTTATAATCATAGGATGTCAATTTTAATGTATAGGATAATAGTGAAGAAAATCATAGTTTATTTTGTATTTATTGATGTATTCTATATACTTTTTGCATTCTACCCACACTGAATTACTTCTAGATCATCAAAATCATACTATATTTCTAAAATGCTGATACATATTACGCTTATTCTAGTTTTGTCTTTCAACATGAAGGCCATACCTATTTTCTATGTTCAAGGCTCATTGTTCAGTACTGCATGAATGCATTGTCACTCCATTTATTGACAAGTGTTCAATGAAAGCAAAGCATATGTGCGACAATTACAGTGAAATCGATCATTATTGATGCATCAAGCATCAGTACAATTATGTAATTTTAGTTCATTTTTACAACCTTATCCATATTTTACAATCAATTGCAAGCACACAAATCATTCATAAAATCCTTTATGTATCCTTAATGTAAACTCATGTCCGATGAAATCCCCCAAAACATGCCAAAGAGTTGTGAACTCCCACAACAGGAAAACAGTACGCATGCATATATTTTGCTGCATTGTGATGCCATCCAAGCCATCTGTTAGACCGGCCCAGAATGGGCCGGTTGGACCGGTCCAACAGAGACCGGTCCACTGCTACGCAAGACGGGCTGGGCGGAAACGGCAGCAAGAGGCGGAGCTTCCTGTGGACCCCACGTGGGATTAATTTTGATTTGGGAGGGAGAAATTTGAATGAGGGGGCTGTTTTAGGAAATCCATTATTGTCATTTATGATTATTTTTGTTTAATTAGGAGATTGGGGGGAAATTAGGATCATCTTGAATTTGAAGAAGAAGTTTGAGATCTCTTGGTGTTTTTGGGCTCTAGGGTTTGCTAGAGACTTGTGGATAGTTGTTCTTCCTCTCGAATCGAAGAACGTTGTATCTTTCTTTGTTTTGCGTACATTGCTAGTGAAATACAAGTCGTTTCTTGCGTTTTCTCTCAGATTTCCCTGTTTTCCTGCTGTTTTCTCTGCTGTGGACAGCAGTTTGCTGCTGTAAATTTATTGGTTTGGATTAGAATTACTTGTGAACTAAGTAATTCCTATCACCATCCGTTGCATAAAATCTTGAAAGTGATCCGGCAACCCCAATTTGAGTGAGTTCACCTAATCATCTTCTCTTACTCTCCAATCCCACACCTGCAACGCCCTCTATCTTCTCTGTATCTCAAGATAAAGATGCCCAAAATGCCTACTTTCATTATCACCCCAGAACTTTGCTTTCTTCCTTGAAATGCCTCCTACGTTAACACACATAGTTTGAAAGTCTTTAATCATTATTAAAAAATAACTTTTTTGCTTTATCAAAAACTAAGTCTTTGTATTGTCAAAATTACAAGAGTTTTCTTTACTTTTTACATCGCCTTCCTTGTGCTAAGATTATCATCTTAGTTTCTCCTAATTAATAGCATCGATGGGTTTAACATACTAAATATGAATGCTTCTAGTCTTCTAACACTTACAATGAATATAAAAAGCTGCAGAAAAGACAAACTAAACAGAAAATATTGATTCAAGATTATTGAAATAAAATTTATCGTAAGAAGTTGTAAACCAGTAAAAAAAAAATAGTACCGTCACAATGTAAAAAAACTCAAGGCAACGACTACTCATCAAGAAATCATTTAAATGACATTTTAAGCTTACGCTTACCCAGAAACACGTCCATATTGGCCTTGACCCCCAGTCTGTTTCTTATGCAAGTAATCAAATTCTGCCCGCTGTGTTATTGTCTCTCTAAAGTTTACACGAGGTTTTCCAGTTTGTGCATCAACCTTGAAATCAAAGGATGCAGATTTGAGAAAATATAGTTAAAATACAAATCAACAAATGGTTCCATGTAAGATACTAGATTTTTAAGTTGATTAAATGAATGAACTAAGAAGATAACGTATGCGATTATCCCGTTTTGCCAGCAAATATAACCGGGCTATCTAAAATCCAAATTAATCATGCCAGGATCCTGATAGCCTGATTTTTAACAAAGAATTCCGCTGCAATAGGCATGAGTTTTGAAGCTTGGCAATAGCAAGAGAATGTACAGACATTTCTTCACAAAAAAGGGAAAAACAATAAGGACAGATACCACACCAATCATAGTTCCAAGTAACCTTAAACAGGATTAGTAACTACTCTAACCAAAGAAGCACAAGAACGCATACATACATATACATATGATATATATCTAATATATAACGCACATTAAGAGAGAAATTTTGGCCATCCTTTCCAATTTTTCTCTACTATTTTATAAGGTCTTCAAGATCAATACCACATAATTGATTATAAACTACAACATGAAAAATACTTGTATTGAATTCAATAAACTTGAATTCATTACGTATGTTAAAAATAAGGATGAATGGATGGTACATTGGAGAACAATTAAAAGTCAATCTAAACCATGTCAACAAATTTAAACTATCAAATACCCTAAAAACATCTTCAAGAATCCATGTATATAATTTCAATCCAATTGAAAAACTCTATGCATTTAAAAATGCAATTACCTTCTAAGCAATCAACATCATCCATTATGAGAATTTTGATGCAAATGATTGAAGATCCTATTGCCTTATATTTTTTGAAATCAAAAAGTCTTTAATTTTAATGATGATAAAGAGAATTGATAGTTTTGATCTCTATTAGAAGGTCACAAAATCAAAATTTAAATTAGTGGAGAATGGCATTCTCCTCCTACTAGGAGCAAAAACATACATATGGTATAGATAAGGAGTGCAACTCCACCCACGCACAAATAAAGAATCCCAGCCACATAAACACAAAAGGTCTGAAATAGAAGAAAATAGAATTATTGATAGATAAATTAAAATTTCTAAACATTGTTAAATGCGTGAATATAGGCCGTGTTTCCTTCTTAAATTGGATTAAAAAAGCTGAAGTTGAGATACTCATGAACCTTATACTCCCTTCGAATGCGCTCAACATAAATATCCAAGTGCAGCTCCCCCATCCCAGAAATGATAGTCTGAAAGCGACATGTCCATAAGTACTCAAGATAAATATAAGGACATGAAATAGACTGAAACAGAACATACCTGCCCACTTTCTGGATCCAAACCAACACGAAAAGTAGGGTCCTCTTTCTGAAATCTATTAAGAGCTTTCGAGAACTGGTATGTATTGGAAGAAAAAAAGTGCATCAGCAAGACATTTCATTACATGTAGGAAAAACAAATCATTAAAAAGAATGACTTGCCTGTGCTCCAGAATCTTTAGAAATAGGTGAAACAGCCAATGACATAACTGGCTCAGGAACATTCATAGATGTCATAGTATACCTCACAGACCCATCGGTGAATGTGTCCCCCTGATAAAAAGTATTTAAAAAGAGATTAGAAACGAACAATTATATAAAGGATAATGTAAAAAATATAGCATTGCATTTTGTACCTGAAGCACAATCAATGCCAAAGACTGCTACAATCTGCCCAGCATGAGCTTCTTGAATGTCCTGTTAGATCCTGAACAATATTAGTAGTTATGCTGAAAATACTTCTCCAAAAAGACTATCGAAAGAATATCTAACCTCCATTTCATTAGCATGCATACGAACTAGACGAGGAACCTGAAAACAAAAAGGGATAAATTGACAAACATATCGATATCTCATGATCATCATTAACACCATCACTAGCCCCATCCAAACTAAATTGGGGCAGCAGAAAAATCAATTCTGAAATTTGAACAAAAAAAAAGATCATGACAGTGAAAAAAAAAAGGAAAGTATGTACCTTAGAAATCATAAAGAAACTAAAGCACATAAACATTGAATCAAAATCTGTCTCTCGAATGCATCACTTTAAATCATGAATATAAATTCAAACCAAACTAAAATATGTCACTCAGAATGTAGATCAGCAATCAATCTGGAAAATGCTACCTATTAAGGTGAATGTTTCAAAATGAATGCATTTTAAGAAATGTGGAGCAATTTGAATACATGTATTTTAGAAATGTTTAAGTTGTTTGATTGGGCATAAAATCAAATAAATTGAAATGATTTTTTTTTTGTGTTTGTTTTACATGTTTAAAATGTTGAAATGATTTTCAAAATGCATGCATCTTAGGGAAATGGATAGTGACAGGAGGGCAACAATGGAGTGGGGTGGCAGCAGCAAATAAGGGCCGGAGGAGAAGTGAGGTTACGAGCTATGAGTTTCCCCTATATTTGAGATTTTTTCAATTTGGGTAAATTTCAACTCGTCAAAAATAAGCATTACAAGATATTCAAATCTCCCACACATTTGCCGTGCATTTGGTTTACATCAAACTAAACAGTAAATAGACAGGGATCTATTGCTATCCAATCCTTGGGTTGATTTATATACATTTGAAAGTTTGGGTTGAGCAATGATATCTCATGGCTTTGCTTTTGACAATGATTTCGTGTGACTTTGTTTTGGCAGCCTATAGGTTTTCTACAATTTTAACATACTTTCATTAATCCCTTCATAAGTGTGCTTTGAATTCCATGGAACTAATAGTAACTTACTGTGACACTGATGGTTTTTTAATGCCAAAATTAAGTTGTATTCCTTATCTAGTAATCATCGATTCTACATATTAGTTTTATGGGTTTAAAGTAATTATGAATACGTGAGCACAAATCCCTCACTTGAATATCGAAGTTGTAGTCAAGGTTTTCAAAAGTAGACTTCTCGTAGCATTCATAGAGCAACCGTCCTTGAAATATGAAACGTTGATAAATTCCAAAAATTAAAGTTTGTAAAGTTTAGCTTTTGATCAATAAAAGTTCAAATACATTTTTTTCAATCACGTGTGCTTTTTTCTTCATTCCTTTGAGAATAATGCAAGTGCAATAAGCAAATTTTAGATGGTATCCACTTGTACTAATGTAAGGCCTGAGTTTTTCTTTCCATACGGTGAATTCTTTCTTTTAATCTTTTACTTCCAAACTACTTTGTTATTTCTGCTACAACAATCGTGAAAAACTTGTTGCAACTGGTTTTCAATTGCAAAAAGAAAATTTAAGTTCATTGATTTTTTGCAGTTCTGATTATTTTGGATCAATTTAGAAGAGCAGGGCAACTAAATTGTACACATTAGATAGTTTGGGACTACAAGAGTCTCACAAATAGTTTATAAACTATTTTAACATTTTCCTCAAACAAAAATTTATAGAAAGAATCCAGAAAAGCAGAATAATAAAGAAAATGCTATAATAGTCTCAGAATATTCTTAATGTTTTACTGGTAATGCAGTATTTTTGTTGTGAAGTTGCAATGTGCATATAGCAATGTTGCTTACGAGACCAGTACAACAAGAAATTGCTCATTAAAAGCCTGCTGAAACATAAAGCTGAAACATAAAAAATCAATGTCGCTCAATTTCATCAATAAATCAAAATAAGTTCCAGGTGGATTCTTCTAACATGACCGCACAGTTATTCCACATTAGTTATAAGATATATTTTCCATCAATACAGCACAACGATAACTTGCAAATTACTCTCCTAAACATCTATATAAAAATGTTGATTAATTAGATATTACCTTGATCTTTTTCCCTGTATTTATGTTGATGATGAAGTCACCCTTTCTTATAATACCTTCGTATATTCTGGCAAAAATAAATTAATAAATAACAGATCTAAGAATTAGCTTTTCATATTTAATACTGAAAGGAATAAGTTAATAAATATGCAAAGGAAATGTAAAACGGGGAAAAAATGTTAGACATACCTTAAATAAGTCAACTGGCCAAAGCGACCCTCTTCTAATTTGAAAGCCAGAGCAACAAGAGGTCCAGCTGGACTTCCAGATAACAGAACCTTCAACAAAGATCAAGAATTAACAATACAGATAACTCATAAAATATAAACTTCAAAGAAATATTGGCATGTCAAGCCTTCCGTAGATAGAAAACACCATGCACCTTCTCTTCAGCCTGATCCTGGTCCAGGGCATGATTTTCAACTTCAGTAGGACAGGGCAAAAAGCTAATTACCCCATCAAGAAGAGGTTGTACACCCTACAGAAATCAAATTGCATCCTATCATGGATTGGACAAATTTGTGACACAATAAAAATGAAATACAAAACTGAAACTGCTCAGAGGAAACATGAAATTTTAAGAAATTTAAGAAGCATAAAGGAAAAAAGATAGTTCTAAGAAAAACAATAGGTCGTTTTAGCACCTTGTTCTTAAAAGCACTTCCCATATAAACGGGCACAAATTTTCGTGATACTGTAGCCCTACGGATAGCCATCTGAAATGATAGGATACAAAAAAATTGGAATGGTAGAATGAATACATGATCATAAAAGAATTTAAAATAGCATTCAGAAATATAGAAATGCGAGCTTCAATTAAATCAGAACACTCAAAAATAAGGTAAAACAGAGAAATATATATGAAGCAGGACTTTAATCTTCAGATAAGATGTACAAAGTAAGAAAACGCTATCACAAAATGTCAGACTAACAGAAATACATGGACCTACAATGCCTAAATAAGTATATAAAAACCATTGTCATATGCCAAGGGCATCTGCGCTTATAGTTTTGAAGAGGTGAGTTTGGAACATATTTTCACAATACCTTGAGGTCATCTGATGATATGGGCTCATCATTAAGAAAAGAATCAGCAAGCTGATCATCAACTTCAGAAACAACTTCTATAAGTTCACGTCGCTTTTCCAAGACCAAAGCCTCAAGATTTGAGGGGACATCAGATGCAACAATATCCTCACTGCAAAGACAACAAGAATACTAAAATTGCATATAATCATATTTTCAGATATCAGAATTAAAACAACATAAGCGGGAAAACATCAGTGCTCTGTCTGTCCTCATACTATAACATACCCATTGGATCCATGAAAATAATAAGCTTTCATTTCAACAAGATCCACAAGACCCTGAAACTCCTCTTCCAATCCAATTGGAACTTGAACTGCTGCAGCATGGTGCCGAAGCTTGGATCTTGCCTGAAAAATTTACATCTGCATCAGGACTCCATGTCTCAAGAGTACTCTGAATTACAAATAGAGTGAACTTGAAACCATATTACATGTTAAATTAAGCAAATTCAAACCTTCAAATGATTACAAATTACTTTCCTAATACTACTCAATTGCCATAAACCATTTTCTTTAGTTCTACTCGCATAGTTAGTGATGCATAGGGCAAAGTAATAGACCTTATACCACATCCACAAGTGGTATGTAATAAAATACAGCACTTGATACAAAGATATATAAAGATATAAGACTGAAGGAATGACCAAATACTCAATCCAAAGAAAAAAAATGAAAAACAAAAGACAATAAGTGCCTCAACAGCAGGTATAGTTGCCATGCCCATGACCTAAGACATTTCAAATTACTATAGACCATTAGAAGCAAACATATGTACCCTTCCAAATTCTTATCTCTAAGGATAATGCTCTGGTAATAATTCATAGTTTAAATAAAAAAACAAATAAGATAAGAATAGTTAAACATGTTCAATGTTCGCTCTAGAAAGAAGAAATATCAAATAGAATAATTATCGCAAAATTAATCAAATAGAAATATTATAGTTTCAAATTCAATAGTTGAAATTATAGTTTTATGCAAGAATTTTTCTAAGAATTAAAGATTTAATGGAAAGACTAAATGTAATTTAGGCTCATTTTATGCCTCTTTATCAATAAGAATTATTTGAGTTGCAAATAATGCACATCTTTTCATGTTGGGCTCATTTTGTGCCTATTTTCAATTTTGGCGAACATTGCACCCGACTATGGTCTTTCTAACCTCCGTCATTTGCCTACAATGATTCTTCTGACCACCGTCACTTGATTATGGACTTTCAGAGCTCTGTCGCCCTCCGACTGACCACTATCACTTTTCGATCCAGCTAAAGGCCATTTACACAGGATTATTCCTACATACAGAAGCATTATACTTTCTAAACATGTTACTCAGTTTTTCGTTCTTCCAAAATGATTGTTCTCATTTTCTTTGCCAATGATTTTCATTTTCTAACCTATAGTCTTCATTTTTTTTTAATTTAAGCCGGGGAAAAACCTTCAAAAAATTCCATGCACATAAATGAAAATCCTTGTCCACACAACCCGCTAGAACTACCAATCTAGATTATTATCCAAATTCCAGAAGTTCCTAGAAATGATTACATACATCATCAATATCTCTTCTCATTTATCATCTACCAGTCTCATTTATAATCTACCAGTATTACAACTTATCCTTGTATTTCTTTTTACCTTCATTATTTTTTTCTGATAAATTCACCAGATTTAAAAAAAAAAAAAACTTTATAGACACAGACCTGAACAAATGATGCATGTCATCTTAGGTTTTAGATTTTGCTAATGCAAATCTGTAATGAGGTCACTATGTGATCTTTGACATTGATGACCCGTCGATGCTGTGGGATCTCCAACCATGACAACTTGTCCGGGTTCTCAATTAGTTGTTAAGGAACTAATGGAAACATTTAATTCATAAATGATGACTGAAACATTATGTACAAGACTGCTTGACTTACCCTACTTGGGAATGGGCAAAATCCTTGGGTCGAGTAATTTTGCACCTTCCCAATAGGATTGGAAAAAATCCATATCACCATAAGTGATCGATCAAGCCTATCTTAGTGATCTCGATATCCATAAATGAGCATGTTATTAACTTCAGCAAACATTTTCTACTAAGTTATCAAATTCTTTGTGCCGACTTACCTCTAGATTATGTCAAACTTACACAAACGAGTGGGAGGTTGAAGGCTTAGTGGTGTAGTTCATGGGTTCCTTTTCTTTCTTGCTTAGAGTTGTTGGCCGATGGGCCAACTTTATGATAAATCATATTTACTCGAACTCCTGAGAACCTAGTAGACCAGGGGCTTGTTTTGAAATGTGTTGAGCTGTACTGTTATATGAGATGCTTCCTTTGAGTTGCCTTGTTAGTATTGATTGTGTTGGCTCACCCCTCAGTATTCCCTCTTGTCTCTTCTTGTTGGTACTCCAACTCCATTTAGCATGTATTGCAAATGTCTTCTTTGTGATTTGGTTGTGAAGACTGAGTGGATGAGAATATCATTGAGAGGTTTATCTCAATGCTGAGTGAATATTACGTACAGGCCGAACTAAAACTCGGTACCCGACCTCAACCACTTGGCGGCACTCACCTCTTGTTTTTGGGCCCACAACATGGAAAACATATTGAGAACCAAACCAGCCTTGAACATGAATCTTTCACCAAAATCAATCAGATGAGAAACAACTACGCAATTGCTGGCAGTAAAATGTGTGTTGTCTGATTGCAGCAAAAAAAAATTAGCAATTTTAATTCAGGCAAATATATAAGTGCACATCATATTTAGGGGCTATTTGGATGCCAGATTTGTCCGGCTTTGAGCTAAATCCAGCCAAATAGAAAAACAAGCGAATCTAAATACAGAATCTCCAACTGACATTGATCTTTGAGAACAGCACTGAGCCATGCAACTCATCTAACAGCTAATCAATGACTGATATGGGAAACTTGTTCAGTATAATCTCCTTGTTCAAGGCACGATAATCTACATAAAATCTCCAATTATCATCCTTCTTCTTCACCAATAACACGGGACTAGATAAAGGACTCACACTGAGCTTGATGATATCAGCTTCAAGCATCTCCCGAATCAGCCTCTCAATATCATCCTTCTGGACCTATGGGTAGCGGTATATTTAGACACTAATGAGAGATACTTCTTCCTTCAGAATAATAGCGTGTTCGTGCTCCCATGGAGGAGATAATCCTTGGGGAGGTTGGGATACCTCATTGAATTGTTGGAGAAGTGGCTACTTCTGGAATGTCCTCTATCTCCCGAGTGTCTCCTCCCTCCAAGCTCTGGAGCTCCACCAAGAACCCCACTCCTTCACCCTATAAGGAAAGCACCATGATTTTCAGGGAAACCATTACTTTAGATAAATTATGGTCTTCCATAATCACCACATTTTTTCCCTCCACCTGGATCTCCATAGCTAAGGCCTTCCAGTCAACCTTGGTCTACCCCAAGGTTTGTAGTCACTTCATACCCAAGATCAAATCCGTACTTCCCAACTCCAGTGGAAGAAAATCCTCCTTGATGTAAATCCCTTGCAACTCCACCACCAATCCCTAACAGATTCCCCTGCTCTTCTCCACCTTCCCTATGCCCATCATCACCCCAAAGCATCCATGTCCACAAGCTTTCAGCCTTAGCTTGTCAACCATCCAATTGGATATGAAATTATGAGTAGCTCTAATATCCACCAAAATCGTCGCTGCTTCCCCACCTATCTATGCCCTCGTCTGCATAGTGTGATTCAGGGTGAATCTCACAACATAATTCAACAAAACATGTGCCACCTCCAAGTGTAAGTGCTTCTCTTCCACTACCACTTTTGCTTCTGCCTCTACTCCGCCTGTCTCCTTCTCATCACAAAGAAAAAGGGCTTGCAAGGTGTGATTTTTACACCTATGACCCGGCATAAACTTCTTATCGCACCTTAAAAATAGACCCTTAGGCCATTTGTCCTGCAACTTCGTATAAGTCAGTCGTTTAAAGCTCCCTCCCGGACAAGCTCCCAAACCTTTCTCCTTTGGAGCTTCCCTTTGACCCGATACAATCGGCACTCTAGGTGCAAGGAAGGTGGTCTTCGTGCAGTAAAAACCTCCAAAAATATCCCCTTTGCTACTCTCAAGTGAGTTCTTGTCCTCTATCAATTGGGCTAACTTCATAGCCTCTCCCAAGTCACAGGGTCTTGCCACCCACACAGCAGCTCCCAGCTCTAATTTAAGACCCTTCACGAAACTGCTCTTTAACACCGTCTTTGTTAGTCTCCCTAAACGTCCCGAAAGAAGTTCAAATCTCTCCCAGTACTCCATCACCGTTCCCACCTATGTCAAAGCAAAAAATTTCTCATAATAGTCCCCATCTTGCCTGGTTCGAAAGCGCTCCAATAAACGATCATTGAACTCCTCCCACAAACGAATCGGGTATCTCATCTCCTTCCATTGGAACCATGCTAGTGCCTTCCCCTCGAGACATAAAGTCGTCTCCATAAGCCTCTCCCCTTCCGTCAATCTGTTCACTGCAAAATATTTCTTCATTCTATAGATCCACCCATGTGCATCCTCGCCTTCAAACACTGGCATTTTCAACTTCCCGACCTTCGGATCTCCTCTGCCCCAATTTCCCCTTCCGCCCCCATGCCTCCTATGAAGCTAGCATTGGGGTCCCTCCATGGTTCTCTCTCTTTTCATATCCCCCTCTTCCTTCAAATTCAACTCATCTGTTCTCTTCTTCACATTCCCTCCAACCTCCATATTCCCTATCAATCCAACTTCTCAATAGAAGCTCAAGGTGAGGTATTCCCTCATCCCTTCCTAAAATTTCCACCTCTCCATCTTCCCTCGGCACGTCATTTTCCTGATTTCCCCCTGCTTTTGGCGAAATCACTTTAGTTTGAAACTCCAACATCCACTTCGTCATTTCCTCTAGATTTGCAAGCCTTCATTCCATTGCTGAAAAACGCTCATTCAACTATCCCACTTCCGTTCGCAGCTGCCCTACTTCCACCTCCAACTTTTATTCCAACACCTCAACTCTTCTCCCGGCCATTGGCCACAAAAACTTGCTCTGATATCAATTTTATAGGATTTGATGACCAAAACAGCACACAACGATATAAAAAAAAAAAAAACTTACTCTAAATAGATCCAAAAATAACACCAATGGACTGTAATTACTAATCTCCAAGCAAAGAAATATAAGATACAAGTTGAATCACCTTTCAAGAGGTGAATCGCACCTCCCACTAAGCACATGCTCAAAGTTACAAATAGTTGTGCGAGTTTTCTCAATACTCCCTCGAAATAGTTAATCAGTACTTTAATGTGGTCCTCTATGCAATTTTTTACTCATTTGATAAATTCATTAAGTTGTCAGACGCATAAGCAGAATGTCATTCCTTTGTACGTTCAAATGCCCAATTCTTTCCATTCTTCGAGAATGCAATAGAAGCCATCGACATAACCCACATTCTTGCACTTGTTACCAGACAGTTGCCAAATCGATATCGCAAAAAAAAAGGCTCACTTCTCATAATGTCATGGTTGCAGTAATATTTGATATGGAATTTGTCTATGTTGGATCTAGCTTGGAAGGATCGACAGCTGATATTAGAGTCTTACGGTGGGAAGTGGAGGGTGATTTTATAGTGTGTTAGTTGGTAAATATTATTTGGTTGATTCTAGATATGCAAACATGGATAAACTAATTGCTCCATTTAAATGATACATATATCACTTAAGTGAATACAATGGTGAAGTATCTCGAAGATACTCTGCTACGTAGGAGCTGTGCAACCATCGTAATGCACAACTACATAATGTGATGGAGAGAACGTTTGGTATATGGAAAGAAAGATTTCAAGTGTTGACGCACATTCAACAATTTCCTCTAATGGTTTAGGCTGATATTGTGTTGTATGTGCAGTCTTGCACAATTTCATTGGGCGCTACCACGGGCACTATATGTACTTTAACATGTCATAAATTGAAATGCATCATGACAATGATTTGGGGAAGGCTCAAGTCAATGATGAAGACCTAAATTTGTATATAGGAGTTCAAGAGAGAATACAAAATGTTTCCCTAAGGCATTTAATCATGAAAAATATGTGAAAAGAACATGTAAATCTCTATCTAGTTAAAGTTAATATCATTCATGTCTCAAATTATCCCACTTACAGGTAACAAGTCATCGAAGTTGCTCAACTGGATAGCATGCAATGCTTGGAATATGAAGATGAAAGCAACTTAAATTTATCTTCAATTCTTGTTTATGAAGTTGTTGTACTTTTAACACGGTTTTGATTTATTTGTATGAACTATTGTTATTGTACGTTAATTACCCAAGAAAAATATATCATGTGTTAACCGATTTTAAATCCTAAATTGTATTGCCAAACAATTATATAGGATTTATCAAGATTTAGATTACTTATTGCCAAATAGTATTCAGAATTTAACACCCTCACTATTTAGTAAATCCTGATTTAGAGGATTTACAAAATATTGCTTAAATTAATCCTTGGTGCATCCAAACAGGCCCTTAGGATGATGAGATGATCAGAACCCAAAAGCAAGCATAAAAAGATTTTAAAAATTAAAATTAAATCAGCAGTTTAGATTAAGCCTTTATATTCTCGTCATGCTCTCACCTGACTTAGAACTTTCCAAGGATCTGCTCCCATACGATCTAACTTATTGATAAAAGCAACCCTTGGAACTTCATATCTTCTCATCTGGCGATCAACGGTTATAGACTGGCTCTGCACACCACCAACGCTGCAAAGGACAAGTATGGCACCATCAAGAACGCGAAGAGCTCTCTCAACCTCAATAGTAAAGTCCACATGGCCCGGTGTGTCAATTATATTAACCTTCAACCATTAAACCATAAATAAAGACTAAAGTTCAACATTCGGAATCATAAACTAGAGAAAACTGCCATTTTTACAGACCTGATAATCTTTCCAGGTGCAGTAAGTAGCAGCGGACTGGATGGTGATTCCCTTTTCCCGCTCGAGATCCATGGAGTCCATCTTAGCACCAACACCATCCCGACCTCTCACCTCATGAATCTCGTGGATCCGACCGGTGTAAAAGAGAATCCTTTCAGTAAGCGTCGTCTTACCCGAGTCGATGTGAGCCGATATCCCGATGTTCCTCACCTTATCCAACGTATCCTTCCACCAAGCCTCCTTCTCCTCCTTGGCGCGGGCCAGACCCGCCGTTGAGAACCCCCGCCATCCCCCGCAGGCTTCATCTTCGATCCAGAAAAGGGCGATGGCTGGGAAACGGGCACCGCTTCTCCAATTCGCCCCGCGGCGTAGTGAGGAAAAGATGCGGGCGACGCTGGATCTAGTCATCGTCGACGATGACGAGCTCGAGAGTCGAGCCCAGCACTATCTAAAACCCTAATCCGATAAAACCCTTAACGACCCGGCTCTGCTACCGGAGTTTTGCCATTCGGTTCTAGTTCAACCTACCGACACGATTAGTATGTTTTATTAAACTTCAAGTAGTTGGCAATACAAATGGAAATTGAAAACATAGACAAAAAATAATAAGTTGTATATTATTAAACTTCAAACAATGCCCAATAAGAGAATTTATAATTAACTAACAAAATTACTACTATAGTGTACAAATCAAAGAGGGCTTATCAAGATCCTTCCTAAAATATCAAGCTCAAATGCATACAAAAAATAATAAATTCAAGAGTCTCAATATATAAAGATAATCTCAAAATTAAAAAGTTTTAAAAAAAAACCTTCTTGCATGCCCAGGCAAGCCTATCAAATTCTCATAGAATCATGGTTATTGAGAGGAAATGTGAGAAATGTCGAAGCCTTGTGTTTTTAGGATGTTTCTTAACTTAAAAAAATATATACCCAGATCTAAGATGTAGGGTTTTTTCATGCTGCATATATTGATTTGATTGCATTGCAAGATAAAAGAATTGATATACCCCCATATGTTAGATATATGAAGACTTCAAATGTAGCAATTAACTCGCTTTGTAAAAATCAATAGTTCATATAAGATCTCTTCATGAATGTAATTTAACACTTTTAATTTTTATTTTATTGTTCTACTAAATACTATAACAAGAAAATTGAAGGATTGATATACCTCCATATTTGGTGGGCTTTGATTACTCAAGTAGTTGGCATACTAGTTGATGATATTATTGTGTTGATTTAAACTATGGTCTATAAATCAGTAAACTTCAGACTAATTTTTCTTGTTTTAATTTGAAATTTGCTTATAAAACCTAATAAACCCAATCAGTATGAAGTGAAATGACGTGTATTCGCCCCTCTTTCACATAAACCGCACAAATTTGTTCTACTGAGTGCCTCTGATCACTCAATCTCATGCAATTAGCATGACTTACCATCACTAAGTCCTGATCTAAAAAAGTTCAATAGCTAACGTGCAACACACTACTTGCTTCTACCTTTTCTCACAACCAATAAATTAAGCTCCTCCTCTTATTCTTGCTTAGCTAGGAGCCTTCCTTCTCCTTCAATCAAAAACCTTCATATTAACCCAGCAAAAAAAACCCTCATCATCTTTCTAGTCTTCCCCGCCCTCTTCCATGTTATTATAACCTTATCATTCCATCTTCTAGGACTTAGTTCGTAAGAATAATTTAATTTTCTTAAAGACTAATTATTTTTGTCTTCTATTTTGTGTATATTAGCTTATGTTAGGCTTTATTTAAATCTATAAAATTATATTGTGTTTTGATCATATAGTTATAGAAAAATTTTAGTTTATTATTTTTATTAGGTAAGTGATATTTTATAAAGATAATAATTAACTTAGGTTGATTATGGAGCAAATTATATGGATTAGAATTGAAAAGTGAATATTACTTTCTTTATTTAAGGCTAAAAGTATTTGATTTTTTTTTTTTTTTTTTGCTACATTAGATCTAATGTTATCATATATTTTAAATGTTCGTCAATATTAGATAGTAATTCAATGCTCATGTGTAAGACTGTCAAGTTAATTTTTCATCAAATTTGATTCACTGGATATCTCAATACAAACTTAGCATTTAATATCTATTTTGAGGTAAGTTTTATTTATTACAAGATAAATATTCATTTTTTTTTTTCATTATGGGCATTATTCTTGTCATTTGTAATATGTTTTAGATGTTTTATATAATGCTAGTCAAGCCTAAAATATTCAAGTTTTACTATATATATACATTTATAGATCTCTTTTAATGTTCCTATATATAGAAATGATGTAGATAGAATTTCCCTATTTAGTTTGCGGCATAAATTCTTGAATGATTTTTATATGACAGCAATGTTTAATTTCATATAAATTATCTCAATGGAATATTATAAATATTAATCTTGCATATCATATTTTATTATGAACTAGCATTAGTCACATTGATTATAAAATATATATTAATACTTATTATTATTATTATATATAATGATTAAAATGATCTATTGACTTTTTATAAAAGATCAAAATGATCCCGATTATATTAAGTGACTATTTTGATTTATTAACTCCTTGAAGAGATCAAATACTTGATGAATCAAAATAATAATTTAATATAATCGAGGATTATATTGATCATTCATAAAAAGTCAAGAGACTATTTTTGTAATTTATTTTATATACTATATGGTTCATTGAAATAGATATGTATGTCTATAAAGTTATTCTAAATATTGGCTAGTTAGATCTAAAAGCTCATAAAGTGGCAATCTTTTAAACATTATTGAGAAAAAATTTGGATTTCTATGATTTGGATCCTACCTTATTATTTTTAAGGTGTCATAGTACAATCAACTATAAAAATATAAAAAGAAAAAGAAAAAACATTGATTAATTAGCTGTGGATGTACATGATTATGCCTACTATGATTGCACGGTAATATGTTTGTGTAGAAATATATTATTTATTATGTTGATCATCATAAGATTTATGATAAATAAATTCGAGTTACTTATTGAGTTTGAAATGCTACTCATTCATTGTATAACTCATATTCTGCCAAGTTCTGCTAGGCTACTTGGTAAGCTGTTATTATATGAGCAAATTTCTCATCAGTAATAATTTTATTCAAATATTACTTGAATTTATGTGGTAGTTGTAGTTGTACTTCTGTTACTTTTGTGCAATCTTTGTTTCTTATTCATTTTCGGTAGCTGTTATTATTTCCTTTCCTATTCTCTTTTTTTTTTTAGTATAAAACATGTTTAATTGATCTTGACTAATAAATTTTATCTCAAGTATTGAGGTCAATCACTTCATTGTTGTCAGGTACACCATTATTTAGGGGCTATTTGGTACAGGATTTAGGCCAGTTTTGAGGCGGATTTAAGCAAAATCCAACCAAACAGCCTAAAATGCAAAACTAAATCTCACGGCAAATGAAAGCAGCCGTAGACGAAAAATTCAGCCTTTTCATGCTAAATCCCGGATTTCTGAATCTTGTTATTTGTCAGATTTATGAAATCCATTGGCTCGAGAAGAAGAGTCTGCTCGTTAAATCTGTTCTATAGTCAAACAGTCACACATGATTTAATATAATTTATTATGAATGTTACCAAACAGTTTTCATGATTTATGCCTCTCAGAATTTCTGAAATCCAGATTTAACAGATTTACAAAGTCCTACTTAAATCAAATACCGGATGCTACCAAATAGCCCCTTAGACTCTGGTTGCGATAGAAACTACTTAAACTAAAAGTTACCGAAGGACTTCATATTGCTATACTATGAGACCAAGCTAATGGACTTTCCAAAGAAATTTGAAGGCACCCACTAAATTAGCTCAATTGACCCCTGCATTTTTTTTCCCTTTCAAATAGTCAAATATTGGCCCTACTTATGACATAGTCCGCGAGCAATTATTCTCAGCCTCAAGAATTCCTCTTAGGCTAGAAGAGCCTTTCTCATTCTCAATATATCCTTCTCAACCTTAGGATTCATATAGGTTTCAAAGGATTCTCAACACAATTATTTATTATGAGAAACAGACAAACTGAGAGGATTAATGACACACTAGCAATAATATTTACTACATAAGCCATTGTAATATCAAGACTCATCTATTAAAAAGTATTCTCTCATATCAAAAGCTGAATTAAATAGGCTAAACCAAATCGGTTTCCTCTCCACATCCCATCCTCGTTAGATATTGAATTGAGACATAAGAGCAAAGAATCAAGCAAGACGAGTTGAGTGAGTAACAAGAGGGAAAGGGACTAGATTGTAAGGAGCAAGGCTGTGAGTGTAGGTGAGGTTATTGAGCGGTAGGCAACCACATGTATGAAGACAATGGATTTTGGTCCTTCTGAGCTTTTAAATAGTGAGGATATTATGACTCGGCTATTTGCATAATAAGAAGAAGATAAACATCCTTAGAATTATAAAACACACAAAGGGGCTTCCGCGTTAAGATAATTAAAAAAACATACAAGAACTAAGTGAGTCAATAGCCCTCTAAACATATATCAAATGAAAGAGAACCTACGTGCCTTTGATTCATACAATTACGAAACACAAAAAAAAAAGGTAAACAAGGCGTACAAAAATAGCACGGGACCACCTAAAAGAGATGTTCAAAAGAAACCACTATCAACACGACTAAACCAGTTAACACTGCAAGTACATATTTTGGCATTGGGAAGCAAGCTTATCATTTTGCATATGAATTTTTATAAACTCTAGTGCATAGTAGAAGAATTTTTGCATCAATTAAATTTCACTTTCTTCTTTATGGATCAAGTAGTGGGTGTTGTTAGATTTAGATGAAACTATGATCTTATTGGTGAATAAACGCTACTACAATCATGATTATACTTATTGACATTATTTATTAGGAGAGTTGTTGTAGTTGCTTTTTCTATCTTTATCCCGAACTTCAATGGAACTCCATGTTTATCATATAGAGTAAGCTTACTTATTATTCGGGATTTTTTTTTTTTTTTGTACTTATTATCATTAACACTACAAACAACAAGTAAAACTTATTTACTTTTAGGGTTCATTCTATAAAGAATTCATTCAATTTGAATGATAAAGGAGTTGACCTCAAGTTCACTATACAACTAGTTATTAGGAGTTCGGACATTGCCTTCATATTTTTTTTTTAAATTTTGATCACATAGTATTAACAATTTAGTTAGTAGGTGCTACTGAATTCAGATGCCCAAATGATATTCATTGTTGGGCAAATATTATAAGAATTAGTCTTATAATTAATGTATTTGTTTATTGCGAATTATGACATTACCGACACCTATTAGTAACAACATAAAAAGTGAAGCTTTTGGACTATGGTTGTTCATCAACAACTAAATGTTCTCTTTAGACCCATTTAAACAAAAGAAAAAAGAAGTATCGCGCCACTTTATCTCTAGCCTTATAATTCTTTTGTATTTTTTCTACTCTTTTCTATTATAGAACTAGTCATTATAACATCAAAGTTCTTATCATTGCTTTCTGTAATAGATCATTATGATCAAACCACTCTACACTATGTGCATTATTCTCTCTATCAATCTTTTTCATTTGAGTGCACTTGTGATTTTTGCTTGTCTTCCCTAGAAGACTAGCAAAATTCCAATTTTATCATTCAATTGAGCATTTTTTTCCACCTTTAACACCAACATGATGGACACTTCTCAAGATAACTCAAAATCCTCTAGTTGAGACACCCAATTTTTGTGAAATGGAAGTTAACCTCAAATTCATGTGTGCCTTGATTTTTTCTATCTTTACGGAACACCATTCTTATTGTATTTGGTAAGTATATTTTCGCTGTACGTTTGACGGAACACCATTCTTATTGTATTTGATAAGTATATTTTCGCCATCACCAGATTCTGTGTTTGGAGAGAGTTGATCGTTCATCATGCTAGGCATTCAATTTTTATTATCGAAAAAAGGTGTTAAAAATTTTATCCAAACTTCTCATTCTCATTTGATCCACCACTTCGTTTCAATGGCAAGGGAGTTCAAGCTACTACGTCTAGCCACCTTTATTCTCTTTTGCAATGCTTTAAAATGCCTTGTTGAGTTAGTTAATAAACATGAATTGGAAAAGATGCACTCTTAAATCCTGGTGTTCGCTCTGCATAAATATCTACCTCTAAAATCATGGTCCATACAGTTTCTATTCTAAAAAGCTCTTTTAAACTAAAATTTGCTTCAATTTGCCAACATTTGTAAAATTAGGAAGACAAACTTCGGGCCAATTAGATTGACCACCAACTACAATAGTCAATTCTGAAGTTTTTGATCATGATCCCCCCACTTCAAAAAAGTCAGGCAATTTGTGATTTTCTTTTTTTTTTTGGATTATCTCAGAACTTCGTACCAATTATTTTTTGTTTTATCTACTTGTTCAAATTTGTAGCTCATATTGATATGTTTAGTTGGAGTTTTGGTTACCAAGATGATCTTAGATTCTAAGCTTAGGTGTGTATTATACGTGTGAATTTGACTTAATTAACTCAAAAGTTCTCTTATCATTTTTTTAGTCTAGAGTTATTTATTATTAAATTTTAAAAAATAAAATAAAATTGAGTGCACTCTCCAAACAATTTTCCTCTCGTTATCGCAATGAAGAAAAAAACTGAAACAAAATAAGCAAGGAACATAACAAAGAAAAACTGGGGGAAGGGAAAACTCAAATGGTCTTTTATTAGATATTAAAGCAACATCAAATTGTTCAATTGTAACCATTCATAGTTTTAATACTAGAAACAGATGACAATAGTACTAATAAAATAGAACAAAAAAAAAAATGTTTGTTTTACTTGGATGAAAAGTTTTCATTCTTCATCATCCTCGTGGAATCGCAGGTGCTTTCCTTCAGGTAACGGCAAACCTTTGAGCAGCATCACACTCGGAGACAGAGCTTTTCCAGCACTGCAAACTCTGCCAATCTCCTCTTCTGCTTCGATCTCGCCATCACTGCTGTATATAAACCGCGTGTGCTTCCCTTTGAATTCCGGCATCTTTTTCATCTCCCTGTCTTCAACTGTAATCTTCCCAAGTCGCTCACATAACTCATCCAAGCACCCTTCCTCTTCCACGTTTTCCTTATAGTAATCTAGATCTTCTTCATCAAAGTCTTCAAAGTATTCTACTTCATCATCTTCACAGGCGCTAGCATTGGCTTGGATAGACCATTTGGAGGAGTTATCGTCATAAGAGGAACTGACAACGCTTCCTTGGTATGTTACTGAAGAAGATATATTGGAGGAGGCATCTGAAGCTTCAGATTTGCTTGGTGAGTCAAACAACAGTGCTTTGTTGACCACACACTTATGTAGCTCCAGAGGTTCCTCATGCTTTACTGATTCAGCAACCTAGTCCATTTAACCCGTTTAATATGAGAAAAATATATTAAACCATGTTGTGCAACGTAATTCTCAATGTTTTCGTTAAAAATTAGGTCGGATAAGGTAAAGTAAAGAATTTAATAAAAAAACTCGGCAAAAATATCATCATTAATTAGATATAGTTTGGTTTCAGATATGTGATCAACTCATTTATGATTATAGCACCCAAAAAAAAAGTATAGAATCAACAAACATGTATTTGTAAAGAGAAAGTTATACCTTCGGAATCACCATTATAACGTCTCCCATAACGACACCATTAACTGCATCCTTCCCTGCTTCTTCTTTCGCTTTGGAATTGCCGAAATTTTGGGGGGTGTTTGCAGGCGTTGGAGCCGCCAGCAACGCCGGAGAAATGGGAAGAACCCCTAAAAACGGCAAGAAAGGTGCACGACGGTGCCTGTTTGAAAGCTTATTAACGAGCTCTGCCTCCTCCTCAACCTTCTCCAAAAGGATTTTCACTTGCCCTCGAAGCAGCGCTTCTCCAGAACCTGGTGTTTTCTTCGGCAGAGATCCATGCTTCATTACAGAAGAAATGGGAGTCTTCTCTGTTGCAACGCCATTGATTGGGGAGTCGTTTGAGATATCTTGAAGCGCAGCTCTCTCGTGGTTCCCATTGTTTATTGATCTTGCCTCTTCTTGCTTAGACTTCGTTTCTGAATAGGAAGAGATAACTGAGGAATAAAGAAAGGAAATTTACGCGAAGAACAATGCAACGAAAGAAGAAGATCAAAAGAACTGCTTACGAGAGAAAGAACTGGTCTGAGATCTTGTAACCCTTCTCATAGAAGACGGAGTTTCCATCGCTGAAATGAAGAAGAAAGGAGCTGGAGGATTTCAGTTGAAAACCTCTGAAAGAGGCAAGGTGATTAGAGAGAAACGGAGGAAACAATTGTTTGCAGCAAGACGCCGAAAACCAAACAGTGAGATGCCAAGAGGAGAGGAACTTTGGGGCATTTAAAGAATTTGAATCGTGGTTGCAACGTTCTTATGACCGTTGGGCTTGCACTGTTTTTTTTTTTTTTTTGGGAAAAAATATGGGCTTGCACTGTTACTAAATTGATTCGAGGAAATCTTCACTAAACTAGCCGTTGTAGTGAAGGGGGCAAATTCGTACTACTTAATGTTCGAGGTTTCGGATATGGTAACGGGAAATAAAAGCAACGTGAATTTGAAACCAAAATGTTGACCATATCTGTAGTTTTGGAATGAGCGGCGTGTTTCTTGATTTGGTGTAGTTGGGTGTTAATATGTTTCCTTCGTTTCGGTGGAATAAGAAACGTTTGATTAGGGAAGTTCCGATCTTTTGGTCACGAAGAGATACTGTATCGATTTATTAACAAAAAAGATAAAAAATTTAGGTGGTATTTTATTTGCTATAAAAATAATGTTACAGACTCAATAAAAATTACCAAAATAATAATATTTTATTTAATTGATGAATCAATTAAAATTTAAATTATAATATATTTTTATTTATAAAGAATTTTTATGAATATACTTTATTCAATGTTATATATAATAGTAAAATTTTTATGGATGTAATATTTCTAAAATAATAAATAAAAGAGGAGATTGTAAAGTCGAGCATCTTGACCCTATTTGGACTTCGACATACATCTATCACTTGTATGCATATGGTGATATTTTTTTTTTGTGAATGTTCAATGTCAGAAATGAAAGTCAATAAACATTTGGAGGTTGATATTGGCAAATGATCATTGTCATTGTAACCAAAAAATGTTGAGAGCTTAGGGCCTAGGTGTCACACCCTGGGTCTGGAAGGCGGTACATCCCGACAATATGGGATGCGATGAAAGTATATGCAGACATGTTTTGTATTTACAAAGAGAAGCATACATTTACAAAAAATACAACACACACAGGGGCGGATCCCCCCCCCCCCCTCAATCCAATGGGGATCCGCCCATGCACGCACATCAGAGTAAATAGAGGAAGTGAAAGTAAAGAGCCAAATTATTAATAGAAGTTCAATTAACCAATGCATTCAAATAATAATAACTCTGATACAAGCCAACATGACTGTAAATATAGCAAAAAAAAAAGAAAAAAAAATTCCAACCCACAGAAAATATAAACATAATAACTACTATAAAACATAAATACCAAAAAAAAGTCTAATGTTGGTAACCCTATCCATGAGGTAGCGGTCCACCAAACTCGTCTGAAGGACCTACTGAAAAAGATAACGGGAAAGTTTGATAAATCAAACTCAGCAAATAACTACATCTATATATCAAAGCATAAATGACAAAGGAGTGGGGCATGCAGTTTGAACAACTAAAAGAAGAGAGTACTAACTTAGAATCATTATATAAAAAACTATCATGAGATATGCTATGTTTTTTACATCTTCTAATATGCATGCATATATGTCAAAGAGCTATTGATGTCAAATTATTATAATGTTTACAAATGGATCACACTAGGTATCCATGTACCTCACAATGATCTGAAAGTCATATCTTATTTTCAATTCATACACACTTTTATTTTTTGCATATATAGTTATTGTCGGTTTATCATATATCCATCACCGGGAAGTTAAACACCAACCCAAGGAAATCCAGTGATTTCCTGTAGAGTCATCACTCTGAGGACTTGTTGATCCCGACTAGCCAAAAATCAACAGGATTCAACTGATATATATACAATCTACAATGCAAATACTTTATAAATAACTAAAATGAATTTTTTAAATCAACATGAAAATAACAAAGTGTATAATCAACACGATTTACAACATGAATACTCATATAATGCTTGGTGGTGATTTTGAGGTTCACTTGAGAGGATATAATTGGTATATATTTATTGTAAGAGCTAGATAATGAAATATAAAATAATAAAAGCAGATAATTGATAGTCGTTATTATTTTTGGGTAGCCTTCTTTTAGAGGAATGGGAATTCATATTGATGTTAGTGAGGAGCAAGTCATAATGATAATCTTGTAAATATGAAGGAAAGTTAGTGACACTTGTAGAGCATCAAAAATATCAAATTATATGCTATTATTATCAATTGCAGAACTTTAGGGACATATCTTTTCAAGTAATGTAACATCTCTTAAAATGAATATTTATTTTTGCTTTGCATCATAAAATTTATATCCCATAATGTATGGAGGATAACCTATGAAGATGCTCATTAGTCAATTTTCTTCCTTCGTGTGGATAATGTGGAAGCGTAAGAAAGACTCTCTCAAAAAAAAAAAAAAGTTAAGAATAGTCAATATGCTTACTGTGTAGAAGTTCATATGGAGATTTAATAATAATTGGGATGAAGTTCATTAATAAGGAATATGTCAAACAAAATGCATTCATTCCAAAAGCATATGGAAATGCATGATTAAGATTTCGTTTGGGATGACTTTTTTACTGCTTCTTGAAGCAACTTTCTAGCACAAAAATTTTAAATTTTATACTAAAAAGATGCTTCAAGAAACGGTAAAAAAGCTGTCCCAAACGAAGCCTAAAAGTATATTGTGCAAGCAACATTTAAAAGATACTAGTATTTTCTTTTGACTGTAGAATTTTGTTGAGATTGATTGGCATAAGAGTGTTGGTGAATAACTCCTAATTTTTTAAAAAGATTGTCGAAATATAACTCTTCGACATTATCAAAATAAATTTTCTTGTTATTGTGTTGAACTAGCTGTGAATCAAATTGAAGAATTTTGGAATTATATTAGTCACATCAAATTTGGGTTTGAGTAATACACTCATATTGTCGTTAACTAGAGTAAAGAAATAATAGATCTTAATATTATTGATTGGATAGTGTCTTCACACATTATAATAGATTAGATCAAAAGATTCTATGATAAGTTACTATGTGAAATAAAAGATAGCAAAATCTTTGGCCAAAGGATAGATGTGACAAGTATTGAAAACATTATTTTTAGGTATTTTGAATCTTAATTGATTACAATTCGACATTTTATTATATGCATTTCCAAATCTTTAATTTCAAATATAATCATTTGCAAAATATTTTATTTTATCTTTGTAAACTTATTTCAATAAATAAGGATCCATATATAGCCTTGTATAAAGATTTTTTTAATATTGGTACAATGAATGATGTTATTTATGAGGTCAATTAAATATCCTCTAAATTCAAGTTATCTAAATAAGTTCAAAAAAAGGCTACTTCCGCAATATTTGAATTTGATCAATTTTTATTTTATTTTATTTTTTATTTTGTTGTTAAATTCCTCTGTTATTATTTCCACCCTTTTAGAAAAGAATTTGATTTTACTCTTTTTAGTCTAACTTATGTAATTTCCAACCAATAGTCATTCAGTCGTTTGCATCTTCGGCGATCATCCACCTAACGACAAATGGAAAAGCATTTTTGCCTTTTATCTCTACTGTGAACAGTGCGATCCAATACTGACATCACACTATTTACTTGAAAGGCAATTGAACGTCTTTCTCAATATTATTGTCGCTCTACATAGATGCGAAAGAATATTAACAAAATATTCTTTTTTTAACGCTAGAAATAGAATTCGATTGGAGATAAATTATTAT
The DNA here is from genome assembly GCA_019514585.1 of Dendrobium officinale. Taxonomy (NCBI): domain Eukaryota; kingdom Viridiplantae; phylum Streptophyta; class Magnoliopsida; order Asparagales; family Orchidaceae; genus Dendrobium; species Dendrobium officinale. Next base: position 35,582,669 of record CM033696.1, on the reverse strand, counting down.
TTGATATGATTGTTAGTGTATTTTAAAGTAAAAAATAAAATATCCGGTTGGAGACGCTCTTAGCTTTTATAATTGTTTATTTTAGATTGATTTGATGCATTGACAACGAGACTCAGGTGTGGATTTTCTCATTGTAGAACTGGTGGCTATTACATGTTATCATATTGAATACTTTGATTCATTGTAAATATTTGTATTTATAGGTGTATTATATTTAAATATTATTTGTGTACCAGTCAAGTGGGATGTGATCCCATGTGACAATTTTGTTTTAATTTCTTATATGAGAAATGCTTTGATAACCCAAAAAAAAAGATGTTATAGGAATAATCCATTCAAATATGTTGGACTCAAATTCAATGCATTATCTTTTGAGTGAATTCTTCATAATTTTTGAAGCTTTGGATCGGAGGTGTTATAAGCTTTAAAAGAAAATGTATTTGATGTTTCATAATGAAGAAGATGGACATGATATTGCTCAATAATGTATGTGACATTGTTTGTTGACAAAGATGGGCATGATGCTACTCATGATGGGATACAACCCACACTACCATTTGATTCTAAGGATGTGATACTAATTGTTGTTGTCAAATGTAGGTGTGAACAACGATAAGTTGTTATTGATGATGTGTTGTTTGTGTTGATGTTACATAAAAATATTATTTTTTATGTTGATGTTAAGTCAAGATGTTGTTGATCATGTCAATGTAGTAATTATGGATGGTCACCATCATCAGAGCCTTTAATATCATCTTCATTTTGATTGCCTAATAATAACTATTGCTATTGATGCTCATGCAATCACTTTAGAGTTAATAGGCTCTCCTCTTTCATTACTAGTGAATTTTAGTATCAAAATTAAAGTTTTTTTTTTTCTCTCTTGGAGATTTTTCATGTAGAAAATTCATATTTAGCCAATTTGAGTGTAAAATGCTCATGCTTTTCTCTTGTAGGCTTAGACCTTTCATTTTGCCTTGCTTTAGTTTCAAAATTATTAATAAGACCGTACGCAAGAATGATGATTTCATTTAGATTATCTCAACAAGCCTAAAATCTTAATTATTGAATTGCACCACTTGATGCTCCTTATCGAGTTTTAAAAAAAAATGCTAAAAGACAGAGCTGTGTATTAGGGTAATTGATATGTAGTTTTTTTTTTTAATTAAAATTTTAAAAAATGCTAAAAGATTTTGTAAAATGTGTTTTTAATTATAATAGTTAGAAATTAGTTTGACCTAAGTTTTTTGGTGGAAATATGCCAAGACTTTATCAGAAATATATATTGAGCTCAAATTTTACTTGATATATCTACATAACTTCTTAGATCAAGAATGACGAATCAAATCAAGTTACACAAATGATTCAGAAAGGAAGAGTTGGGAGAGAATTTGATAGAGATGAATGAGACAGTACAATATTGCATAACATATTTTTTTGTGTTTGCATACTACTGGTGAAACTTTATGTATTAGTGAGAGCCATTGCTAGCATTATAGAATTAACTATATAGCGTTATTACATATAAAATATATGACTTGAATACAATGTTGCTAGTTGTGTGGCTGGTGAGTTGGCTTGAAGTTGACTAATAGTCTAGAATTTCAAGTGAGTTTTCTTCTTGCGAGAATCCGTTATCGAATGATGAGCATTTAGGATGGCTTAGTTCTATGTATACATAAGGTTGATTCTTTAGCGACTTAGATATATAAGATCAGGGTGCGTACAACTTAAGGCTTTTAAGGACATCTACAACCGAAAATCCCATTTTTTACTCCAAAATGCAGTAAAACTCAAAAATGTTGTTATTCAACTCCAATCAAACTTCATTTTGCATAGAAGCGTGAAGGTAACCGTCTTTCTCCTCTTTCGCGCGTTTCTTCGGCAAATCCGATTGAGATAGAAAAATCGCGTATTTGAACAGTGCACGTCAATATTGGCGTCGCACTGTTCACCCTCCACCGATTAACGATTTTTTTGTTGTTCGAATGTTGCAAACCAGCTACGCCTTACATTCATTTGGAGTTCGGTTGGAGACGCCTTAACAACTTAATGCCTGACAGATTTCAAGTTATAAGCCATGCAATATGGTTCACATTCAGTGATTTGTTCAACGATTCACGCTTTCATGAAAACTTGATCAATGAGTAATGACCCGATTCAATATAAGTGTTTCAGATTCATAAGATGAATGGTTGCATTTCTGGCCTAGTTCTATAGTCATAACAGGAACAATTTCATAGAGCCTTGAAAGAACAAAAAAAGGCAATTCTGTTATATTATCCAAGAAAGTATAAAAATGCACCATCAAATCTGGCAGGCAAAAAAACTCTTTATTTTATTTCTTCGTTTGGGAGGACTTTTTATCATTTATTAAAACAGTTTTTGAGTACACTAGAAAGTTATATTAAGAAGTAGTAAGAAAGCAGTTCCAAACGAAGCTTAAATATTTGCTCTAGACATGATTTTCTATTAGGATAGATATCCAGACCCCATTTTTTCTGCCATTAATAAGAAAAAAAAAAACAAAATTATTCAAACAGATCCTAAAAAAAATATAAAGTGAAATATTCAATCATATTATCTTGTCTATTAGTAAAACTTGCTATCCCTTTTCGATTTTATTTAGATTCTTGAGGACCCCAAGACAATAAGAAAAATGCCTAATCCTCTCGGATCATGACATCGACCATAATTATTATGTTGGAGCAGACTATACAATGAATATTTTCATGCTCTTTCATTTCAATCGAGCTTTAGAAGAAGCATTAGAGGTTTTGGTTTCTTGTTAACAGGGAATGTCGACCGTTGTCATTTTTCTAAACTACAAAACAAGCCCTGTAAGATAAGGTAACAGAGAATCATATAAACAGAAAATCAGATTTTAGAAGGCCCACACAACAAGCCTTCAAAAAAAATTTGTAAAAAAAGCACAAATGGAGAAATAACAAACGCCGTCCGCAGGCCAATTAGAATCCGTCATGCCTTTTTTTTTTTGCTCGGTACCGGTGCTCGGCACCAGATGATGTGACATTTCTGTTGGTCTCCAGACCATCCGGTGTCCGCACAGAATAATTTCTCCAAATGGAAAGCTAACAGTACATGAAGGCATATTAGGCAAACTTGTATTTTCATCAACAACTTAGAACTATCTGGATGACAGGCTCATACATTTTCTTTTCAATCTGAATTCAGCCTTCACTGCTGCACCTTGTGTTTGCCTAGGCTTAAAATTAAAGATGAGAGTTAAATAAGAACTTAACTTGCGATACCATTGCATTATAAGATTTCTTCCTTCGCAGAAAATAAAAAAAATAAACAAAATTTACATCCATTTAGTTATGCCTTCATTATTTCACCTAATTTGAAATATTGTCAGCAAGAAACTAAGAAAGTTTTTTGATGTTTCATATTCAAATTCGCTGAACCTTTAATTTCCTAATTTCTCAGTTCTGAAGTTGTCGCCTGGAATTGTCATGGGCTATAAACTGGTATTCCTGCATGCCAGTTCTATATTTAAAATTTCGTTTTTCGAACTACTTCGTCTTCTGATCTAAATCTTTCAGTGATGAAGAGGTAGATTAGGACTATCAATTTGATTTGTAGTTTTTTCATAATGGAGGCTTGTTGGGAAAGATGAGTAAACACCACAATAACGAAACAAGCAAGAAAGTAAAAGTAGCAAAAAAGTAAAGGACACGAGGATTTAATGTGAAAAAATTCAAAATAGGGAAAAAACCATGGAGCCACACCACACCAAGATATTCACTATGAAAATTGGGAGAAATAAGTACATATCGTTCTCAATGTCTACACACTCAAAATACAAGAGAAAACCAACTAAAATAACCCCAAGCGTTTGGATAGCAACCCTTTAAAAAAACTAGAAAGAAAATCGTTTAATTCGTCTAACAGCGCTGCAGTGTCAGTTTGAGGCGCTGCGGCGCTGAAGCCTTTGTATTTCACCGTTGCAGGTATTCTACTCTTTTTCATTCAACACTCGGGCACATAGCGCTGTGGCATTACATGAATTTTTTTTTTCAGGATGCAAAGCACCCAAATCTAAGCAAGGGGTAAACCCCTGCACCCCAACGAACATGATAGGCTTTGAAGTCCGATACAATAAAACAACCAAATTGATCAGCACAATCTGATTCCACAGATTACAAGGCTTTCATTAATCAAGAAAAAAATACATATGAGACTACGAAAGTGTCAAAGGACCGAAAGAGGATCACCATAAAGATTACCGGAACAAAGAGCACATACAAATATAGTGAGTATACGGAGCACACCTAAATAAGCACAAGTAACATCTTTTTACTATTTACTTTTGAGATCATAATTATAATTTATTATTATTTAAAAAAAAATTATGTCAGAAAATTATTTTTTTATGAAATCTTTCAAAAATTTATTTTCCTCATAATAATTTTATAATCATCTTTATAAAAAACTACAATCATCTCAAACTGACTCTTAGGCTTCGTTTGAGACGACTTTCTTCCTGCTTCATAAAACTACTTTCTAGTACAAAAATTAAAATTTTTATAATAAAAAGCCGCTTTAAGAAATAGTATAAAAGCCGTCCCAAACATAGCCTTAGGCTTCGTTTGGGACGGCTTTTTTATTATTTTCTAAAACGGAGTTTTAGTACAAAAATAAAAAAATTTATACTAAAACTCTGTCTTAGAAAGCAATAAAAAAGCCGTCCCAAACGAACCCTTAGTCTCCCATTTAAACCGATCATGTATGACATTTTATAGATGGAGATCTTATAAAAGTTGGAACTTTAATTTGATGTAATAGTTCATTTAACCATTTAGTTCCACGGTGCTTGAGGAGGGGACAAAACGAATTTTGATTGTGGGATGGGATATCATCCTGAATCTATTCAGTAATATCCAGAACAAATATTTTGGAAGTGTTTATGCCGACATCAGGCTTCTTAATCAACGGAAAGACTTGATGCAATGGAGAATTTAATTATTTTCTTTGTTTGGTATCGCAATCGAAATCTTGGGAAGAGAATAAGTTGGCGTTTTGTTTTTTTTTAATGAAAAAATTGAGGAACTAGTCTATTTTTATTAGGATAAAAAGAAGATTATAAGAAGGCAAAATCCTTTAACAACTCAATTGAGGACTTGAGAAGAGAACTGCAGAAAACTATGCGGAAAAGCATAGCAAATTAAAAAAAAAAAAAAAGAACTATGCATGTAAACATAAGAGAATGAACAAGAAAACACAAAGAGAACAGCAAAATAAATTTGGTCTTGGTCTTGATGTATTACATTATGCAAGTCATTAGCAGCAACAGCAATTCTATCAATAAGAATAATATTTATTGAAGGAGCAATATGAATAACCCAGGTTAGTAGTCCGAGAAAAAGTTTAAGGTTCTAAAATAACAAAACAAAACTAATAGTATTTGCATTTAGAGCTGCGTGATCAGTCATACATATAGGTTTTGGGACGGCTTTTTTACTGCTTCTTAATGTTAGTTCTATGAGGAATCCGATTGTGTTGATCAATCGAGTTGTACTATTGTCTTGGACCTTAGTTTAATTTGTTGTGCTTGTTGGGGGATGTGATGGGTTTACCCCCTGCCACATTTTTTTTTCATACAACATCCGGACGTTGTGTACCTGAGTGCCCCGACACTGTGTTCCTAAACTCCCTGGTGCTCCAAAGTTGGAACGACAGAGAGTAGAGTGCCGCAACACTCTAGATTCTGCGCAGCTGTGTTGTATGACGCCGCAACGCTGTACATGTTCTAAAGGTTTGTATTCATAGGTGTTATATTTTACTAATGTGTTGCGTAGCAAACTGGCAAACTGAACTGTTTTATTTTTTTTGTTTTCACTAAAGGTTTGCGTCCCTAGGTGTTATTGACTTGTCTTTCTCTTGTGTTTAGTATGTGAGAATGGTGTAAGAATAGGTGTGTGTGTATATATATATATAATATTATCCAAACCTATTATTTGATGATTTAAATATCATGCATTCTTTGAAATAATAAAAATAATTTATGTTCTCATCAAGAAAAATTCTGTACTCCACAACTGATTACACAAACATCCGGTCATTATCTGTCCACAATTTTCTCTCTATAAAATTTCTCTCTTTCACGGTATTCAATAAATAATGCCTAATATTTTTGTCGAATCCTAATAGTCACACCCATGATTTGAAGGATGCGTTAAATAATGCAGCTTAGCAAATGATTGCATTGTTAATAATCATTAATGTCATCTTTAGTACTCTCCATGCCTCTCTTGAACGTCTATAATTAGAGCCTGCAGGCCCCTTTTGATAATAATCTACTTAGAAAATCCAAAATCCTTTAGAGTAGTATTGACTATTGAGAGAGAGAGAGAGAGAGAGAGAGAGATTATTTTAGGCTAGCTTCAATATCAACCTGCACTCTTCACTTATTTCTAGTAATTAAAAATAGATTTCTCTGAGCAATATTCTATCCACAGGCCTTCATTAAAACGAAACCTAGCAGGGTCCATTCACCACTCAATCACCTTATCCTTTGCATTTGGGTTTGGGGGCTGTTTCGGCTCCTACAGCCCCTTAGCTGTCGTCCTATGAACCTTTTACTGAAGTCCCGATTTCTCTTATTTCTGATGAAGAATTAAAATGCCTTTTCAAGTCTTCCATGTATGGCTCCTGTCTTGAGCAAATTGATTGATTGGAGGGGTCGGATATTTCTAGTGGTGATGATGAACTTGGAACTGATTTTGTGTTACAGATTGTTCCTCCTGTTAAGCAGGTTACCTCTCGTGATAGGGGTAGGGGTCGACGTGGCAGAAATTAATGTTGTGCTTTGGGCTGGTATCACTTTATCTCTTTGGATTGCAATTGTTGGCTACTTTTAGGGTTGTTTCTTCCCCTTTTGATGTTGGTTGTTGTGTTTGGGGGTTGTGGGCATTTTTTGTTGCACTTTTTCAATCGGTTTCGCTATGGAAGATGAGGAAGCAGCTTTGCTGTGTGCATCGTGGATGGCCGGGCTGGTTGGCAACCTGGGTGGCTCGGTTTTGGCAGCTTCTCGCTTCGTTTTTCTTCCATGGATGGCCCCTCCCTGGCAACCAAGTGCTGGTCTGAGTCCGCGTTCGATATTTTGTCGCTCACCCTCACTTTATTTTCCTTGCTTTTTATTTATAATTTGTAATCTATTATTGTGGCCCTGTGGGGTCTTTGGTTGTATCGCTGCTTCTTTAATGAATTTTATTTTTGTTTTTTTTTTTAAATCACCTTATATTCAACTCCATCAGTTCTATCACTCTTCTTATATAATATATATGATGGCTGTATCTCTTTTGGTTGTCACGATTCCAATGTAGCCAATTAAAACTTTTTTTTTTTACCAAAAATTATATTTTTATTTTAAATAATATTATTTAAAATATAAAAACACCACTTCTCTATTTTAATATTGTCAAAAAAAACTTAACTATTATTGATATATCATCAAAAAATTATATTGACCGAGCATGAATCTTGAGACAAATTCAAATTGAAATCTTCTGAAATTAAATCTGAGCCATCCGAACTCCGATTTAAGCAAACTTATACTCAAAATGAACATCTTGAAAAGAAGAAATCTACAACACTAAATTCGATCCAATCCGAGCCCAAATGGGTCCAAATCGAGGGCCCGAAACACAATTAGTAGGTTCGAAGCATAAATTGGATGACCAATGATATCCAAACATGACATGCTTATAGTTTAATTGAGCAGCTCGACGAGACGAATCCAACATGCCCAAGATCGTCGAATTTTGACATCATTAAGACATTTAAAGAATCGATAAACAGTCCACAATCAAGAGAGTCGTATCGGCTATCTATTCAAATGTGAGCATAATCTTCTTCTTATTTACTGATCATACCACTCCCAGAAAATTGTAAATATTCCTCTCATTCTTCACTAAGGAGGAGCAAGCAAGAGAAAGAAGAGAAGAGGGGAAGAGAAATTTAAGAGCACTCTTACCACAAGACTCCTTCCCTCGATCACTACCCGACCACCGATCGTCGTCGGACTTCCGCCCGACCACTGATCGTTGCCGGACTTATGCCCAAGGGGACTTATGCCTGACATCCGTCGAGCTTCTGCTCTACCACCATTAAACTTCTGCCCGACCGTCATTATTCACACTAAGTTTAATCCATTTCATGTACTATTGTAATCTAATCGCCCTCAAGTTTATGGACGATCTTTCTAATACATTCAAACACTAGCACAATCATTTCAACTGGGAGTGGCCCCGTTGTTTTCCCCTTTTTTCAGGGCCTATTTTCCATGTAAAAATATTGGTGTTTTCAATTTATCTTTTTGTGAGCTGGATACTCATGCAACATCAAGACATAAAATCCTTTTGCTTTACCGCCGCAAATACTCTAACTCACAATAATTATATATTTTATATTCAATTAAATGCAATATTTATTGTGCAAAATATTGGTCATAAAAAGAGAAGCATAAAATTAAGTATTGTAGATATGAGGAAGCTGATGTGGCTTTACGTACTCTTAGGAATAGAATGCGAAATGAGTATGCACGCGAAAAGGTTGGAGTAACTCCTGTGATCGATAGGATTAGAAGAGTCACATTAGATTATTTGGTCACATAAATTGTTGGTCTTTATTGACCCGGTTAAGAGAGTAGATGCATTAGATTTAGATTATATTAAACAAGATAGAGGTCGACTTAAAAATATATTATTAGAAAGTATTAGAAATAACATTTTTTTATTAGTTTTAAATAAACAATAGAAAAAAAAATTCAAAATGAATGATTTAAATTTAAATTCTAATTTTAATTTATTCATTGATACATTATTATTAATTGTTATTTAATTTTTAAGATAAATATAATTAACATTATTTGTTTTCAGCTAATTTTATTTATTTTATCATATAAACATAACAAATTAACAACACAACAACATCAAATAATATTGAGGACCTAAATTTCTATCTCCATTAGAAAAATGTTTAAGTTTTTCTGCTAAACATCATTTCTAATTTTTACATTTCTATCATTAAAGCTGGGATTTTATTAAGATATAAATATAACTTGTATTTCTGTATTTCTTTAATGTCCGCCTATTACATTATGACACATAGGACTAGGCCTTGTAACTAGTCTATATATAGGTTGTAGTACTTGTACTTTGGATGAACATAGTAATTACTTTTCCTTCTTTATCCCGGGTCAAGAACCCTGCGCATTACTTCTTGTATCTCTCTCTGTTCTCATTTTCTACATGGTATCAGACACCGCATGATCCTGCGGTCCATGGCTTCCACTGCTACGTCTTCCCAAACAATCTCGTCGGAGAACACGCAAACGGACATTCCTGGCGTCTCCGCGTCGCTCAAGTTCGTAGTCTCTAACCTACGAACGCTGGTTCCCACGCAACTCACCACCGATAATTACGCGATATGGAAGAGCCAGATCGTGAAACTACTCCGCGCTAATGGTTTTGATGATTTCTTGGTGTCGTCCTCTCCCTCCCAAGCAACATCTGTCGACAACAACCTGCCGGACAAATACAACACGGCGAACTGGTCTCGCATAGACCAAAATCTTTCAGCCGCGATATGCTCTACAATCTCATCTACTGTTCTTCCCTATGTTCTACAGTTGGATTCAACAGCCGCAATATGGAAAGCTCTTGAAACAAGATTCCAATCGTCCAACAGATCCAAGGTGTTACAGCTCAAGAACGAGCTTAATAACATCGCGATGAAAGATCAAACAATGATTCAATATCTGATGACAATCAAGACTCTAGTAGACCAAATCGCGGCAGCTGGTTCAACAATCGATCCTGAAGACATCATAATGCACATCTTGAATGGCTTGCCTCCTCCCTATCAAGCATTCAAGACCACGATTCGTACTATGCAGACCTCGCTAAGCCTCGACAATCTTTACTCACTTCTTATCAGTGAAGAGATTCATGTCCAAAACGATATCTCTCGGCACACAAATTCCACAGATCCACACGCTGCTCTCTATGCGGCTCGGGGTCGATCAAGAAGATCCCGTGGACGCTCTTTTCCGCAAGGGCAAAATACAAATCGTGATTCGAATAAACCCCTTCCTGTTTGCCAGATATGTAACAAGAAAGGGCATCTCGCCGTTTCGTGCTGGCATCGTCTCAACATTAACTACACTCCGACGAACAACCCAAAGACTGCACTAGTAGCTAACAATGATCAAGTGTCCAACGATTGGTTTCTGGATTCGGGTGCTTCGGCGCATATCACCAACAATGTTGATCACTTGTCCAACTCCTCGGTGTACCAAGGCTCCGACTCTGTTACGATTGGAGACGGTAGGACCATCCCGATTGCCCACTCAGGCAACGGCATTCTCCCCAATCCGACTCGTAAGATTATGCTAACAAATTTACTTCACATTCCGCATATCTCTTATAATCTTCTTTCGATTTCAAATCTTGTTAGAGATAATAATATCTCCATTACTTTTACTCCTAACGGTTTCATTTTTAAGGATCTGATGACGGATCGTATCCTTCTTCAAGGGCCCTGTAAGAACGGTCTATATCCGATCAAGCAATCGACCTCGCCGCCGGCTGCTCTCCCGGCAGTCTATAATAAGTCTTCCGTGTGGCACAATAGACTTGGCCATCCAAGTCTTAGTACATTGCGGTTGATTGCTCACAGCAATCCGCAACTCAACATTTCTAAGTTTTCTTTTGATTGTTTAGCTTGTAAATCATGTAAAGGACATAAGCTGCCCTTTGAAAATTCGCATAATAAAAAGTCTTTACCTCTCGAACTCATTCACTCGGACGTTTGGGGACCCTCCCCGGTAACCTCATTACAAGGTTTTCGGTATTATGTCACATTTATCGACGACTATTCGCATTTTACCTGGCTTTTTCCATTGAAATGTAAATCTGAGGTTTCTACCATCTTTATCAATTTTAAAAAGTTAATTGAAAACCAATCTAACTTCAAAATTAAAACGCTTCGCACTGACGGTGGTACAGAATATCTCAATAATACTGTGTCTCATTTTTTACAAGCTAACGGTATTTTGCATCAGCGATCGTGTCCTTACACCCCGCAGCAAAACGGGGTCGCCGAACGCAAGCATCGGCACATTCTTGAAACTACAAGAACACTACTTAGTCAGGCATCCATTCCACATCAATATTGGCCGGACGCCGCTCTTACTGCTGTGTATCTGATCAACAGGCTTCCTTCGCCTTCAACAGGATCCGTTTCACCGTTCCAATTATTCAACAATAAAGCTCCTGCTTATGACCATCTTAAAGCTTTTGGCTGTGAATGTTACCCATTGATTCCAAATCAACTTCGTAACAAACTTCAACCAAAGTCTTACCCGCAAGTCTTTCTGGGCTACTCGGAGCAATACAAAGGCTATAAATGCCTTAATCCAATCTCTAACTCTATTTCTATTTCTCGACATGTAATGTTTTCTGAACACATTTTTCCTTTCAGGAATAATATCAATCAAACAACACAACCTATACCAGATACTGCTCCGTCTTTGCTCATTCCCACGTCTTATGTTCAAAACCAATCTACTACTACGGTGGCACTAGATCATTCAAATACACATTCAGCACAGACGCCCATTCCTTCTAACAATGAGACAAGACCTTCAGAATACCACGATGTTCCACATCCAGCGTCGCCCGCACTAGTTAATCATCCTGCTCCATCTCATCAGATGATTACTAGATCAAAGACAGGATCGTTAAAACCAAGATCCCTCATGAACTTAACTCATCAAGTCAACAATCACGACTCAACGGAACCATCTACCTACCAACAAGCGGTAAAATCACATGCTTGGCGTCAGGCCATGGCTTCAGAAATACTTGCTTTACATAAACAAGAGACTTGGACTCTTGTCCCTCCTCCGAAAACGGCACCAATTCTTGGTTGTCGCTGGACGTTTCGAACAAAACACAATCCTGACGGATCAGTCGCACGATACAAAGCACGTTTAGTAGCACAAGGAAATCATCAAGAACACGGCATCGATTATCAGGAAACGTTCAGTCCTGTTGCTAAGCTACCTACCGTACGGGTTCTAATTACAGTAGCTCTCTATCACAACTGGGGTATTCAACAATTCGATATCGAAAATGCTTTCTTGCACGGACCTCTATCAGAAACGGTATACATGCGTCAACCTAAAGGTTTCGAAGATGACATACATTCGGATCACATTTGTCGTCTCCACAAGGCGCTATACGGTTTGAAACAAGCACCACGTCAGTGGTACAATACGTTCACAACCTATCTTACCTCACTTGGGTTTCAACACAGTCAGGCCGACACATCTCTCCTAACTTATAACGTTAACTCTGTTCAAATTTATTTACTTCTATATGTTGATGATTTCCTGATTACAGGAAACAACACCGAAGCTATATCCAAGCTCATCTCCCAACTCAACGCTCGATTTCAACTGAAGCAGCTCGGACTGGCAAATCAGTTCCTCGGCATACACATACATCACAAACCGAATGCATATTTTCTATCTCAAAAAGCCTACGCCATCAATATCCTGAGGCAAGCGGGACTACTGGAATGCAATTCATTACAGAATCCGACGTCAACCAAACTTCCGCACAATATCCAACCAGAATCATATCTCGCCGATCCAGCTATCTACAGACGCATCACGGGCTCTTTACAATACCTTACACTAACACGACCCGATATAGCCTTTTCTGTTAATATTATTTCACAACACATGCATAATCCTTTACCGGATCACACTTACCTTCTAAAACGTCTTCTCAGGTATCTCAAAGGCACATTGGATTACGGTCTCCCAATAACAAAATCAGACCTCAAACTTCGCACCTTCTCCGACGCCGACTGGGCTGGTGACCCCTCTTCAAGAAAATCAACAAGCGGCTATTGTACATTCCTCGGTCAAACTCTTATCTCCTGGGCTGTGAAGAAACAAACAACTGTAGCAAGATCTTCCACGGAGTCGGAATATCGAGCGCTCGCCGCAGCCACCGCAGATATCATTTGGCTAAAAAGATTACTGTCCGATTTCAATCTAACGACGCACACTTCAACTTCGGATCTATTTTGCGATAATACCTCTGCAATAGCTTTAGCTAATAACCCGGTTTTTCACGCCCGAACAAAACATATTGAAATCGATCACAGATTCATACGTGATCAGATTCAAAATCAAAGTATTCGTCTTCTTCCTATCAGCTCCGTCGATCAAGTAGCTGATATTTTCACAAAGAACTTGACTACACCAAGATTTCAATTTTTACGAAGCAAACTGTCTATCTGCACAGATAGTTCAGTTTGAGGGGGCATATTAAGATATAAATATAACTTGTATTTCTGTATTTCTTTAATGTCCGCCTATTACATTATGACACATAGGACTAGGCCTTGTAACTAGTCTATATATAGGTTGTAGTACTTGTACTTTGGATGAACATAGTAATTACTTTTCCTTCTTTATCCCGGGTCAAGAACCCTGCGCATTACTTCTTGTATCTCTCTCTGTTCTCATTTTCTACAGATTTAACTAAGCTTAACTTTTATTTGCCATCCAAAAGCTGCTCAAAATAACAAAAGGTAATTATTAAATTAAAATGTGGATAAATATAAATATAATTGCGTTCTATTTATTAGCATTATCACTTATATTTTTATTACTTTTTGAATGCATTCCAGCCCGGCATAGTCCACCCCACGATCCTGCCAATATCCAAATAATCAATTTTTATTTGGCCACGTGCTGATTATCTTTAAATAGAAAATTATGCTCGCCCTAAATAATAGATGGCGAACAATTGTATTTATAAAACTTAACCAATTATGGACCAAAAGACAGCCCATCTCTCTCTCTAAATAAAAAGGTTGAAGTAGTTATACAAACAAATGAAATACTTAGAAAATTTTTGGTTGACCGAAGCAATTTTTTCCAGCGATCTCATGCACCAAAATGAATCAAACACAAATAAACATAATAAATCGTGATATGCAAAATACAAACGAACATAAAGGATTTACGTGGAGAACCCAAATCTGAGAAAAATAACGTGAGAGAAGGGAGAACGACTTCGCTATAGAGAAGAGTCAGAGTACAAAACATTTGTAATTTTGGTTGTAAGGGTAATTTTTTAAATTCTGCTTGTTTTTTATACACTAATTTTATCTTATAAATATATTGTAAAGGTCTTAGAGTTTGTAAGCCGTTTTATACTTTGCCTCTTCTCTATATTGAAGTCATTCTCTCTTCTCCCCTACGATTTTTCCCATATTTAAAATTTCCCATAAATCTTTTTTTTTTTTAATTTAATTTTATTAATAAAACCAAAGAAGAATACAGCCCATGAAAATGTAAGCATCAGAAAAGACCACATAAACCAAAAAGAAAAAAATACAAGCTAAAAAATGGCTCAGAGAACGGCCAAGGCTTCCAGCGTCCAAGACGTCCTGCACGGACCGTCCAGTTAGTGTAGATAATAACCCAAGAAGCCGTCCCGAAATCCGCACCAACGGTTGCCACCAGCAAAAACGACCGGGACACGACCCCCGACCACAACATTGCCTTTAGCCTCATATAGCTGCAAAGGAACAGTAAAGCCAAACGAGTCCAGGTGGAACAGCAAGAAAAAACAGCCAAACATAAATGAAAACTCATCGTCTACGTCGACTTCTTCCCCAAAATTTCCCCCGAGAGGCAACATTTGCATTACGCACAAGAGAAAAATCATTTTCAGCCTCTTTAAATTCAGATTCCGATTCATCATTCGACAAATCCTACGAATCAATGAGCCAATCACCCTGTTTACGAATCACCAAACCAGAGGAATTACCCAAACATGTAGCCATCGCTTGAGCATCAATCTCATTTACTGGAACATCAACTAAGCTGTTATTAGGAGGAGTACCATCCAGACAACCCATAGGCGGAGACTCATTCTCAATCCCAACAGGAGCAATAGACACGAAACCATCAGCATCACCTTTCGAATTTATTAACATTTGTACACCCTCATTTGAATTCACTACACCCAGAACAGGCAAAACATCAGAAATCGCAACATTCACCGGATCAGCGCCCACCTCCGGCACCAGACCAAAATCTGGAGAAACCAAATTCACATCCGCACGAGCAGAACCGGCCAGCAAACCCGAGGGAATAAAAGGAATAGCATTAGGCGACAAAACACAGTCATCAGCATCATTCGTCAAAATAACACCGTCCCCAACCACCACCGGGCACTTACAGCTACTAACACCCACCGGATCACCCAAAGTAACAGGGTAAATCCCAGCAGCAGGAGAGCCGCCCGCGGGCCCAACAACGGACAAATCCACCCCAACAAACTCAGAATTTTCAAAAACATTAACCATATTTTCCGACACGGGATGTGAAACACCCTTACCGTCAATCACAGCACCTAAAATTGGTAAATTTTCAACTGGAACAACCGAAATAGCAGGGATACCAGACACAACATCAGATTTACACTTACCAGAAAAATGCCCTAAACATTTACAAACACTACAAAATTGAGGAAACTCATCAAAAACCACCTCTTGAACACACCCTAAAGAATCAGAGCCTAACCAAACTTGCTTAGTGTAGGTTTTCGTAATATCAATTTCAACTAAAACACGTGCATTCGACGGACGAGAGCCAACCGACGTCGCTTCATCAATTTTCAGAGGTTTGCCAAATAACTCACCAAGCCCAAATAGAATCCTTGGCGCAAAGAAGTGAGGGCGAAGATGAGGAAAAGAGATCCATATCGGGATTATCGGCGACTCCACACCGATATCTAAAGTAGGAGACCATTTCGTAAGTTTCATAAAACAATTGAAAAACCAGATAAGAATGGTGGAAAAATACCCTACAATAGTTTAGATCATTGGCTAACTTAATCAAAATATGGGTATTATCCAAAACCGTCGCTGACACTTCTCCATTCAGCTTCAAATTGAAAAAAAAAATTGCGAATAACATCGAGAGGGGAACGCTTCGACGGGAAAAAACCAACTAACGAAAAACGAAAAGGTTCAGCCATAACCTTGATTTCCTCATCGGAAACCCAAAGGGACGGAAGACCACGAAAGGTAGAGTGCCTCCAATCCGGAAAAGAGGAAGTAGATCCAACAAGAGCTTGAAGAAAGGACTTACAATGAGAGATTCCCCAAAAAATATCGGGATCTTTTAGTTTAATCGGCAGCATGCCGGCAAGGCCGGAAAAAAGAAAGGCAAACCACGCTAATAAACTCCAGAAACAAAGGAAGGAGAATAGAAAAACTTTCCTTAGCCAGAGGAGCGGATCCCCTCGCCGGCGGGGGCAAAAAGCCCAAGCAGCTCGGGAAAACAAAACCCTAGCAAAGCGTCGGGAGAGGACGAACCCTAGAGATTTGAGCCTGAGTTAAATTTCCCATAAATACTTTGTGTTTGTTTGTGTTTTGTAGATTGTGATTTATTATTTCTCTTTGTATTTGGTTTATCGTTCCCTAACAAATTTTCTAAATATTTAAATATAATTTATATAAATATAGTCACAACATATTAAATGAAGCTGAAAAAGCAATTATGATGATTACTCCAATGATATTCATAAAGGCGTTTGAAATTATCTCCAAAAAGGAAGCTTCTCCATCATTTCAGAAACATAGGAATCAGTCAATGAGAAGTATGAAAATGTTACATTTCCTCAGGAGCTTGTGATACATGTGCAGAAAATTAATACAAATCAGACTTTTCTTTATGGGTGTAAATTTCAATAGTCATGTCTTCAATTCACATGCTGGTCAATTCAAACCAATAGAGGATGACGCGGACAAATATTTCACAGACAAGTAGACAAATGGTGGGTAGGCAATTTGATGGGTTTCGATGCATGTTTAGGATTATATACTTCATATTATATTGAGGGAAGTAGCATCACATAGCCACATAGGTAGGGGCTCTATGCTTTCAATTATCTCATCTTATTTTATAAGGTTATAAGTTTATATTATTATTATTATTTATCTACTTAATAAAATGAGATAGTTCTTGTCATCGCTACTAATAAATACCGCCAACAATTATTGTCCTCATTTTCAAACTCGTAAGCAATTAAGTGTCTTAATGATATCAGAATTAAATGAACTTAAGCTCATTAGATTTAGCCCGTCAAACCGTCTGATTTGACTGTAAGCATGACAAATTTATAAATACTTTGGTCATGCTATTAATGTCTGAAGTATCCAGTTCCACCTCAAGTGTTTGATTTGGGCTCCTTTAGGCTTGAATTGGACCACTTTTGATTTTGTTGGGTTCATCTTGTTGAGACTTTCAATTCAACTATAAGTTGGCTGAAACAGAAGTATGAATGATCTTGAGATGTATGTCGTTCATATAAATTTTTCATAAATATATCATTTTCCTTCCTATTTTTAAATGTGGAAGCTTCTTATATCTAAAAATAGTTATTATTATTATTTATTTTTTAAGCAAGCTAGTTGTACCCTTAGAGTTTGATGTTGACATGTGGAGGCAGTTTGTTCTCCTAACTGATCAAGTGGCGAGACCTTTCTGAAAGACTGACTTGGTCCAAGATACCAACCGGCCAAAGTACCAATAGTTTCCACATGATAATAAGTCGGCAGAAATAATCAAACTGAGGATCTGTGACCCGGCAAGAAAGAAGAAAGCAAGTTTTCTAAGATTTGACATATGACCTTTGACCAATCTAACCAATATCAGCTACTTACTTATCATCAATCCAATGGGCTAGCTCTTATGAATTATATTGCTTAGGTCCTTTTTGAACCACTTTTTTTATTTAATAGGTAAAATAGGTAAAACTAAATTTAGTTGCTTCTTAATTTATTATTATTTTTTACTGAATTAGAATATGTATAATATTATGTTTGACACGACATGAATAAACATGTTAAGACTTCATTTGAGATAGTTTTCTTAGGGCATCTCCAACTGAAACTCTCATTTTTCACTGCAAAATACAGTAAAATCAAAAAGTGTCGTGATTCATCTCCAGTGGAACGTCATTTTGCCCCCAAATCATCGTCATTTCTTTTGCGTCTTTCTCAGATGAGTTCGATAGAGAGAGAGAAATGGCGCAAGTGAACAGTGCGATGTCAATATTGGCGTCTCACTGTTCATCAGCGACTGAATGCCGGCAAAAATCGAGTTCCGTTGCAACGTCTGAGGCTCTCCATTCACCTGTTTGCCGAACGGCTGGAGAAGCTCTTATAGCTTTTTAAAGCAACTTTTAGTACATAAAATTTTTAAAAGCATAAAATAATAGTGGTCAAAAATTGCCCCAAACGAAGCCTGAATTGTGATGTGGCCGACTTCATCTCCTCTCCACTGGTAATTCCCAAGCATCATTGACCTCAACCCTTTGACCTTAATCATAATCGTTGCCAGCAACCTAGCTCCATTATCAATCGCCATCTATCGACTCCTCTAAAGGACGTGAGCGGCCATCTCCCCACACCTCTTTCAACCAAATCTCATCAACTCTTCTCACATAAAAATCTAATATTCTTGATTTTGAAATTAATTCATCCAAAAGTATTGTACTTATAATTTTAAAAATTATCCAATAGTGTATTTTTAATTAGTTTTTAATATTTTAAAATTTCAAAGAAAAAGTTCTAAGACCATTAAAACTAAAAGCAGAAATAAAAAAAAACTTTTGAAATCCATAAAATCAATTTAAGTTGTTAATTTCACGGTTTCCAAGTCAAATTAATGTGGATCTTTTAGTCCATTTCAGCAATTAAAATAGTATCCTTTCTCTTTGTGATGAACAATTATTATGTCCTCCGACCGGACGTAGAGGAACGTCCGGCCGGAGGCTAAATCGCGCCAAAAAATGAGAAATACCGAGCAATACCAAACTATAACGAGGAATACTATCACGTGAAGACCCAATTAATACCGAGTTATACCGAGCTATACCGAGCAATACCGAGTAATACAAAAGTTGTACCGAGTTTTTCCTAGGAAAAACTCGGTACAACTCGGTATTGCTCGGTATAACTCGGTATTGATCTTCACAGAGCGGTATTCCTTGTTATTATCAAATAATACCTAGAAATACCGAGCAAATACCGAGTTTTTTGACGGGATTTTGCCTATGACCGGACGTTCCTCTACGTCCTTACACCGGACCTAATAAGAATTCCTTTGTGATATCCTCTTTTATTTTTGAACCTAATTTTGTACTTTTGAGGGTCCCAAAGGCAAAAGCATTTTGGAGAAATAGATAGTCGATCTCCCCATCAGAAAATAGAAGGTGGTGGGGGCAGTTCTTCACCTGATCAACTATATCTAGTGTATGCCCATTCCGAATGTCAAGGATTTAGGCCATGAATAAACAGTGCATGTGATGCATCAGCCATCAAATTATAAGAAAATTTTGGCCCACTAAACATGCCTCTGGCTGCTTCTTTGAATCTCAAACTTACCAAAAGCATATAATTTGTTGATATTTGTATAGTGTAATTGGTCATGTGGGTGAGAGGCAGGTATTAGGATGCCACTGTGGCTATATTCCCACAATTGGTATGTGGTTATGTATGTAGGAGAGAGAAGGGTCCACTCCTATCTCTCTCTCTCTCATGATAAACACCCCTTTTTATCCTTATATAATTCTTTAGTTTTGATAATCTGATCATCATAAAGCATTTTGTCCACTTGTTCCAAGGTTTTATAGAGCATATATTGAGTATGAATGTTTGCTTTGTTTCAACTTTTCATAAATGTAAATAAGGACCATATATACACGAAAACATGTATAATATTGACTAATACAAAACATAAAACTTCTCATATATTTAATCGTCAAACTTTAGGGGTGGAGAGAAAAAGTTAGTAGTGTTGCAGGCTAGAATATACGTTGCAAAAGAGAGGAAATTTTTCATTTTAGCATTGCACATATATTCATCACACAAACAGAAGATTGTAAATCCAAAAAAAAATACCAACGAATTTTAACATGAAAAACAATAGAAAAGGTAAAAAAAATGGGGCCTAGCCCATTCGAAATGATTCCACTAGTATTTGAATGGGTTACAAAGGTTGACAAGTCTCGAAACTCGAGAACGGTGAAATTCTGAAAAAAGTTGATAATCTGGCGACAATCGGCAGTAAGAAGAAAGTTCAGTGTCGGTTGGCGGCCGGGTGAGAGTCTCGCGACTGTAGGTGGATGAGCAGAAGTTTAGCAATTGTTGGTGGACAAACAGAAGTCTGATAATGGTTGGTGGTCGGGCAGAAGTTTGGATATGGCTGGTGGCCGGGCAGAAGTCCGACGACAATCGGTTGTCCGACGCCAGTTGAGGACCAGCTTTGTGGCAAGAGAGATCTTAGTTTTTTAGTCCTTCTTCCTATTCATTTTCCTTTTTCTTCCTCCTTTTTTCTCTCAGTGTTGTACGTATATCTAGCGCACAAAAAGAAGATGAAAAAAATGAACATCAAAATTTTTATGTGAAAAATCCTGAAAATGAAAAAATAATGGGGTTACGCCCGGTTGAAATGATTTAACTAGTGTTTGATTAGATTACAAATGACTAACTCATCTCTGAAATTGAGGATGATCAAATTACAATAGTCAATCGTCGGGTTGAAATCCAGTTAATAACGGAGATCCGAAATCCGACGACATTTGGTGGCCAGGTGGAAATCAGGCTCCAATTGACTGTCGAGTGGAAGTTCGATGTTAGTCTGCAATCAGGCAGAAGTCCAACGATAGTTGGTGGCCGAGTGAAAGTTTGGCGGTGGTCGAGAAGGAGTTTGATGGCAAGAGAACTCTCTTCATTCTTTTCCTTCTCTTTATTGATTGTGTCTCTTTCATGAGAAATAAGGGTTTATTTATAGTTTTCTGAGAGTGGCAAGACCAGTAAATATGAGAGAAATCAAGGGTAAATTGTGAGGGGTTTGAATGGACTGTCGATATTGATTACCTTGACCGTGGATCATTTATTGGGCATTTGAAAGTCTTAATGATATTATAATTTGGCAATCTTGGGCTCATTGGATTTATCTCGTTGCGTCGCTCAATTCGAATATAAGCATACCACGTTTGGTAGTTCAAATTATGGTTTGAACCTTCCAAATGTGCTTTGGTCATTGATTTGGACTAATTTGGATTGAGTTGAATTTTGTGTTGTTGGGTTCGTATTTTTGAGACGTTTTTTTTTTTATTATTATTATCAAAAGCAGAATCTATTAATAATAAAAAGCAAAGGTTACAACAAAGTAGGAAAACAAAAAAAAAAAAGAAAAAAACCAGAAAATTACAACCAAAGGAGCGGGCTCAGCAATCGGCCAGAGCTACCAGCGTCCCTGAAGCCACGCAGGACCGTCCAGTAAGGTGGTTAGCGACCAAATACCGAGAAGCCAAACCAAAGGTTGCCACAGCAGAACCACAGTGACGCGAGCCCCAGCCACATCATAGCCTTAATTGCATCGCAATCAACCCATCAAACCATGAAAAAATAACAGAAACTCGATAAGAGAGTAAAGCCTAATCAGCAGAAACAAAAGAAACTAGCGTCGACGACGACCTCTCCCACGAAATCTCCCACGACATCTCCCCCGAGATGCAACATTTATGCTAGGACTAGCACGAACCAATGCGAAATCGTTGCCAGGGTCCGAACCCCCACAAAATTCCGGAGACATCATGCCACTTTCAGGAAATTCATATTCAGATTCATACTCCGACGATCCTTCCAACCAATTAATATGGCTCCTAATGTCCAAACCAGATGAATCGCCCAAACGATTAGCCAAATACTGTGAATCCACCACATTAACAGGAACCTCAATTAGAGGATTACCAGCAACTCTAACTTCCGACGCAAGGGCCACAGTAGTAGATGCTAAAGCAGGGGGAAAAAAAGGAAGAGCATTTGGTGAAAAAACCAACCGTGACAGCATCCGAAACAAAACCGTCAGCTACTCTTCCAACAGAATCCTTCACAACCATAACATAATCTAACTCGCCATCAATGGTAGGTAATAAAGCAGGTTCGGGTTCAGAAATAACACCACACAAACCCGGTAAAAGACAGTCAGCCGCAATACCAGGAACATCATTACCACCAGCTACAGTAACAGGGGAATTCCCAATCGCAGGGGAGCAGCCCGAAGGCTCAACAGAAGGTAAAGCCTCACAAAAAACATCAGAATTATCAACATGTACTGTAGCATCAGCCACCGAATTATTGCCACCAGCATCCAACACATCCGTAACAACCCCAGGGATATCCAATTTCTCATTAACAGGGACAATCAAATCCTTTGTGCCACACGAAACAACCACATTTTTAGAAGCTTTAAGAGAGGGATGCAAGATAGAACAAGAATCCTTACGATGACCTAAGGAATTACAGTGTGAACAAAAGCGAGGGATGTCATCAAAAATTACATTTTGAATATAGCCTGATTCCACCGAACCAACCCAAATCTTCTCAGCATGTTTTTTGGTAACATCCATTTCAACAAGTATACGAGCCATAGACGGTCGGGATCCAAACGCAGTCGCCAAATCTGACTTGAGAGGACGACCAAAAATAGACCCTAAGCCAAGAATAATTCTAGGAGAGAACAGGTGAGGCCTATAAGCAGGGGGAAAGAAACCCAAATAGGCACAAAAGGAGAATCCACCTCAATGTCCAAGTTTGGAGACCATTTTACAGCTTTCATATAACAATTTTGAACAAAGTAAGATCTATGAAAAAAAATCCGGCAATAGTCAAAATCATTCACCAATTTGATCAAGACATTCCGATGATTGAGAACTGTTACCGAAAAATCACCTATCAACTTTAAATTGAAACAGAACTTCCGAATAGCGTCGACCGAAGGTCGCCTACCCGGAAATTTGCCAACTAAAGCAAAATCGAAGGGTGAAACGAGAGACCGCACCTCTTCCTCAGAAATAAACAGAGCCGGCAAGCCACGATGAGAAGAGACCTTTAAATCAGGGAAAGACGACGAAGAAGCCGCAAGAGCTTCCTTAAAAGAGAGAGGCGCGGAAGCCCCGTTCAAAAACCCGGGATCGCGAAGCTTAGCCATCAAAAACAGGTAAGAGGCAAATACCTGAGCCTTAAATGGAGAGGAAAGCCCTCAGATCACGTCGAAGACGAAGGGTCGGCGAAACCCTAGCAGAGCGCGCAGCAAAAAGCCATTGACGAGACGTTTAGTTCAACTGTAAGTTTGTTGAAAACGGAGTTCAGATGATCCCAGATTTACTTTTTGAATTTTCCAGCTTGATTTTGCTTTGAGATTCTTGCACAATTTTTATTGATGATATATCATTTGATTTGGTACAATGATACAATCCTTGTCCTAATATTTTGTTCACCTATCCTTGTTAGAAGTAATGGCCAACATATTTCTCAAGAAACGACATGGCCTACCATACACTTCTATGAATATTCATCACGAGGCTCACAGATGCATTCATTCTGTTAATCCATTCTTCAAGAAAATTAAAATATTATCAAGCTTTTTGAATTCCTCTTATAACCTCTAAAAATTTATTTAAAATAGCATATTATTCTTTCCAATAAAGCACACAATTCATCCACAAAAATAAAATTTGTTGCTATCCGGAAGATATGAGATGCATTGGTACGTACAATAGTTAATATGAACAAGTAAATTAGAAGTGTAAAATAGTCGAATCGATCTCGAGTTACCCTCGGCTTGATATTAAGGTTAATTAACTAATTAAGTTTGAGCTTAATTTTAAGATTTTTTATTGGCTTATTAACTAACTTTTTTTTTTTGATATTTAGTCCACTTAAGGCAAACTCACACACACATCGCATACAAATGACTCGAACACAGGACCTCTCAGTTAGTAGCCTAAGCTCTCAACCAACAACCCAAAATGAGCTGTGTTCTCATGAACTGACTCATTTATCAAAAATAATAAAATCATTCTTATTCAAGCTGTTATTATAATAAAATGATATGGAGAATAATAAATTAAATAAGAAATAAGACAAGATTAGTTGAAATAAGGAAGAAAAATATAACTTTTAAATATTTTTAGTAATTTTATATTATTAAATATATGTACATTTTAAGTATATTTAATATTAATATTTTTTAAAAAAAACTAATAAAAAAATTTAAGTTATTAGCTCATCAAAATTAGGAAATGAGCCGTTTAATTAGGGAGTAGAGCTCCCTCTAATTGCACCTCGAATGTGAACTCCACAGCGTAATACCTGCGGCTGCGAGCATGATGACGCCCATAAGAGAATCATGGCTTAAAATAAATTTATTATGACGCTGAAAAGTGATAACTTTTATTATTTACTTACGAAAGCATATTTGGATCCACAAGTTCCGAATGTCAACTTTCACTTTATGTAATTTTTTGGGATTTAAAGATTTAGTTTTAGTCATTGCTGACATGATTTTATCCACAATTTATTAGTCGCCCACCCGAGAAAATTATTTCATATTTATGGAAAAATATGCAAACTGCAAAATGATTTTTAAGGGATTAAAATTAAGATATACAAATTGTTTTTTTTTTTTTTTTAATTTTTTAGACAAAAGTCAGTCCCTTATTGGTTAGCCTGTCTACTTGAGTGTTACATTCCTAGCATCAATATATGTAAAATTCCCTTACAAAATCAAACTGAATTTTCTTCATAAATGTTCATATTGGACTTAAAATTTTATGGTGGAAAATGGTATAAACTTTACTTGAGACCACTAAATAATTGGAGATGTGATAAATGAAATAAGATAATATTGGATCTTATAATCTTTCAAATAAATAGTCATAATGAAAATAATTAGTTCCTTCACAGAAGAGGAAATAAAACTGAAATAAAGTATACAAATTATGATATCTAAGTGAAAAATCTCGTTCACTTGTTCAAAAAGATTTTTCACATAGATAATGATCTCACTCCTCCATTTTTGAAAGTTGTTCTCTTGCTTATAGAGAAAATGAAGGTTGATTCTTGCGTCCTAGAATATCCGCAGTGATAGAGAAATATAAATTTTAACGTCTTAGCTTTGTACAAAGATCCAACATACAATCAGATAAAAGAGAATGGTGTATCATTCATAAGTGACACAAGAGTTATTACGTGGAAACCCTTGAAAAGGGGGAAAAACCATAGGGCATGACCCAACTGAAATAAGTTCACTAGTATTGGTGGTTGATTACAAATGATATCCATCCTCGGAGGAGGGCGATGACTCAATGTAGCAAACATACACCATATATAGCACAATACATAATCAAAGAAAGACAGAACAACTGTTCTTAAAAGAATGTTGATATATTTATTTGATCAATGGGATCATAGTCGGCAGACGATGGTAATCGGAATGACCGTAGTCGATGGGTGATGGTGGTCAGAAGGACCATAGTCGGCAGGCGATGGTAGTCAAAAATATCATAGGCAACGGTGGTCGGAAGAACCGTAGTCGGCCGACGATGGTGGTCGGAAGAAATATAGTCAGTGTGCGATGGTGGTCAAAAGGACTGTAATTGGTTGGTGATGATGGTCAGAAGGGTTGTAGGTGATAGTAATCAAAAGGATTGTAGTTAGTGGGCGACGGTGGTCGGATGAATTATAGTCGACAAGCGACGGTGGTCACAAGGACCGTAGTCGATGGGGGACGGTGATAAGAGGGACCATAGTTAGCCAGTGATGGTGGTAGAAAGGACCATGGTCGACGGACAACGGTTGTTGGAAGGGCTATAGTATGCGAGCGATGGAGGTCAGGCAGAAGTCTGGCATCGATCGATAGCTAGGTTACTGGGTAAAAGTCCAACGACAATCGATTAAAGTTCACCGGCGGTGGTGCCAGGCTGGAGCTTCAGCCTCTGAGCTCTTCTTTTCTTCTTCCACTCTCTCCCCCCTTCATGAGACGAATGGGGTCTATTATAGTTTTTTGGGAGTAGTATAGCTAATAAATATGGAGAAGATCAAGGGCATGTTGGGAGTGTTTCATCGAACGACTCATATTGATCCTCTTGATCATAAAACATTTATCAAGCATTTAGATGTCTTATAGATGTTAGAATTGAGCGATGCTGGACTCGTTGGATTCGTCTCATTGAGTTACTCGATTAGACTATAAGCATGCCATGTTCGGATATATATGGTAGTCCAATTAATGATATGAACTTCCAAATAGACTTTGAACCTTTGATTTGGACACATTTTTGCTCAAATTGGATCAAATTTGATGTCATTGGGTTCGTCTCCTTGAAATGCTCAATCTGACTATAAGCTTGCTGAAATTGGAGATTAGATGGTCATGATTTTAATTTATTGAAACCTCAATTAGCTATCAAATTGATAGACGCTTCTGTGGATCATTCTGATTGGATTGATGAAACTTTCTCCTTGGCTTGCAGGGGCCTGGGGAAGATATGGCTGACCTGGTTGATGAGTTTCGAGATTTGTATAGTTTGGAGGTGGGTCGTATTGTTGAAAAAATTCTCTCGTGGTGGTGGCAAACGTCATAAGAGGAATAAAAAAACAATTCTTTATGTTTTGGCTTATGTCCTTCGCTATTGGCTTTTGCTTAGTTGTTTCTCCTCTTGTGGTTCGGGTGCTCTTCCGATTGTAGGGCTCTAATTGGCTATTTGGTTGGTTTTTTTTGGCTTATGGTTGGGGTGTGGCTTGGGTGGAGGCAGCGCTATGGGTTTTGGTTTGGTGGTTGGGATCTAGTGGTGTTTGGTGCCTGTGTGGGTGGGGTGTAGATGGTCATCCTTGTTATTTTTTGTTATTCCCGTCTTTGTGTTGATGGGATTCGTGAGTGGTCCGATGGGGGCTCCTTCTTAATGTTGGGCATGTTGTTTGGCTGGTGGGTTTTAGCTTTATTTTTTGCAGGGGGTATTTATTGGCTGGTGTGGGTGAGGCTCTTCCTGCTTCTGCTTGGAGGCTTCTTTGGTCAGTTTGTTCCCTTTGGATGAATTTTCCTTATTCTTTTACTTGTTTTTTATTGTGAAAGGTAAAATCATTGGCTCGTAGGTTTTATTTCAATTATTGTATTCTTATAGAGCTTTTGGTTCTTTAAGTATTATAATTTTTCAGTTTAAATTAACACGTATGCCTCTTTTATGAGTTTTTTCCAAAAAAAAAGAAAAAAAGATTCATTATTGTTGCAAACTCCTTCATCTCAAGTTTCACTAATTAATTCTGCCTTATTAGTCACTTAAAAGTATAATATAAATAAAATATATATTTAATATTTTAGTTGCATTATCTAATAATTAAAAAATATTGATCTTTTTAATTTACTTATAATATCTAATAATCTAATTGCATTGAGGGATATAAAGCGACATGTGAAATTAATAACACATACAACAAAATTAATCTCATCCTAAAATAAAATATATCACAATATATTAATGAAATTATTTTTCACAACAAATAAAAAAAACTCATAAAACCAACATAAATTATGAAATAAAGTTAAAGGAAAATACCATTTCCACCCTAGCCAGGGCGGCAATCCATCCATTATTGTCCACTCTTTTTTTTTTTTAAATTCGTTTAATCTTTCTCTGAAATAAAAAATAATATCTAGAAATTAAAAAATGGGTTGAGACGAATTAAACTTCGGTGGGTGGGTGGAGGATTCCTCTCTATAAAGTTAATGAGGTCGTTACACGGGTCAATAAATAAATGTGGAAGCTTCTTGTTTTGGCTTCCCCCGTGGCTTTAAGTGCAAGTATGAACTAAAGAAAATCAAGTAAATCAATTTGTCTTTTAACTCCAGCTTTGTCTGAACCACATCTCAAAACAAACCCAATAAAGAATATTTCAAAAGAGAAAAAAAAAAAAAGTTTCTATTTAAATATTTTGAAAAAAAAAAATTTTGAATATTTCAAAGTAAGTATATTATTAAATATTTATATATTTCATATAATAAAAAAATTCAAAAATTAAAATTTAGGATATATTTGAGATAGCTTTCTGGTTGCTATGCTTTAGGAACAACTTCTTTTGGCTACAACTTTTTTTATTACGCTCTCACTATTTTTTACAATTTTTTTTGGTGGAAAGATATTTTTTACAATCAGAATATTTGAGTTACGTTCTCTACAATAGTTTCATAACCCACTTCAAGGGTGTAAATCATTGGCATGACTCGAAAATCTGACATAAAA
This sequence comes from Dendrobium officinale, assembly GCA_019514585.1. Taxonomy (NCBI): domain Eukaryota; kingdom Viridiplantae; phylum Streptophyta; class Magnoliopsida; order Asparagales; family Orchidaceae; genus Dendrobium; species Dendrobium officinale. Next base: position 35,554,455 of record CM033696.1, on the reverse strand, counting down.
ATTTTGGGTTCGGGTTGGCCTGAACCCCAAGCGGGTTCGAGTTCGGGTTTGAATTTTTGACCCGTTTTAAAAATCGGGTCAGGTTTAGATTGACTATGAAACCTAAGAATGACTCAGAATGACCCGCATTGCCCGCGCCTGACCAGAGCTGCTCGCGTCACGTCCCGAGGCCAATTCCACATAGCACGTCATGTCCTGAGGAGGTGAGGCAAATCTGCATCGCATCCCCACTGTCCCGCATCGGTCTGCCCGTCGCGCTGACCCACTTGCCCGCCACTGCCGCGTCACGATCCTCTGTGCCCGCTGTCCCGAGTGACAACATGGTCGTTTGTCACTGCGCCGGCCGTCGACCAGCCGCTGTCGGCATTGCCATGGCCGTGGGTCGGTTTGACCCAAACCCGAAGGAGGTTGGGTTCGAGTTGACCAGAATAGTGTCGGGTCAATTCTAGGTTCGATCCGAACTCGACCTGTGACCCAAAATTGACACCCCTAAATCACATTTTATAAAAAAATATAATATGAAGTCATCCCAAATAGACCCTCTTCATCATCATTTTTTTATTTTTATTTTTGAGGTAGACCAAATAAAATAGAATGAAAAAAATCAATGATTTTTTATGTCAAATTAAGGCACTCTTTTTCCTACCAAATGTTGCAGATTTCCCAAATCTTCATTCATTTGTTGCAAGTTTGTGGAACTTATTGATCGGAAATCGGAATCAGTATTATGCAACTTGTTGATTGTTATTACTTAGAGATTTGTCCTTTTATGAAGTTGCCAGTGTTTACTAATCAAATGAATTTTGATTTGTTTGAGGGCAAGAGATTAAAGCGAAGGACATGATTGGATTTGTCGAAAATTGTATGGAAAATATTTTCTGTTAATTCATATATAATCAATTAATTCCCTTTCAGCCATCAATTTATAATAATATATATGCTACTCCAAGTCTACATTAATGATAAATATTTTTTTACATAAATATTAATATAAAAATGAGAGATTGTTATGAAGAAACTTCACAGAAAATTGTCATAAATAATGTAAGTACGATTTGCATATTTGAACAGTAGAGTACATATTAGCTTAAGTAAGAAAGTAATAAGAGGATATTAAGTAGTTAATTTCCCAATTTGCCCTTACCATGATTTAACTAACAAATTCTTAGGAGCATTATCATACATTAGCATCTCATTCAATGGCATCACAATTAAGTGGGGTGGTTTATAATGTCATAGCTTTAGTTAAGGAGAGAGGTGAAGTTTCATTATATGAAGTATTGAGAAGTGAAATGGGGGTCAAAGTTGAAGTGATGAAGAACAAGCAGCATTGCAAGAAGATCAGAGAAGCAAAATAATGGAGTTACAGTATGAAATACCAGCAATCACATTTCTATTATATTACATGTCTAGTATATATAATTACAATGGAATAAGTTTGGTAAATGAGCAGAGATCGTGAGAGACTAGCAGTGGAGATTCAGAGGACTATTTTTGCATCAATAATGAACATAAGGCATTGAAAAAGCTCATGCATTGATCAAACAAAGTGGAGATGTGATGCTTATGATAATGTGACGTGTACGTCAAGACAAGTTGATTATCAAAGGTGGCTAACAAAAGTTGGCCTGGCAACATATTGATGCTAACAACTTAGTTTAATATCAACATATTTCTCAACTATTCAACCAAGAGAAAACTCAAAGTTCCATAAGTCTTAACAATCTCCCCTTATATGATAATACTCCACATCAACAATGATGTAATGACCTAACCCAATACTTTTACGGTCGCCACACGATAGCAAAAAGCATTGAGTTGAGTGCATCAAAAGGGATGAACCAAAATACATTCATGCATTATATCATATATTTTTGTCATATTAGAAAACGCTCATTTAAAAAGTCAATATTAACTAGAACATAGTTATTTACATATTATACTTTCACAACAAATATAACATATAACTGCTAAAATTAATAGAAACATCAATAATGGATAAGATAATAGAATATATCCTTCATAATATTGTAATGTTTACAATCCGAAAGATTACATATCCATGATATGGGCTTGCATTGTAATTTCCACCATAATAGTTCTCAAATAAGTTGTTGTCCAAAAATGAAAGGACATAATAATTAACCTAGATACAAGCTACATCAATAAGAACTTTCATAATTACATTAACATCTATAACATTAGGCTTAATCATATTATGTGTTAGAATTTACATATTCATATTCTCAAGGATTTACATAGTATAAGCAAAGTGAACAAAACACCAATAGTAAGTTGAAGACCATTAGCTAGGAAATTTTATTTATGTTTTCTACTTAATTGTGTGCATGGAAATGTGATATTATAATTGTATATGTGAAAGATTTAATACTTTATTGTGGATTTCATGTGTTGTTGGCTAGTAGAAGGCACTAAATTAAGTTAATTAAGTGCCTCGTGCATTAAGTGAGTGGATAGCTAAGTCAAGTAGTCAGAGGAGTGTATATGCTCACTAAATATGGAAGGAGGGAGAATTATGATTATTACTATTGTGAATTACCTCGGTATTAGTGTTTATTAGTGTGAGCCACCCTCTTCTCCTGAAAGGGGAAAGAACTAAATCATTGGGATTTGGTGAATGACTCTAAACATTCATGATAGACATTCTCCTAAATAGTAGTTGGCAAGCTAAATGATATGGTGTATGTTTGTTGGTAGTTATGATAGCCTTTCTCCCAAATAAAATAAGTAAATTGAACTTCTAGGTGATGGCATAAGATCATAAGTAATTAGGATAACCCTATTTTTAAATGTAGGGATTGAATTGAACTATTGTGTGATATCATATGTTCATAAGTGGTTAAGATAACCTTACTCTTAAATGGAGGGGGTGGACTGAACTGCCAAATAATGGAGTATGATAGTAAGCGATCATGGAGGATCCAAGAACACTATAATGGCATAGTAGGATTTTTAGAAGCAAATAGAGCTCCAAAATAATTATTTATATTGGAGTTTAAATGTCTTAACTGAAGATGCTTATGTTTAATTTATTTATAACTTTTAAAGGAGGTTATTATGTTCCTTATCCAAAATAATACTAAAATATTCCTTAATTTTATGTAAAATAGATACATTATATCACACCCTCTATTGAAAAAAAGTCAGTAAATAATCTCTCCCTTAGGTTGACTAGATAGACTTAGTTAAGGCAGTCACTTGTCAGTAGTTCAATGGTGGTGCAACAATGAATGTCACGAATGAAGTATCTAGTTAACATACAAAATATATATATTTGAATCATAATTCTACTAGTCCAATGGAGTTAATAGATCAAATTTTGGATGATTATGTTGCCTAAAACGATTACATGAAGCTTTAGTGGTCCAAATTAAGTGTGAAAAATAATGACAATAGGCCTCAATCTCGTATTAAAAATTTTTTCTTTCTAATATCAGATCAATCCCCTATCACTAATTGTTCATAAGTTTGAGTTCTATAGAGGACACAATAATATCAAGAATGTTTAGAGGTTAGCTTTGGGATCATAAAAAAATGACGATTATAGATCACCATAGAAATGTTATTTTTTTTAATAGCAATCCAATGCCACAAAAAGCTCAAAAATTTGAAGTTCCATAGAGGTTGTAGGAGCTCTAAGAATTTTAGAATTTTTATGAATGAATTGCACTTGTTTCGATGTGTATCTATACCTAACTCCATATAATGCTTGCTTGCAAAGAGAGATTTTTAGGGGACCAATCAAGTGGCCTTCTCAATCAGTCTGTGAGGCAACAATGATGACTCTTGCAACTCCTTCATTTGTGTCAGATGCAAGTACATTAGATGGAATAATAGAGCCAAAAGGCAAGCTATTGGTTTGTTCGAACAATTCCATCAATTCTAGCTCAAAATTTGATTGAATTTTAATAGTTTCAGTGTCATTGAATAATCTCAGCAAAACATTAAATTCAGCTGTAAATGTACAATATAGAGATCATTTGATCTTCATATCCATTTTTTAAAATTTTTTAGGCTTAATGTGCACTTGTTTTTTTAATTCTTTAATTTATGAAAAAATTTGTGCAAAATCTTAAGGAGATTTTGAATAACATAAGCACTAATCCATTATCTACAAGTTATATAATCGAGATTACAAATTTCATCTTAGAGTAACATAATTAAAGTGCAACAAAAGAAAGTCAATGACATTATTAAAAGCAATTGATATAAATATCTTAGAATCCAACATACTAACATACACCAACCAATTCTACCACGAAACCTATCCATCAAAGAAAAAGTCAAGAGTCAAGACCACCTAAAAACTGACTTCCATCTGCCTTAAGCCAACTGTACAAATTTCTAATCATCAAAAGCCTAGCTGGTCAAACCTTATATTCACAGTAGCCATTATTTTTCATGTAAACCTTAAACAATTCAACGCCACCTAATTCATATGGCTTATTACTATCTCCTATATATATTATATAATCAAACCCTTAACATCGCCTCCAATCATTTAATGCTTCGTTTGAGATAATTTTTTTTACAGCTTTATTTTTTATGTCGCAACCATAATTTCTTTTTATCACTATTTTTCACTGCTTTAAAAAAATTTCGTGCTTGAAAATAGCATTTTATAACAATTTAAAATAAAATTACTTTCTACATCAGCTTTATAAAGCGCTACGAAACCTCTCCTAAATAAAATCAAATGATCTGTTTGGGACAGTTACAGCTTTTTATAAAATTAATTGTAAAGATGCTATGAAGAAAGCAGCTTCATAGCATAAAAATTTACTAAAAATAATGAAAAAGTACTAGCCAAATAAAAATCGTGATTACAATTTGAAAAACAATACAGTAAAAAAGATGTCCCAAACAAAACCTAAGTTTAAAATTATTACGTAAAATAGTCATTAAGATTTCGTTTGGAACAACTTTGTTACTGATTCTTAAAATTGTTATACTAAAAAGCTACTTTAAAAAGCAGTAAGAAAGCTGTCTCAAACGAAACCTAAGAGACTAGTATAGCAATCGCTTTGTTTAAAAATTTTCCAGACCTTTCTCACAATAATATAATACAATATAATATTTCATTAAAAGTCTTATCTATCATGATAATGATGGGTATTAGTTACCCTTAATCAATGTTATTGAACTAATCCCATTGGTGGTCCCTAATCTTATTAATTTGAGCCAATGATATGCACGCAGCGTGACGCCAATGATAGAGGGAGCTGGAGTGGGGATTAGGCATCGAGTTTTTTTATTTTATAAGTTATATGACTGAGCAAGATTAGTTTTATTATGCACAATAATTGTAAAGATCCTGTGGTTGCAAACAATCAGGTTGTTTGTCACATATGTTTTGTATAAAGAGAGCATGTTAGAATTGACCATTGACGGTTTGTAGTCTGCACGCAGTTAGTTTTAAATATGTTTTGCTTGATGAAACTGTGATCACTTCATAGAAGAATTATGTGGGGGCAAATTTGAAATAATTTTAAAATTTTAAGCCCAATGATTTATTATAGGAAACAAAGGAACTAATGAGACCAACGGCACATTAATGACATCATTTAATAAATACAATATATACAATATTGCAATATTAGGGGTGTCAATTTCGGGTCACGGGTCACGGGTCGGGTTCGGGTCGAACCCAAACTGACCCGGGTGGAAAACGGGTCGACCCTAACCCGACCCGGGTAGAGAAACAAGTCGAAAATCCGAATCCGGACCCGACCCGGCGGGTTGTCGGGTTGACCCGACCCGACCCGGCACTGCGGCAGCACGCGGCGGCGCGATCGGCAGCAGGAGACGGCGGCACCGCGGCAGCGCGCGAGCGCGAGCTCGAGCGCGAGCGCGAGGGCGGCATGCGCGATCGAGCGCTGGGCAGCGGGGGCGGGCAGCGGCGCGTGGCAGCGGGGCAGCGGGCAGCGGGCAGAGGGCTGGATTTCGAAATTTTTTAAACTAAACGGGTTGGCGGGTTGACCCGGCAACCCGCCGGGTCAACCCGGACCCGACCCGTTTTTTAAACGGGTAAATTTTTGGAACCCGAACCCGACCCGTTTTGAAATCGGGTCGGGTCCAACCCGGATTTTCCGGGTCGGGTCCGCGTCGGGTTTTTGTGTCGTGTCAAATATTGACAGCCCTATGCAATATCATAGCTATTCTATTAAAAAATATAATAATTGATCGAGGCTCTCATCTCTAATTAGCAAATCCTTGAAACTACTGCATGACCATAGATCTCCGAAATCAAAGCTATGGTTGCACTAACAGCAATAAATGATGATGGAGACACTTATAAAAAGATTATTGGAGAACCACATGAAAGTCCTTTGAATCTCTGTTGACCTCATTTTTTACATCGAGGTTGACTTGGCTCCAGTCATGTAGACTTAACACAATCCTTCGTCTATCTATCTCAATTTAATATATTCAATCCTTATAGGCCTCGTAGGATTGGCACAAGGGTGGAAATAGGATTTTGTTCATATGGGGGTAATAATTGTTGATTTAAAAAAAAAAAACCTAGTTTCAAGTGAAATTTTTTATTGATTGAGGGTAATAAATATGTTGTGCTATAGCACGCCCTACATTCATTAGGAGGTGATTTTTTTTAGAATATTTTTTTATTACTAAAAAAATATTACGGTAAAAAAAAAAAAACTCATTAAAGTTCATGAGCTAATAATAATACATATATTTCATTGATTTGGCTTCTTGTATTCAACTTCCTATGATCCCTTCATTATATTAATTCGAGTAAAAAATAGATTTTATTTTGAAAAGATTATTGATCTTAGAGTCAAATTGATTCTCAATGAGGGCATTAATTAAAGCGAGCGTTAATTTGTTTTTAGGGCAGAGATCCCAAGTTCAAAGATTGACGATTAAAATTGTGTATAATTTTGTGCCAAAAAAATTTATAAATAGCATTTTGGTCACATTTGTTATTAATAAAATATTTGGTAAAAATCTATATCCATAAAAAGTCAAATTAGATTTAAGATAAGTCGGCTCAATTCAAGGATTAATTATTCTGTGCGGATGCCGAAAGCCTTCGGAGACCAACCAGAATGCGTCACGTCACTCTGTGCTCGATACCGCGGCTCAATACTGCTTGGTATGCGTCCGGTCTCCATACAAAATAATTTTTTTCAATTCAAAGCAATTCAGTCAAATTCAAGGTAAGACAACTCGAATTAAGATTTTGAAATCGGGTCGGATTTTTGTGTCGTGTCAAATACTAACACCCATAATGGCGACTAATCAAATGGACAAATTTTTTTATATGAGAAACTATTGATTGATACTTTGGCAATTCATCTACTTATGCACATTGCGGCTTTAAAAACTCGTCAGATAACTTCTTCAAGTCAAACATTCTAATTTGGCTACGTGTGTCTTAAAATTTATGTATAACCATTTTCTTTATTTTCTTTATAGTTATTTATATAATCAATTTTATAACACAAAGGTCCCAATCTAAATCTAGAATTAGGGAAGTCATTTATTGCTTGAACTTGCTAAACTTGAAGTCACCACCTTGAGCTAATCCTTGACCCTCATCATTGAGCTTTTTTAATTTACTTGATAGACTTAGGCTTCATTTGGGAAGTCTTTCTTATTGCTTCTTAAAGCAGTTTTTAGTACAATTTTTTTTAATTTTCGTACTAGAAAGCTGTTTTAAGAAGCAGTAAGAAAACCGTCCCAAATGAAACCTTATATATTCCTCATTCACACGTATTCACCCAAAAGAAAAAGAACTTATCCAAAGCATTTATGAAATAATTTTATTGGTTTAGTTAGGTTTCGTTTGGAACAGCTTTTTGTTGTTTCTTAAAACAATAAAACAACTTTTTAGTACAAAAATTAAAAGTTTTATACTAAAAAGCTGCTTTAAGAAACAACCTGAAAATCATCCCAAAAAAAGCCTTAATCAAATGAATTTGCTCAAATCTTTAATATATCAATTAATTAGAATTTTTTTTTACAAAACTCAATTTCTCTCTTAATTTTTATTATTTTAACTCGATCATGCCTCTAATAAAATTTTGACTTATTTACTAATAACTTTGAATCAGGCAGCATCACTTTTACGAAGACGCCGTCCATTATCGTGACCCACAAAACGCGCATTACCGTAAAATTTAATAGGGCGAAAGTCGTAATTTGAGGAAATAACGTTTCCTCCACGGGTTCCGTTTACGAGGCGTTTGGTCGAACCACCCGTAACTACCGCTTTTCCCCTCTTTAATTACTTACTCAAATACACTAATTACTGCACTTAACCGGATTTTATTAATACGACACTTTCCATACATAATTATATACACTAAGAAACTTTTACTCTTTTTCCCGTTTTCCAAGTATTCCATCTCCTTGACACGGTTTTCGGTTCCGTTCCTTCCCTTCCCTTGCCTTGCCTTCCCTCGTTTTCTTCCTTTCGTTTCTCTCTTCTCCTCTCCTCAACATCCCTTTACCGATCGCCGTCGTTGAGTGGCGGCGGTCATAGCCTCGGCCCAGGGATTTCCTTGCTTTGTTTCAAAGAAAGACCGCGAATTTGGTCACCGTAGCGCCGGTGACTTGCCTTGGGGGATAAGGCTCGGATCTCATCGTGATTTGGGCGTGAGAGAGTAATGTGGGATTGATTCCTGGTGCGGACACCGGTTTCGCGGTCCCTTGCTTAGGGGGTTGCGTTCTAGGGCTCTTTTGGCTGGTGCGGCGTCGGTTTTTTGTAGCCTTTCTAGTTTCGGTACTTGATTCGGTGGATTGCGGAGGAGGATTGTTTGGCCGGATCGGCATGAAATGGTAAGCGGTGCAGATCTTGCAGTTCTTTCGCGACCTTTTTCCTTTTTTCAGGAGCCATGCTTTATTCTTTTTCTCTATTTCAGGTTTTTGGTAAGTTCGTTAAATTTGCAATTTTGTCTCCATTATTGATAAGTCTCGGGGATATTAGGCAGATTTATGACGGAGACGGTTTTTCTATTTGGCCATTCTATTTTTAGCGTTTTCAAGATAGTTTATCTTTTGTTGCTTCCTTTGTTGTGCTGCTTGAAAGAAGGGGAAGTAAAGCTTTTGGTTTTTTCTCTGATGAATGATAGCATTTCACCTCTTTGGTTTTTTGTCTATTTTTCATATTTAAGATTTTGCAAATTTCTACAATATGATTTTTCTAGTAGAAATTTAGAACATATGAGTTTCCGTGCCATTTTCTTTAGGATTGGGGCTCTCATTGTGGGTGAGGATTTGTTAATTTATTATATTATTTTTTATAGTGGATGTATGCTGATCGTTGGCAGAATAGAAATGTCCTTAGTTTTATACTTAACAAAGGAATTCAGAAAGATCTGTTGTTTTAATGAAAATTCAGGGTATGTTATGCATTGTTTGCTACCTGTTTAAGGATCTTGTAGAATAGTTTTTTCTATAGCTTGATCTACAGATTGATTTAGCTGTCTGATTGGTGTTTGGCGTGATCATGTTTCCAGTCGCTTCTAGCATCATATAGATGCTTTTGTGAGTCATTTTTCCAAGAGATTAATGTGCCACTGACTTTATGATTTTTTCTATTCTCTGTAGGATAGTTAGCTCCTTGCTTGACTTAGGCTTCGTTTGGGACGGCTTTTTTTAATGCTTCTTAAAGCAGCTTTCAAGTACAAAAATAAACTAAAAAGTTGTTTTAAGAAGCAGAATGAAAGCCGTCCCAAACAAAGCCTTATTATGTCGAAACTTGCAATGTTATTTTTTTCTGGTTTTGCCAAATGCTGACTTTCTTCTTGAAATGTTTTTGCTCTGTTGAATTGTAAGGTTCCTTGCTTACTGTTGTTTTTTTTTTCCCTTTCCAGGGATTCTAGGTTTCTATGAATTAGAAAATTAGAACTTGATTAAACCACAACCACATTGGGTCTGTGTGGAACAACTTTGTAATAACTTTGATTTTTAAACTTCAATCACATTGTTGTTTTGCTAATTGCTTTTCTTCTGTGTTTTTAGAATGTTTTGCTAGTTAGAACAACTTTTTTGAACAAGCTTATCAACTTACACCATAGCTACATCGTTGCTGTATATGATTTCTCATATAACTTTTCTCATAATAGTTTCACAATCAATTTTATAGACAATTACAATTGTTCCAAACAAACTTTAAGTGTGTTTCTTTGTTTTCAGATCTTGATTGATTGATCCACGGAAAGTCAAAGCTTGTCTATACAGTTTTTTATTTGTGAAAGAATAAATTTCTTCCTTATTTTTGCTTTAGGGGCACTTTCTCATACCCTCTCCAGGTGATATGGAATATTATAACATAGATTTTTGTTCACCTAAATTTTAAAATTTCTATCTTATTGTGAATAGTGTTAAATTTTTTATTGTCAGATTATTTAAAACTAAATAACGTAGCATTCCATCTGATCATGCCTTTTCTATTGAATGCCTCTACCTGAGCATAGTGATCCTTAAAGGCTGTTATCACTGACTCGTGAAGTATGCTTGAAATTGTAAAATTTAGTTTGCATTTATTCTAAATTTGAGTTCATTTCATTAGTTATTAAAAATAATTTTTGAAGAAAAAGTTTAACACCTGAAACAGCATAATAAAAACAAATTAAAAGCGATGATTCATAACCTCCAAACACATTCAGGTCTTTATGTTATTTCTGATATGCAGTGCATTATGAATTTACTTGTTGCTATTTATTTTGCATATTTTCTTCACAGGTGGAAGGTAGGTCATTTTTATACGGAGAAAATAAAAGTGGTTTAGAACTTTTGAAGCGCAAGAGGCTTGAACGGATGAAGTTGAGTGTTTTTTCTCAAACAACTAATGTCGCAAATACAATGTCTAGAAGTGGTGGAGATGCTACCAAAGCTTCTGCATCATGTATAGATAGAACATATGGAAATGCAAATGCTTTCTTACATGGCAATGGTTCCTCAAAAGATGCCTTTTCAAAGCACATATTAGAAAACTTTGATATGTCTAACATGGAGTGGATAGATAAGATTCCAGAATGCCCTGTTTTCTTCCCAACAAAGGATGAATTTGATGATCCATTAATTTATCTCCAGAAGATTGCACCTGCAGCTTCAAAATATGGTATTTTTCCTATGATTTGTTGTTTTTTAGTATCTGTAAGTAAAAAAATGCTCACTCTGAAGTAAATGTATGCTCCGTGTGGATGCTATCCTTTGCTTTAATTAAAGGCTTTGTTTGAGACAGTTTTTTTTTTTATTTTTTAAAATAGTTTTTTAGTATATTTTTTGTGAATTGAAAATTTTTGTACTAAAAAACTGCTTTATGAAGTAGTAAGAAGCTGTCTCAAACGGAGCCAAAGTTGTCATCTTTATATTAAATGATTCAGATTAGAGGATGGAAATTAAAAATGTATATTATCCTAGAACTTTTTGGCAACTGTTTGGCCATGAGTTCCTTCAAGTAGAAAAGCTCCCGCTCCGATCATGAGCATCATAGAACTTTTTTCCCTATAACTTTATGTTTTATGAAATTGCAAGCAGTCAAGTGTGCATTTTTTTAGGAGACGTGCTACGCATACATAATTCAACATTTTTGCATTTATTCCACAAATTTTAGTTAGTACTGTGTATCAAATTTCCACTCATCCTCTTCACTAATGATAAATGTATATTCTTGTAACTATCCTTGTTATGGCTCCTTTTCGGTGTGTATTTCTCTGTCCAATTGCTGTTGATATATGAATAGTTCCATGTTCTTTCTTATACTATCATTTGTTTTTCATACAGAGAAGAAGTGTATTAGTAGATCTGACATATTGGAAAGTTCATGTTATATGATTGGTACTCTTTGATCCTTTTATTCCTTCCTTTTGACTGATTTTAGAATCTTGCCTACCTATCAGGCATATGCAAGATAGTCTCTCCTATTTGTGCTTCTGTACCTGCTGGTGTGGTATTGATGAAGGAGCAAAATGGATTCAAGTTTACTACTCGTGTGCAGCCTTTTCGTCTATCTGAGTGGAGTGCTGATGATAAAGTTACCTTCTTTATGAGTGGAAGGTGATTGTATGTTGATAATGTATGGCCTTCTCTTGGGTTCCCTATGTTCTGCACTCTGATGGCACCATTTTTTTTCCCTTAATCCAGGAAGTATACATTTCGTGATTTTGAGAAGATGGCAAACAAAGAGTTTGCTCGAAGATATTCCAGTGCTGGATGTCTCCCTGCTAAGTATGTTGAAGAACAGTTCTGGCAGGAAATTGCTTTTGGCAAGACTGAGTTGGTTGAATATGCCTGTGACATTGATGGCAGCGCCTTCTCATCTTCTCCTAATGATCAACTGGGTAAAAGTAAATGGAACTTAAAGGTGCGGATCTATTTTAGGTTTTTCCTCTTCTGCTCAACAGTCGCATGATATAAATTGTATTCTTCATTTTCTTTTTCAGTTTGTCTTCTTTTTTTCTTATATAGTTTTGTTGATTATGATTACAGAGCCAATATATTTATCTTCTTTATTTTCTGCAACCAATTTCACTTCACCTTGTTTTGTTTTTTGAATTTGTATTTATTTACAGAGGCTTTCCCGCCTACCCAAGTCTGTGTTGCGGCATTTGCAGTCCTCTATTCCTGTATGTAAAATTTTTACTACTTTTCTGGTATTTTTTTGCCCTTTACTATTATAATAGTAATCTAGTTTTATTTTGTTACTTTCTTTCAGGGAGTAACAGATCCCATGCTTTACATTGGGATGCTTTTTAGTATGTTCGCTTGGCATGTTGAAGATCACTTCTTATATAGGTTAGCTGAGAAATATTCTTGATCTAGAATTTTTACTTTTTTTTTTATCAGTTCTTGCTTGGTGGAATGGTTTTAAGGTTTGGATAAAATCTTGCAGCATCAACTATCATCATTGTGGAGCAGCTAAAACTTGGTATGGAATCCCTGGTCATGCAGCACTTGAATTTGAAAAGGTGGCTCAGGAATATGTTTATAAACGTGAAATTTTTTCAACCGAAGGAGATGATGCAGCATTTGATGTGCTTTTGGGGAAAAACTACCATGTTCCCTCCAAATATTTTGTTAGACCATCATGTTCCTGTTTATAAAGCTGTTCAAAATCCCGGCGAGTTTATAAATACATTTCCTCGAGCTTATCATGCAGGATTCAGTCATGGTAAAGACCTTTGCCTCATTTCAGCAGTGAAGAGAAAGTTCTTTTTTTTTTTACTTGGAATTAATGCTTGAATGCGTAACACATGAAGTATTATTATTTTTTGTGTCCTATAGGTTTTAATTGTGGTGAAGCTGTCAATTTCGCTATTGGTGATTGGTTTTCTTTGGGTATTGTTGCTAGCCAACGGTATGCACTTCTTAATAGGATGCCTTTATTATCCTATGAGGAACTACTATGCAAGGAAGCGATGCTCCTTTTTAAAGAGCTTAACAGAGTTGTATGCCAAAAAACCCGTCTCTGGTAATAATGAACTGCTTTCCCAGCATCATTTGAAGGTTTCATTTGTGAACTTGATGAGATTCCAACATTATGCACGTTGGCGGCTCATGAAGTTGGGAGCTCGGGCTTCTTATTATTCAAATTTTCCAGAAATGATACTTTGCAGCATCTGCAAACGTGATTGCTATGTAGTTTACGTTACGTGCAATTGCAACACTGGTCCAATCTGTCTTCATCATGGTATTAACAGTTTTTTTTTGTATTTAAGGTTTTGTTTGGGACGGCTTTCTTATAGCTTCTTAAAACAGCTTTCTAGTACAAAAAATAAATTTTTTATACTAAAAAGCAACTTTAAGAAACCATAAGAAAGCCGTCCCAAACGAAGCCTAAATGTGGGTTGTTATCTTGTTTTTTTTTTCTTAGTATTTATGTTTCTGATTCTGCATTGCAGAAAGTTGCATAAAAAACTGTAATTGTGGCTCCAGTCGTACCGTGGTTTCAAGGGCAGATCTTTTAGAAATGGAGGCTGTAGCAAAGAAGTTTGAGCAAGATGGGATAACAGAGGAGGTGGGAAAGCAATTAGAGGAAAGTTATCGCTTTTCTTTACATCCAAATGCTTTGCTTTGCTCGGATGAGGCTGGTTATTTTCCATATTGTCAAATAAGATTTGAGGAAGGTATCGAACATGAAGCTGCACAAGAATGTCAACCTCATTCAAGATCAACTTTTTCTTCAACAAAAGAGTGTCTTGCGCTGAGTCCTGTAAATATCTAATTATTGCTTTGTTTTTCCCCAAACAATGTAAAGGATGTGCTGTAAAGAAAAAAAAAACTTTCTTAAAATTTTCGTGTACAAATAATTCAATGGTTTTAATGTTACAGGATTGTGCAACTTCCGATAGAATGAAAGTTTTTCACAAAAGTTCCCAGAGTGTGTCAACTTGTGTCTATAATTCTGCTGAATCAACTGCATCTGAAATTTCTATAGAGGGATGTGAAGGTAGCTCTGGAAATTCAGTTGTTCATGATGTTGATGATTCAGACTCTGAAATATTCAGGGTTAAGCGGAGGTGTGCTATGATTGCAGTGGAAAGAAGTAGAGCAGACTCGAGGTTTTCTAAAATACAGGTAATTATATGAATCCTTCATTTTATTTTTTTTTATTTTGTTTCCTATACAAATTCAATTAAGTCGCCTGTTCATTGCAGATTGCTTTAGACCAGATTGATATGAGTGTCTTTCTTGTATAAAAGTTATAAATGTACCCTTTTATATGATTATGACTTTAAATTAAGAGCTTGCTTACATTATTTTATTACAAAACCACACAAATTGCATCATATTGGCAACCACCAGGATTAGAAAGATTGATTGATAATGGTTGAGGAAAGGGCTGTAGCGAGATGTTCTTTAACTGCTGTTTCCTTAGATCATACCAATATGATTATATTTCATTTACTTGATTCAATTATTGAATGCATTCTGATATATAAGCGACACTTTAAATTAAGAGTTTTTTTACATTATTTGAGTACAAAAACGAGCAAACAAACAAATTTCAGCAGATGGGCAGCACTCAGCAATATAAAGTTTGTGGAAAAAAAGGTTCGGGAAAATTCTGCGATGAGATGATTCTATTGAAGATCCAATATGGCTTGCAAGAAATATGTATTTAAGCCTTCCTGCGCTCTTCTTTTCTTTGAAAAATCTGTGAGCTGTTTTATGGATGAATTTTGGTCGGGGCAGTTGAGTGTAGTTAAAGTTTCTTGAAATAACCATGGGCTCATGGCTTATTTGATTGCTGTATGATCTTGATTACATTATTTGATCCAAAAAAAAAAAAAAACAAATTGCAGCAGATGGGCTACACCTAACACCAAAAAGTGTGGTAAAATGGTTGAAGAAAAGTATGGACTGAGATAGTTTGGTTAAAGATCTGTTATACTTTTCTGCTTTTTTCTTTTCCATGAAGAATCCTTGAATAGTTTTATGGACGGATTTTGACTAGGCTAGTCAAGCGTGTGGTAAATAGTTATGCGAAAATCATTATGGGCTCATGGCTTAGTGCTTGCTTGTAAGAACTTGATTAATTATTTTATGGAAAAAAAACACCTAGATGGGTACCACCGACACCAGAAAGTTCATGGGAATAAGTTTGAGGATCTGAGGGAAAGTATGTTATGATGGCTGTCTAGAAAGATGTATTTAAGCATTCTTACTTTTTTCATTTCTTTAACTAACTTGAGCACCATAAATGAAAGTAGAGATTTTTATTTTTATCATCGTATTAATAAAGCCAAAGTTTGAGATGCTCTAAAGTGAATGAAGTGTGAAAATCAATGTGGCATAATGATATTCCAATAGAGGTGTGAAAATGCTTAGGAGATAAAGGAATTTTTTGGCTTATTAAAATTTTTATTACTATTTTGAAGGCTAAAAAGATGCCATATGAGTGGAGAAAGAGTGTGTTTGTTTATATTTCTAAGAGTAAAGGTGATGCACAAGAGTCAAATTATAGAGGAATTAAGTTAATATGTCAAACATTAAAATTATGGGAGAGTGATTGAGCATACATTATGACATGATACTAATGTTTCTCAAATTCAATTTGGATTCATGCCTGGTAAGTCTAATATGAAAGCTATACATTTGTTAGGAGGTTTGATGAAGAAGTATAGAGAGAGTAAGGAGGATCTTCATATGATATTTTTTGATTTAGGAAAAGCATATAATAAAGTTCCAAGAGAAGTGCTCTGAAAAGTTTTAGAAAAGAAATGAGTTAATAATGCTTATATTCAAGTTATTAAGGATATGTATATGAAAGGTGTTACTTATCTTCAAACCCAAGGTGATTTGACCAAGTATTTTTCTATTTACTACTATGGATTACATAAAGGATCAGTTTTAAGACCATGTCTTTTTTTGCTTTATTCATGTATGTTCTTACTAGACATTTGCAAGAGGATGTACCCTGGTGTATACTTTTTGCTGATGATATTCTTCTTGTTGATAAAAACTAGTGAGTGTGTTTGAAAAAAAAAAACTTGAATTATAGATTTAACCTTAGAATGTAAAGATTTTCATTTGAGTAGATATAAAAACCGAATACGTGGAATGTAATTTTAATTGAAATAAATCTAGTTGTGGGATTATGACATTGGGTGATCAAATCATTAAAAAGAGTGCACATTTTAGATATCTCGGGTATATTGTTCAAAATGATGGTGAAATATATGGGGATATTGTTAGTAGAATTCAAGTTAAATGTTTGAAGTGGAGGAATGCTTCAGGCGTGTTGTGTGATAAAAAAATAGCACTCAAACTTATGAAAAATTTTATTAAGATGGTGGTGAGACTTGCAATACTTTATGGCTCAAAATGTTGGACATTAAAAGGCAAGAAAAAAAATTAAGTGTTGTAGAGATGAGGATGCTCAGGTGGATGTGTTTTACACTTGGAGACATAATGCAAAATGAGTACATACATGAAAAGGTTGGAGTAGCTCTAATGGTAGATAAGATTAGAAAGTCACTTTCTGATGATTCGGTTGGGAAAGTAGATGCATTAGATTCGACCTATGTTAAAAAATATAGAGGTGGATCTAAAAGGACTGGTTAGAAAGTATTATAAATGAAATTTTTTATTAGATTTAATTGAGAATTTGATTCTTTATAGGACTCTTTATAGGACATAATAGAGGAAAATGATTCATCCAACCCACCATAGTGGGATGAATGTTTGATGTTGTTGTTGTTATTGTTTTTTTCATTTCCTTAAGGAATCCGTGAGTAGTTTTATGGGTGGATTTTGATTGGGGTGGTAAGTGTCGAAAATTTGTCACATTATCTATCGACTCGTGCCTTATTTGCTTGCATCTAAGAGGAATTCGAAAGCTGGAAATAAAGGAATTGTTCCAGAACTTTAATGCCTAACACACACTCATAGATAGTACATCATGCACCCACATATTAAAGCTTAGTATAATAACTTGTACTATTATATATATAGATACATATAATACTTTCATAAAAAAGTTTATATGCATAATGCATTACAATAAATGAGGTAATACAATATGTTATAAACCATTTATTGATGCAACCTAAGTTCTTAAACCAAGTAGGAGAACACTAGGAATGTAAATTAAGATACTTCCTCTCTATATCACATAAAAAAACGCCAAAATGACGGATATTTAGTATACAACTAATATGAGAAATTTGTTAGGAAGTCGCATAAAATAGAACAAATAACAAAAAAATAAACTATAAATCCTCAAAATAACCACGAATGGTCACCTCATATGCAAACACCAACTAGGAAAGATGTTCAAAGGAAATGACAAACGAGCGATCTGCCATAGGAATTAGGTTCCAACAAAAGACATTGCTCCTTCGACAAATACCAATAGAACTGGACACAACACCACTTACAACTCACAATAGTTTAGATAAGAAAGATACGAGTGGAAGGGAAACCGTGAAGTGAAGAAGTAGAAAGAATATCGAGAGGAAGAATTAGCGGTTTAGGGAGAAGTCAGCTTGCACGCTAGGAAGAAACCCTTAGGGTTTTAAAATGATCACTCTCCAAAAACTTCTGCACAAAGAAATTCAGCCACTATATATAGGAGAAAGAAGGGGAAAAATATTTATTAGCCCACATAAATGTGCCTCCAAATCAGCCAATAAGAACCACCCAACTCAGCTCATTCAATGAGGAATTAAAGTTTCCAGCATAGGAGTTAGCAAAAGGGAAAACCGAGCATCCAACGACAGGGGAAATCGAGCGACCATGGCGAAAATCAAGTAGCCAATTGCGAAAAATCAAGCAGACAACATGGAAACTGAATAGACAACAGGGAATTCGAGCAGCTAGCATAAAAAAATGAGCATCCACTGGAGAGAAGGATCAAGAAAACACAAGTGGAAGGACAATGGTGTGAACCGGCATGAGAGCACCAAGCCCGGCATGATCATGGGTTGTTTTCAATCATAGGGCCATACAAAATAGAATTACATAGCGCCCAAAACACAAAAAAAAAAATATAAAATGCTAAAGCTTCACTGCATCAATTATGAAATTATCATATGTAGGCATTTCTATTTGTTTTTTTGTACATATAGTGATGAGGACATCGTCAGCGATTTTGACACGTGTACCATCGGAGACGCCGGAGATCAACGACCTCGATCAGGAGTTTTATTTCGAGTCTTTTTATGTAATAGTTTATTTTATTTCTTTCAGTTTTCCGTTTTTGCCCTTATGGGTATCTGGTCTCTATTGTAGCCCAAGGGGCATTTTAGTCTTTCGTTTCCTTTGTCATTTTGAGGCCTATATATATGGCCATTTCTTATGTAATGAGGATGAGGATTGCTAATGAAAATTTTGAAATTTTGGATCTCTTTGTGAGTTCTGGAGTTCTCTTTGTGAGTTCTCGCGTGAGGATTGGCCTAGGAGAGGCTCAACGCAATACCCAACAGCCCCTTGGTGGAGCTCTTGGTTTTTTGTTCTTTCTCTTTTCTATTTTTCTTCTTCCCTTCCCCCTTAGCCGCCAGTTTCCCTCCAACACCCCACCACTTGATCAGCAAGCCGCCAAACCCCTCTCTCCCTTGCCGTTAAAAACTATATTTTTCCCCTTCATCCCGCGACCCTCCTTGCCGCCGGCAATGCCTGCTGCCGGCCCAGCCAGCCCAACGTCTCCCCCCTGAATCGGCTCCTCTTCCCTGGTAGCATCCCGCCGGCCCCTCTCTCATGAGATTGAATTTTCATGCTTTGATTCTTCATTACTTCTTTCCTAAAATGATCCACTACATTTAGGAATAGAATTAAATGAGATCCCATATATTTTGAATTCAAATTCCAATTCTCCCTAATTAATTAAAATCTGAAATTTAAAATCAGGTTTTTAATTAACTCCATGGGCCCCCACTAATTAATCAACTTCCCTCTCCTTCCCCATGTCTTGGCCGGCCCCCATCCAGCCTATTCTCTCTCCACTTTGCCACCTAAGCAACACTTAATTCCCCCCCTAAATCCCTCTAGTAACCGCCGGCCCCATTACTCCCTTAAATGAGTTAATTTGAATTTCAAATTAACCATTCGCCTTAATGAAAATCTGAAAATTAAATACAGATTTTTTTTTTTTTTTTCTTTCTCATCCCCCGTTTCCCCATCCCCCTCCAAAACCGGACCGCCACCCCCCAAGCCTTCTCCTCCACGCCTCCCTCTCATCCTCCAGGGAATCTCTGCTGGTTGGTCCCCATTTCCAGCAAACACATCGCTAATTTTTTACTTCTGGGAGAAGAAGACTCCTATCCAGAAAGTCCAGTACTTTGTGGCTGCTGCTCAGGACTTTCCCAAGCCCTCCAAGTGGCTGTTCCGAGTTTTCTACAAGACACAATTGCTGTCTCTGCTGTCTAAACTGCTGCTGTCCCAGAATTTCTGAGGTAACAACCTGCTGTCCTGCACCACTTGAAGGCCACGGCTAGCTGTCCAACAGCCTTAGTCTTCCCGTAACTGCTACCCAGAGTTCTGTCCACCTCACAGGATTGCTGTCCAGCAATTTTCAGCAAGGTAGTTTGATGTCCAGGTTGCTGAACAGTCTCATTTGCTGTCCAGAATTTCTGGATATTAACAGATTGTTGTCCCAAGCACGCTAGTAAGAAGAATTGCTGCGAAACCCTCCCGAATACACCCTTGCACTGTTCATCAATTCCTTCAGCTCCTAATAGCTTTCCGTGGACAGTATTGTAAGCTCCCTCTTCCTCGTGGTGATCACATTAGGTGTTGCTAATATCTTTCTCCTGTTAACCGCAAGAGAGCTTGAGTGAGGGAAACTCAAGGTGACTTTTCTAAATATTAACCCGTGGATTATTGTTAACATGCATTCGCCATTACTCGCATGTTTGTTATTGTTTTAAATTGTTTTGCCTAATGAGCTTGTAACAATGCCTAAGCAATTCTGCAACTGAGATCTCTTTAAATCATTAATTGTGGCTCGTTAATCTTTATATTGACGTACTTACTCAGTTGTTTTATTATGTCTCCGTGCAATTCCGATTTCGTTTTACATCATATAGACTAGCATGAATGTATTTACAAAATTTATTCAATATTCTATATGTTTGTTATTTGTAATTTGTGTGTGTATATATATGTAAAATGATCACATCGCTGAGCTTAAGTATTGATCTAGATTCACTACTTTTTTATAAGAATTTAATCACCGATAGCATGTGATCTGATGACATGTAGAAATCCTTTTAATAACCCAATTTTATGCATCTATTTTATCGATCAATACATCTAGATCCTTAACCATCATAAACAACTTGTAGAATTAAGATTTAATTATAAACCATTTGTAAATCTC
This sequence comes from Dendrobium officinale, assembly GCA_019514585.1. Classification (NCBI taxonomy): domain Eukaryota; kingdom Viridiplantae; phylum Streptophyta; class Magnoliopsida; order Asparagales; family Orchidaceae; genus Dendrobium; species Dendrobium officinale. The sequence goes on along the minus strand of CM033696.1, from coordinate 35,533,640 downwards.
TATACTTTAAAATCACAATTAACTTCTAATGCAACTTGAGCCAGCCATTAGGAAAATTTTTGTCCATTCAATTAATAATTAAATGATCATAAAATTGTTTAAGAGTATTCCACTAACTTCATTGAATTTGAAGGTCATAGCATAGAGACACATATAGAATCTTTTCTTCTCTCTAAAAAAAGCTGTCTTAAAAAATGAATATTAACCTATCCAAAATATTTTATATATATTTTAAGAATACTATTTGGCATTTACAGATCAATTTTACATAGGAGCTAGTAATTGTTTTGTTTAAAGAAATCCATATATAAGACTGGAACTTTTGACCTCAACCCTGGGAACCAAAGAACATGCCAATTAAGCTAAAGCTCATTGGTTTATCAAGAGAAGTTTTTAATTTGATTCGATAATTGAAGACTGCTCAGTTATAGAATTAGTTTTTGGCGTAGATTAAGCTAGAATCAAAATGAATAAGCTAATTATTGGCCAATTATCTATCAAATTTAGCTAGTTTGAGATCAAATATGAATGTATATGACAATTCATGTGATTGAATGCGTGCATACATTCATATATGTTTTTTTTAGTTTGTATTCACATTTTTATGCATATATCAATTTGTTTATGTTTCCAATAGATTTATGGATGTATTTTAGAGTAAAGATTTGTTTAGGAGATGATATTCAAATCAATTTTTTTCTAAGATCAAGCTTGAATCAATATTGCTGTTTTACAATTTGCCCAAATTTAGATTAAATTATGCATTCCTATTGTTAGGCTTGTCTAGCTCAGGATTGGATTGAATGGCTTTGAGTCGATCTTAAACTTGAAGTTGATCTGATTGCAACGGGGTTTCTACTTTAACCCTACCCTAAAAGCAGTATGACCATTCTCTTCTTGATTTAATTTGTGCTGCCAAACTTAAGAACTCGTGATTACTTTTCATCCAAGAAATAAAACTTATATATGGATCACGTTTTATTAAATTTCTTAATTATTCACTATTCATCAGACTATTCATCAGGCATGTGAAAAAAATAAGATTGATTGGATGCATATAAGCCCCTTAAAAGACTAGTGTTACATATGAATTTTACCAATCAAAGCCATTAAATACCTCCGAAACATTCTCACTACCTCTTGTATTTAATTCTAGGCCAATTGAAAGACTCCGCAGAGGGATTGCAATTATCTTCTCATATAATCAAATCCATCAATTAAATAAACTTTAATGGATCAGATTTATGATCAAATGATTGTAAGAAAATCTCGAAATTGCTGCTAGTTTTAAGGATGCCAAAGAGAATGAATACTTGAGTGGTCTTAACATTTTGTGGTTATAAAATCAAAATTTGAGTGGGAGGGAAATGGACATTCTTTTCTAAGGAAGAGAAAAATCCATCCTATATACATATGTATGTATGTATATATTTACATATAAGCACACACATTTCTATGGCGACTAAGTTTGTTAGGCATTTGCACTCTTTACTCAAACATTTAATAGAAGTAGGAACTTCTTGATAGACAACCAAGTAGATTTGTTCTACTTCAACAAGAAGTAGTAAGTATAACTTCGCTCCACTTACAGGCAACCAAAGGCTCATGTTTTGTATCTGAATGTATTTAAAGATTGGCAAGGGTGTATTGGACTATTTTGGGACAGTTAGCTTATCAACCATATTATTCTTTTTGAGGAAGAATTAATTTTAACTTAGATTTGTCCTTTAATACCTTCTTTTATGTAAACTGGAAAAGGTTTGCTGGATTAATTTGGGACAATTAACTAAACAATCATATTATTCTTCTTGAGGAAAAAATTTAATATATATTTGCCTGTAAATATTATGTGTTATATGGACTTTTTAATTGAGATTAAAAATAAGTTATGCAACATCATGAATGTGAATAGTAGTATCTAATTTGGTTCCTCCTTCCAACCATTTTAAGAAACATAGTTTTTTTTTTTTGTGAGCCTTATTCTAGATCCAGTAATATGGAATAGCTGTTGCTAACCTGCTGTAATTCTAATCCTTGAATTATTCCTTACAAGTTGCAATAATTCCCTTCTATATTCCTACAAATGCATCTAATTGTGTCAACTAATTTGTTTTATATTTCTATAATCAAATATATATAGCTAACTACATACCATCTTGAAAGGTAGACTAATGCTTGACTATCGATTTAATTACATAAATGTAATTTATTTTCATAATCAAACTCAACATAGATAGTAGACTATTTATCCCAAAATATAAAATGATATTCCACCATCGTTTTGAAAATAAAATTAACAATGGATAAAACTTCAATCTATGTCTAGAGATTTTTCCTTTGCTATAGCGAACTAAAGCAGGATTTATTTTTTACTGAGTTCTAGGTTTTCTATAGAGGCAAGCTTCTATAATTAATTATATCCAAGATAAGTCTTGAAAAAACTCTCGATTAAATTTGTGACTAAATTTTTTTAGATTTATAGGGGTTTATATGTAGGATTTTGAGTTTAAGCCTATCAACAGATAAATATTCAAAATTTGAATGATTTTTCACAAGTCAATGGAAGAAAAGTAGAAAGTGCTTGAGATTCTAGGATAACCTAGAAACACTCCAACTTATATTAATGTTTGGATTTTACCATTTAGATTAGGATTTAGTTTATGTTTGAGTTTATAGTTTATTAGAAGATAAGGATAATCCTTCTGGAAGGATGCATATAGAGTGTATGCAAATATGGGCTTATATTTGTTTGAAGTGAACAGGCAACTAACAACTTAAACAAACGTTTTTAAAACCATTCTTTTTAGGTATAATGCATGGATGGTAGATAACTATTATTTAACTAGAATTAGGAATTTAAGATCAGACTTTAATTAGGATCTTGAAGATGTCATGCACCTAGCTAATGCACTTTAAAATATATTTTTTTAATATATGCTCTAGATTCTCTATAATGTACTTAATGTGATCTACACTATACGACTAACTTAATCTACATTAGGTTTTATAGAAAAATTTAGCAGCATAACGACTTTAAATTTATATGAAATAGTAGGCTCAACCCCGTCGCTAAGGTCGTCCCTTGCTTGTCATTGGCTTATGTGCTTGGCTATTGTGCAAGTATGGATGGCATCTTAAAGCAAATATGCATGAATATGCAAGGGTGTTCGGGTCTACGGTATAGAAACATCTCAGCGTCCTAAGAGCCTATTGTATGTATCCCCGCAATGACACATGTCGCAAAGAAACCTAGGAAAACAAACTACCCCTGAATGCAGGTTATCTGTCAAACCATAAATGAAATGCATATGTATGAATGGAGCACTGTATAAAGAAAAGTAATATACTTATATATATGACAAATACCACTATACATTTAACCTAGGATCTGCAGGAAAATAAAAGTGGCTAGGCACCATTTACAACAAGCCTAAATTTCTATTCCTATAGAATGACAAATCTAAATGTGCTTGCTTTTTAAAGTCTTCAGGTTGTAGGCATCAGGCAAATTAGGCTTCAAATCTTTTATAGAATTCCAAAAGAAAATGCGATCAAAGAAAGATAATTTCTTTTGGAGTCCTATATATAAGCAATAACATTTTTTATTTTTACAACTCAATCTACCTATACAAGAATCTATGCTTCACATATCATGGACTTTTTTACAAACTTTACATTTACAACTTACAAATTGCATTTATACTTTACGAAATAAAGGTTGACGCAAACTGGACTAGTGCAAGTATATGCAAGCCAAGTAAAGTGCACTGAAAAAAATTAAATATGAGAAAATGCATGATATAACATCCTTGAAATTTACATTTGCATTAATCAAACTATAAAGGGAAATACATCAGAAAAGCATACAACTATGTTTGAAAAATTTTATCACTTTCATCCCTCAAAATATTAGCAAAAGTTGAGGGAATCTTCCTGTAGCGTATGTCATTCCACAAAAAGTCACCAAAAAGGGCAAAATGTGCACAAAAGTCGGCTGCATAATTGCTTTGTCTTGGAATGTTGTTGAAGAGAACCTGCTTAAACTGAGTGAGGAAAGAAACATCAATTTCCAAGTTGCTTTGGTGGAGGCTATGATGCACCGACACTTCTCCTCAAATAGGCGTGCAGTGTCCGACACCGTATCCGACACGACACTCGTCCGACACTCCTTCGACACGTGTCGGACACGTCGAAAACGTGTTCTATTAAAAAATATTAAATATAAATTCGACACACGTGTCAGACACACGTGTCTGACACGTGTATCTTAAATATTTTATGAATTTTTTTAAATATAATTTCTTGTATATGTCTGGATTTAAACTAAATTTCTTATTTCCTATCCACAACACCAAATCAACGTCCTCGTTTAATACCCAATCATCGAATATTCTCATTTTCATTTCTTTTTTGCAGTGAAGGTTTTTTCATGTCCTCTCTCGGTGACTGATAAACGGCATCGACGTCTGACTCTTGACATCCTAATATTAATCATTTTAAGCAAAAATTTTAGTTAAATGATTTATTATTTTCAATTTTTTTTTTAAAATTATACTTATTTAATTTTTATACACTATTTTTTAAATATAAAAATTATAATACCGTGTCCAACCCGTGTCCGTGTCCTATATTTTCAATAACTGACGTGTCTCGTGTCCGTGTCGTGTCTTATCCGTGTCGCCGTGTTCGTGTCCGTGCATCATAGGGTGGAGGACATGGTCATGGTTCATAAGATCCTTCAGCCATTTTATTGCAATAATGCAATCTACTTCAATAATGATACCGTCCAGCTCATACATCCAATGATGGAGCACATCACATCTTTGATAACAGTAGTAGCTAAGATCTCGACATTAGTGATGTCCCAATGTTCAGCATAATATAACATCCAGAGTGTAGATAAAGTAAACAAACACAGCAGGTGACACCCTCCAAACAAGGCATCCAATCACCCCAAAACATAAGTAAATAAGCACCACGTAGCCTAGACTAGAGCTAGTTATCCAAGCAGGCAAATTCTACAGTGTGCGCTAAGCTTGTATGGCTTTGAGTTATCTATATTTGAATTTATTTTTTGATTATAGGGTAAATGGATTTTTTTAATTTGAATTTAAGTTTTAATATTTTATTACTTTATTAATAAATTTTATTTTAATGGTTAGAGTTATTTAATTTTAAGTTATATAGAATCTTGATGATTAATAAATTCAAGTAAAGTTTGAAGTAAAAATTATCAAATCAGAAAGCTCATAATTGTAATGTATTTGATTTTTCCTAAGGGATAAAGCAAGTGCATAGAGTCCTTTGAATTTATTATTAAAGATCTGACCAGTGTTTGATTTTGAAATTTAATTTGAGTTAGATTTTAATTTTATTTTTCATGCATTATACTATTTATTCGGAGCAATTAAGATTATATTTTTATGATTTATATTTATTTAGTTATGAAATTTACAAGTTTGATTGGTTTATTTAATTCCTTCACATAAAAGGAACTTAGAGCATTGCAATTATTTGATCAAATGATTGATACCATGAATTAGGGATAAGCCAAAAGTACAATCACTGAAAATTTGAGATCAATTGGACCAAAGGATGAGTTTATATGATTTAATTTAATTAAAATTTAATTAAACCCTAAGTTGTGATTAAGGTCATTTAAAATAAAATTTCATGGGGCTTTTATTTTTCTCTAATTATACATTCAATTTATGATTCAATGCAATTTATTTTATGATTTTATGAGTTTTATTTAATTAATTATGAATTTTATAAGTTTTAAGCTCAAATTTGCGGCTGAAATTAGGATTTGTTAATTTAGATGACTTAGGGAGTCATAATTGCCACCAAATTAATACCTAGGGTTTAGGATGTCACTAAGGCCTAGTTTGATTGGGCATTTTTGTGCTTATTCCTTTTTAAAACGGTAAAGTTATTTCTTTTTTACTGTCTGGTTCCTTAAACCACGTTCCTAATAATACCATTTTGTTCATTTTTTCTGTTTTGAAAAAAATGCTTATTATATATGTCTTTTCCATTAGAAAACTTCTTTCTCTGAGCCAATGTTTCTTAAAATTGCCTTTTACAAAAGTATCGAATAACCAAACGAAGCCTAAGTTCACTAGGTTTGAGTTTTATCCCTATTGGACTTGAAATGAATTTCTTATAATTTTTCTAAGTTATGAAACCCTAGATCTAAGTTGATTAATTTAGGTGTATCTATTGTTCAACAGGGTTGCAAGCAAGTGTGTCTAACCCTCATGAGAACACACAAACCACAAAAACATTAAACTCTAATTCTCTATGGATTGTCTGTAATAATTTTTAAAATATCTAGGTCAAATTTTGAGCCATTTATTTGAAAAATCAAGTCAAGCTAGTGGAGGGCTTCAATTAGGGTTGAGAAAATTATGGGATGCAGATAATATGCCATAGTACCTCTCAACCAAATTTGGGGCTAATTGAATGAGTGTATAGGGAGTATTTAATGAAAAACAGTGTGCTGGCAATCTCTAAACTATAGAACTCTTCCAAAATCTTTGTTTTTTAGAACTTTGTAGTTTAAATTTCTCACTCACAATCTCACAAAACTTAAAGATTGTTTTTAGACGATGTAAGCTCTAAATTACATAAATAATTTACAAAAAAGAAAATGCTTTCAGTGAGCCTAGGAATAAGGAAAAAGTTACTAAAATTAATTTCCTCAAAGGGAACTAGAAATGAGCACCTTAAGAACTTTGCCTTCCGAATCTCCTTTTGAACAATATAATACTTAAAGTTAAAAAAACTTTTTTCACTCTTAAGTTTTCCTTCGCAAAAATGTTAGTATATATAGCCTTCAAGCCTCTTAAAATTCTCAAAATGAATTAAGAATTCCTCAAAAAGACCCGTTAACAAGCTGAGACTTGGCTAATTTTTAGCTTTCCTTGTCGTGTATTATTTCCGGCAGACGACTTTATGGCGGACTAGGTCTCCTGCCAACCTTGCTAGATCTATACTGAGATCAACATGTCGCTTTCCCTTGTAGTTGAGAATCAATCTAATCTCGCCATGTAGGTTGTTATAACTCCGTTGAAGTATCATAGTTTATTTACAGTTATTCTCTACTTCTAAGTTTCCTTTTTACCATGCTGCTCTACCAATTCCAGAATGCCATTAAACTCAACTTAGCTGACACCAGAAAATGGTCGCATGTACCTGCTTCTGTAGGCTCCTAATAGGGCTGCATATCTGGCGAATTTATTCTGTGCGGAGACTGGACGCAGAACAACGTCCGGAAACCAATCAGAATGCGTCATGTCAGCAATACCGAGCAGAGAGTGACGTGGTGCATTCTGATTGGTCTATGAACGACGTTCGACATCCACACAAAATAATTAATCGCATCTCTGAGCATGTTTAAAGGGATGCATGCTTCGACCATGTCTCTGATTGTCATAAAATTCGTGTGTATTGCATGATTAGTTCTTTTGTTCTATATTATTGCAATTCCTAAACTCTACATTGATTTTCAAGGAGACTAAACATTGGTTTTCCAGGCATTCAAACGTTTGAAGAAGCACAATTTGGAGGTATCAAAAGTACTTCCTGCTCGAAGATCTATTGTTGATAGAGTCGATCCAACACCACTGAGGATGAGACATCCCCCTTCTGTTTCTAAACTGGACGTTAAGTTGAAGAAGCATAAAGAGGAGCAGCTTAAGTTCTACTCTTCCGTTTCAAATAAACAACCAACCTCCGTTGAGCCCCGTCCAAAGAGTCTAGAAGTTAGAGGCCCTTCTGTCTCCAGTGGTGTTGTTGAGCAGAGCAGTTCCTGCTGTAGATTTCCAGAGAGCAAAGAAAAAGCCAGAAGAAATTTTCCTCAGAGCTTGTACTGGCAGTGATGGTTGCTAACAACAGATTTTATTCTTGGCTCTAACTATAGGAAGTGGATTTTCTAGGTCAGATTTGATTCACTTAATTGATTCTTTGTGCAGGCCTCAAATTGGTGAGCCGGCACGGCCTGATTCTTAGATTTTATCTAAGATGTTACTCTTGTTGTTTTTTTTACAATGGCTCTGTGGGGCAGGGGACCTAAACCTTGAAGGGTTGATTCTAAGGGTAGTTTTTACTGTATACTTTGTTGATATTGATCAATTGTAGATTGGTCAGCCCTGCCTCAAATGCCAGTTAACCATTACACGCTAATTCCTTTCATTCTTTTGTAAGGCTAGCTATATCCATTGGCATATAAATACCTGATTTTTCTGCTTTTTTATACCTACTTTGAACCATGCAGCTAAGGTTAAGATAGGAATTGTTTTGTTATGTATGTTTTTTTTTCCTTCTTGATCTGTTGAGAGTGATATTTGTGGCACAGTTTTATTGAAATATTAGTCTTCATCCCATGGGCGGAGGGAAGTCAGGGCAAGGGGGGCGTGCGCTGCGCCCTCCCCGAAAAAAAAAAAGAAGTGCACTGTTAATATTTGAGAGAGAGAATGTGCAATTTATATTCAAAATATTGTAAAAGAAAATATCATCAAAAGATAAAAAATGTGCATTTATACCGTTTATCTTTGATATGTCATAAAAAAATTATCTTGATAACAAATCTCAAGACAAAATCAAGTTTGAAACTTCCGAAATTAAATCGGAGATCATCTTAATTCTGATTTCAAAAAACTTATAATCAAATTGAACCTCTCAGAATTACAAATGCAAGGATGCCACATAAGATGTTAAGCAAAAGTATTTTGATTTAGGCCTTCTGGATAAATTTTTTGACTCCGCCACTGCTTTATCCTTAAATAGAGTTGCTTTGTGCTTATATTACTGTTGGTATTGTAAAGCAGCTTGAAAAGCGTAGTAGTAGCCGAACTGGCAAGGGATGTAATGATTGAGTTATTGAGGCTAATGTAGCTTATGTGTGACAGACCAGGTGGGCTTCTTTACTGAAAGGCCAATCACAGTTTGCAGTATATGAGCGGGATCTTTTAGTATCAGCCGAAGGTGGTGGTGAGCATTTTGGTCATTAAGCTTCTTTCTATGGCTCTGCCCAACCCTTTTTCTGATAATGTTGTTCTGCCTTGGTTATGTTTGGTGCGCGGTCACCTTCTCTTAAGATCCTATGAGAAATGCAGTGGTGCGAGTTGGCATCAATTTTGAAAAAAATTTGTTAGAATGTACTTCAAAGTTATTTTTGGAATGGGATATCTACCCGCTATCAAGGAACCTAGCGAGATCATCCACCGGCATCGGGCCCACACTTGTTTTGCCCCACTGAAGAGGCAAGAACCTAGTAGAGAGGATTCGAACCCGAGATGGGAGATTCCCTACCGTGCTTGCCCACCAACCGCCTTAAGCTTTGGTGGGTGTACTTCAAAGTTCCAATGGAAGATAAGATTAGAGAGTCCTTTTAGATGGTATGGTCACATAAACATCAGTCTTCTAATAATCCAATTAGAAGTGTAGATGTATCAGATTACATATACATTAAGGCCTCATTTGGTTGAAGTATTTCTGTCGTTTAAGTTTATTTAGAAGCGGTTGTTGAGGAAATTAAATTTTAAAAAATATTGTTTAAATAAATTGATGATTGTTTAATTAAATTGCTTTTGGTATGCTTATGTAAATCTTAAATATAAATAAATTATTTGATTGTGTTATTAGCTTTTGTTGCGTCCTGGAATATTCGCGGCGGTAGAGAAATATATAGTTTAACGTCTTAGCGTTGTACGAAGATCCAGCACACAATCAGATAAGTGAGAGGGTGTAGCGTTCATAAGAGACACCAAAGTTTTTACGTGGAAAACCCCTGAAAAGGGGGGAAAAACCACGGGGCCTAGCCCAGTTTGAATGAATCCACTAGTATTTGTAGTCGGTTACAAATGAGGCCCTTCCTTAGGAGAAGGCCTTGGATTGATGTAGCAAATATACATCATATAGATTGCATTACATGGTAAAAGTTACATATACAGGTTTGTTTGTCCTGAAGGACCGTGGTCGGCAGGAGACCGGAGTTAGAAAGACCGTTGTCTGTTGATGGAGGTCGGAAGGACCATAGTAGGCGACAAAGGCCTGAAGAACTGTAGTCGGCCGGAGACCGTAGTCGGCCGGAGACTGTAGTCGGCCGGAGACCGTAGTCGGCCGGAGACCGTAGTCGGCAGGAGACCGTAGTCGGCCGGCGACCGTAGTCGGCAGGAGACCGTAGTCAGAAATACCGTTGTCTGGTGATGGAGGTCGGACGGACCGTAGTAGGCGACAGTGGTCAGAAAGACCGTAGGCGGTAGGAGATAAGGAGTCAGGTGTTAGTCCCAGTGTCGCTTGGAAAATCGGATGTTGATGGTCTGGCCTTGAGTAGGACGTCAGGTCTTAAGCAGGACGTCAGGTCTTCAGCAGGACGTCGGGACTTAACTTCAGGCCTTGAACAAGGCGTCGGGTCTTTGGCAGGAAGTAGGGACTGAGTGCCAGGCCTTGAACAAGCCGTCGGGTCTTTGGCAGGATGTAGGGACTGAGTGTCGGGCCTTGAACAAGACATCGGGTCTTTGGCAGGACGTCGGGGATGAACGTCGGGCCTTAAGGTGGTGGTCCGGCGAGGTTTTGTGGTGGTCCGGCGAGGTTCCTGCGGTGGTCCGGCGGTGGTCCGACGAGATTCCTGCGGTGGTCCGGCGGTGGTGCGGCGAGATTCTGCGGTGGTCGGGCGGTGGTCCGGCGACTGTCGAGGAGGAACTCCTTCCTTCTCTTCTCTTCTTCTCTCTCTTGCTTGGATCCTCTCTTGTGAAGAATGAGGGCTCTATTTATAGATTTTCTGGAGTGGCATGGCCCGTAAATAGGCGTGAGATCAGGGGCGAATAGGGAGTGGTCCAATGGACGGCCGATATTGAATCCTACAATCATGCACCGTTCATTGGACATTTGAAGGCCTTAGTGATGTCGGAATTCAGTGATCTTGGGCTCGTTGGATTTGTCTCGTCGATCCCTTCGATTCGAGTATAAGCTCGTCAAAATCGGAGTCTGTTTGGTAACTCAAATAGTGGTTTGAACCTTCCAACAGCGCTTTGGATCCATGATTTGGACCCATTTGGGCTCGGATTGGGTTGATCTTGGTGTCGTTGGGTTCGTATTTCCGAGACGCTCAGTTTGACTATAAGATCGCTGAAATCGGAGTTTGGGTGCTCTCGGAATTAATTTTTGAAGTTTCCAACTAGCTTTTGCCTCGAGATTCGTGCCCGATCAAGATAATTTCATGATGCCGTATCAGCTGCCCCCCTATTTTCGGACGTCGAAGCTCCAGAAGTCCGAAAATACTTGTTCCGAAATTTTACCTTGGCCGAATCGCAAAAAATTGCGTTCCGAAAATTAATGGCTTGCTCGAACTTGATCATAGAGGCCCCGTTTAGCTCCGAAAGTGCCGAAATCGAGTCCGGAACGTCGAAAAACGTGTCCGGGGACCCCAAAAACGTCCGAATCGGACCGTCCGGGCCGAAAATCGGGCCCGGAACGCTTAGGCGGCCGAACCGGCCGGACGGCCGGCCGGCCGCCCCCGCCGCCGCTCGCCGGCGGCAGCAGGCCTGCCGCGCGCCAACAGGCGCGTCCCGCGCGTGTACCGCGCGGTTAAACCGTGCGGTTATATTGATTTTTTTTTTTTTTTTTTTTTTTTTTTGTGGGACCCACATGGATTAAAAAAAATCCGAAAAAATTCCAGAAAATTCCAAAAAAATTCCAGAAAAAATCTGAAAAATTCAGAAAAAATGTGGGAAATTCGAAAATGCTGGAAAAATCTAGAAACTTCCCCTCTTCTCTCTAAAAAACCTATAAATAGGTCCTTCAAGCCTTTAGAAGATCACTCCACTCCTCTCCTTCTCCTCCTTTTTGGCTTCTCCTCTCCCCCTCTGTCCTTTCTATTGAGGCTTTCCCTCAGTTTTCTGAGGCCCCTCTCTTGGCAAGGAAGTTCGGAGATTCTCTTCTTTCACCCTCTCCCTCTGTCCTTTCCATTGAGGTCTTCCCTCAGTTTTTTTTCGAGGCCCCTCTCTTGGCAAGGAAGTTCGGAGATTTCTCAATCCTTCTCTTCTCCCTCTGTCCTTTCCATTGAGGCCTTCCCTCGATTTTTCGAGGCCCCTCTCTTGGCAAGGAAGTTCGGAGATTTCTCATCATTCTCTTCTCCCTCTGTCCTTTCTATTGAGGCCTTCCCTCGATTTTTCGAGGCCCCTCTCTTGGCAAGGAAGTTCGGAGATTTCCCCTCCTTCTCTTCTCCCTCTGTCCTTTCCATTGAGGCCTTCCCTCGATTTTTCGAGGCCCCTCTCTTGGCAAGGAAGTCCGGAGATTTCCCCTCCTTCTCTCTTTTCTTCGAGAGATCTTGTGGAGTTCCGATGTTTGGGTGGTTGGCAATGGAGGTCGGATAGACCGTTGTAAGGAGAGAGGTTGGAATGACGGGCAAACTTCCAGCATCGGGGAGAAGTATGATGACAGACATGAATTCAACATCGGGTAGTCATACAACGTCGGGTAGAAGACCGATAAAGACTCGTCGACGGGTAGAAGTCCGCTGACGAGTAGAAGTCCGACGATAGGGAGAAGTCCGACGTCGTGTAGAAGTTCGGCCTCGGGCAGAAGACCGATGAAAGTTTGTCGACGGGCAGAAGTTCGACGACGAGTAGAAGTCCGCTGATGAGCAGAAGTTCGACGACAAGGAGAAGTCCGACGTCGTGTAGAAGTACGGCCTCGGGTAGAAGTCCGATGAAAGTTCGTCGACGTGCAGAAGTCCGACGACTAGTAGAAGTCCGCAGACGAGCAGAAGTTCGACGACAAGGTGAAGTCCAACGTCGTGTAGAAGTATGGCCTGGGGCAGAACACCGATGAAAGTTCATCGACGGGCAGAAGTCTGACGACGAGTAGAAGTCCGCTAACGAGCAGAAGTCTGACGACATGGAGAAGTCCGATGTCGGGTTGAAGTCCGACGACAGGCAGAATTTCGGCGTTGTGTATTAGTCCGTCGAAAGTCCTGCAAGGCAAAAGTTTAGCGCAGGAGAAAATTCAAAATCAGGAAGAATTTTAACATTATGGAGAAGTCAGATAGAAGTCTATTGACGACATTCTAGCGACGTTAACCAAGGACGTGAGACTTTTCCGAGGTTGTAAGTCGGAGCCCTGCTCGACGACGTTAACCTGTGTGGAAGAGGTCGGGAGAATCCACTAAAGATGTGAGACCTTTCCGAGGTTGTATGCCGGAGCCCTGCTCGACGACGTTAACCTGTGTGGAAGAGGCCGGGAGAATCCACCAAGGATGTAGGACCTTTCCAAGGTTGTATGTCGGAGCCTTTGCTCGACGACGTTAACCTGTGTGGAAGAGGTCGAGAGAATCCACTAAGGATGTGAGACCTTTCCGAGGTTGTATGCCGGAGCCCTGCTCGACGACGTTAACCTGTGTGGAAGAGGTCGGGAGAATCCACTAAGGATGTGAGACCTTTCCGAGGTTGTATGCCGGAGCCCTGCTCGACGATGTTAACCTGTGTGGAAGAGGCCGGGAGAATCCACCAAGGATGTAAGACCTTTCCTAGGTTGTATGTCGGAGCCTTTGCTCGACGACGTTAACCTGTGTGGAAGAGGTCGGGAGAATCCACCAAGGATGTAGGACCTTTCCAAGGTTGTATGTCGGAGCCTTTGCTCGACGACGTTAACCTGTGTGGAAGAGGCCGGGAGAATCCACCAAGGATGTAAGACCTTTCCAAGGTTGTATGTCGGAGCCTTTGCTCGACGACGTTAAACTGTGTGGAAGAGGTCGAGAGAATCCACCAAGGATGTGAGACCTTTCCGAGGTTGTATGTCGGAGCCTTTGCTCGACGACGTTAACCTGTGTGGAAGAGGTCGAGAGAATCCACTAAGGATGTGAGACCTTTCCGAGGTTGTATGCCGGAGCCCTGCTCGACGACGTTAACCTGTGTGGAAGAGGTCGGGAGAATCCACTAAGGATGTGAGACCTTTCCGAGGTTGTATGCCGGAGCCCTGCTCGACGACGTTAACCTGTGTGGAAGAGGCCGGGAGAATCCACCAAGGATGTAGGACCTTTCCAAGGTTGTATGTCGGAGCCTTTGCTCGACGACGTTAACCTGTGTGGAAGAGGTCGAGAGAGATCCACCAAGGATGTGAGACCTTTCCGAGGTTGTATGTCGGAGCCCTTGCTCGACGACGTTAACCTGTGTGGAAGAGGTCGGGAGAATCCACTAAGGATGTGAGACCTTTCCGAGGTTGTATGCCGGAGCCCTGCTGCTCGACGACGTTAACCTGTGTGGAAGAGGCCGGGAGAATCCACCAAGGATGTAAGACCTTTCCTAGGTTGTATGTCGGAGCCTTTGCTCGACGACGTTAACCTGTGTGTGGAAGAGGTCGGGAGAATCCCACCAAGGATGTGAGGACCTTTCCAAGGTTGTATGTCGGAGCCTTTGCTCGACGACGTTAACCTGTGTAGAAGAGGTCGAATCGAATCCCCCTGGGATCGATTTTACCTTGATTGGGAGAGGGCGAATGCCGCGTGTATCCCGAATTAAAGGTGAAGAATGGTCTATTTTAGACCGTTACTGTCTTTTTGAGGTCGAGGTTAAGACCTTGCCCAAGGAGTAGAAGCCCAACATGGGACTGTTTAAAAAGCTTGCAATTGATTTGAAGTATCCTCGCATTTGCTCGAATATTCCTGAAATATCATCCTGATATATAAAGCATTAGAGGATCTTTTTGACCAGAATTGTGGTCAAAGTTGCCCCACAGTCCGCATTTGATGCAACAATGACTGATGTCAGGAAGTTGATAAGAGCGATCTTTTGAGATTGGAGCAAAAGTTGCCCCCCAGTCGGGAATCACTTTCCCACAGACGGCGCCAAACTGTTGCGTCCTGGAATATTCGCGGCGGTAGAGAAATATATAGTTTAACGTCTTAGCGTTGTACGAAGATCCAGCACACAATCAGATAAGTGAGAGGGTGTAGCGTTCATAAGAGACACCAAAGTTTTTACGTGGAAAACCCCTGAAAAGGGGGGAAAAACCACGGGGCCTAGCCCAGTTTGAATGAATCCACTAGTATTTGTAGTCGGTTACAAATGAGGCCCTTCCTTAGGAGAAGGCCTTGGATTGATGTAGCAAATATACATCATATAGATTGCATTACATGGTAAAAGTTACATATACAGGTTTGTTTGTCCTGAAGGACCGTGGTCGGCAGGAGACCGGAGTTAGAAAGACCGTTGTCTGTTGATGGAGGTCGGAAGGACCATAGTAGGCGACAAAGGCCTGAAGAACTGTAGTCGGCGGCCGGAGACCGTAGACCGTCGGCCGGAGACTGTAGTCGGCCGGAGTCGGCCGTAGACCGGCCGGCCGGAGACCGTAGTCGGCAGGAGACCGTAGTCGGCCGGCGACCGTAGTCGGCGGCAGGAGACCGTAGTCAGAAATACCGTTGTCTGGTGATGGAGGTCGAGGTCGGACGGACCGTAGTAGGCGACAGTGGTCAGAAAGACCGTAGGCGGTAGGAGATAAGGAGTCAGGTGTTAGTCCCAGTGTCGCTTGGAAAATCGGATGTTGTGGTCTGGCCTTGAGTAGGACGTCAGGTCTTAAGCAGGACGTCAGGTCTTCAGCAGGACGTCGGGACTTAACTTCAGGCCTTGAACAAGGCGTCGGGTCTTTGGCAGGAAGTAGGGACTGAGTGCCAGGCCTTGAACAAGCCGTCGGGTCTTTGGCAGGATGTAGGGACTGAGTGTCGGGCCTTGAACAAGACATCGGGTCTTTGGCAGGACGTCGGGGATGAACGTCGGGCCTTAAGGTGGTGGTCCGGCGAGGTTTTGTGGTGGTCCGGCGAGGTTCCTGCGGTGGTCCGGCGGTGGTCCGACGAGATTCCTGCGGTGGTCCGGCGGTGGTGCGGCGAGATTCTGCGGTGGTCGGGCGGTGGTCCGGCGGCGACTGTCGAGGAGGAACTCCTTCCTTCTCTTCTCTTCTTCTCTCTCTTGCTTGGATCCTCTCTTGTGAAGAATGAGGGCTCTATTTATAGATTTTCTGGAGTGGCATGGCCCGTAAATAGGCGTGAGAGATCAGGGGCGAATAGGGAGTGGTCCAATGGACGGCCGATATTGAATCCTACAATCATGCACCGTTCATTGGACATTTGAAGGCCTTAGTGATGTCGGAATTCAGTGATCTTGGGCTCGTTGGATTTGTCTCATCGATCCCTTCGATTCGAGTATAAGCTCGTCAAAATCGGAGTCTGTTTGGTAACTCAAATAGTGGTTTGAACCTTCCAACAGCGCTTTGGATCCATGATTTGGACCCATTTGGGCTCGGATTGGGTTGATCTTGGTGTCGTTGGGTTCGTATTTCCGAGACGCTCAGTTTGACTATAAGATCGCTGAAATCGGAGTTTGGGTGCTCTCGGAATTAATTTTTGAAGTTTCCAACTAGCTTTTGCCTCGAGATTCGTGCCCGATCAAGATAATTTCATGATGCCGTATCAGCTTTATTGTTTTAGTCATAAGAGAATAAATTGCTCTTATATCAAAATTAAGTATATGTTATTCATTAAAAAATTTAAAAGAAAAATTAAAAAATATACAAAATTTGTAGAAACTCTCATTTAAAATATCATATTTTCTTGCATAATACTTACTTCAAGTACTTTAAAATAAATTTATTACTTATTGATTATATCTAATTTTATATACTATTTATTCATTTTTATATTAAGTATATTTAACAAGTATTTAATTTTTTTTAAATGCTTTTATAATATCCGAACTTATAACATAAAACTTATTATAGATACTGTCAACAAAATTATATTAGATAAGGATTATAATTAAAATTTTCTTTTACTATTTTTCACAAATATTTACTCCAGTAAATGTATTCTGTAATTAATTTATTGTAACTTTTTCATGAAAATTTATCATATATGAAATCTTTGCCTGATGTTCATTTACAATATTGCAAGTTCTAATATTCTTGGTATAAGTACATAAAAACTATATAAATCTATTACATAATGATTCCTATAAAATTTTCTATTACATGAATGCATGCATGCATTAATTATTGTAATTATTTTCATTAATACATTATAAATAACTTCAAATTTGAAGATCGACAAGGGAATAATAAAAGTACAAACTTTATATTGATAATGTCATCACATGAAGACCAATACTTTATGTAACAAACTTCCCTATATGCTTCAATACAAATTAAGTACATGAACATATACTCTAATAAACGAAACGGACAATTAATATCAGCATATTTCATCTCATGAGTGATTTGTTGTCTTCCTGTTGTTTCTGTTGTTGGTTTGTTGGAGACTTGTTGTTCCTTTTACCTCCTTATTGTCAGTTTTTTTTTTATTACCTTTTCTGCAGGTTGACGAGGCTCTTCTAGCTGCTTCCTTGATTTGGCTTGGGCTCCTTTTGAGGGGTTAATTTGGTTGGACCCGACACTCGGGCTTTTGGGTGTTAGCCTTGCCTTCTTTCAGATGTCCCTCTCTTGGATGGTTTTCTCGATGTTTTGGTTGTTTTTTTTTTTTTCTTTTCTTTTTATTTGTTTCTTGTAATAAATTGAATCAATAGCTCATAAGTTTTGCTTTAAATGTTGTAATTTTAGAGAGCTTATGATTCACTAAGGACATGTAACATTTTATTTATATTAACGTGTATGCCCCTATGTGTATTTTATAAAAAAAAAATAACATTTTTTATTATATTTGAATAAGAATTTGATTCTAAATAGAAAATAATAGAAAAAAAAGGATTCATTTAGTCAATCTCACATTGTGGGATAAAAATTTAATGGTACTGTTGTTGCTATATAGTTGAAAATTCGTTAAATTTAATATAAATTACTTAAATATTATACTCATCTCAAAATAAATTCAAAAATATCCTTACAAATTATGTAGAATTTTTTCTTTTTGTGCAGTTGAGAAACAGAAGCATATAAGCTAGTAGCTTTTGCCGACAGAATTTCTAATATCCACTCCATGCATCAAGCTCAATTCAACGGACAAAAATCTTGTGAGGAATTTTTTAATAAAAACTGTTTATTATCATTCATTTTACAATGTGGACTCCGATGAAATGATTGATCCGAGCCACAGATACCACTTGGTAAGTTATAATGAAGCTGCATTATCATTCCACTATTCCTGAAAAGTGCATTCGACTATTCAATAGGAAGTATTGAATGTCTTGTTTTGATTGAATAATGAAGAGCAGTGATGCTTTGATCATAATTAGGATTAAGGTTTCGTTTGGAACGACTTTTTTATTGCTTCTTTAAAGCATTTTTTTAGTTCAAAAATTTTAAATTTTTTACAAAAAAGCTGCTTCAAAAAGTATTAAGAAAGTTATCCCAAATGAATCATAAGGCTTCATTTGGGATAATTTTCTTATTGCTTCTTAAAGCTTTTTAGTACGAAAATTAAAATTTTTGTACAAAAAAGCTGCTTTAATAAGCAGTTAGAAAGTCGCCCAAACGAAGTCTAAAGCTTCAATGACTTTCTTACTGCTTCTTAAAACAGCTTTTTAATTAGAAAGTCGTCACAAATGAAATCTTAAACTTCATTTGAAACGGTTCTCTACAGTAACTTTCTAGCACAAAATTTTTTTGAAAGCTTAATATTTTGTCAGCTCGAATAAACTTTTGACTTGGTGGCCTATAATCTTTCTTTGAGGGAGGTTTGTTTGCCTAATATATATAACTAATCATATGAATTCAATTATATATATAGTATATGTTGAGTGAGGATCCAACAGTTTTGAAGAGAGCTAAAGGTTTTTTTAGCACAGGCTCCGAACAAAGCTGCAAAATAATTTAAAGGATACATTATTAATGATTTGAAGTGTCATATTCTCTTCTGATGAGAAAAGAACATAAAATCATGATGTGCTCAACATCACATGAATTATTATGGATGATATTAAGTGGTATTTTCTTAGATTAATTACTCTGATAAATTTAATTGGATTTTTCTTACATGTCAATGCACCAATACAACTCCAGCAGATTTAAGAAAAACATAAAATCGGATTTGGGCAAATGTTTTGCACATGAGATCTAAAGAATATGAATTAGTCAGTTGATAGAGAAATTATTAAGTGCGGAGTTCGGACGGAAAGGGCCACTTCGTTGTACGTACACAATGTGCATATTAATACACACATTGTGTACAAAGTTGTATACAATATGTCTATTGGCGATGTGGCCGCCTTTAAATGGAGTCCGGATGCCAGCTATGTCCAGACTCTGCACATAATAATTTATATGTCCTGTCGGATTTGAAAATTTGAATAGCCTTGAAGTATATGTTCCTATGCATACGCATGAGATGTAAAGTTAGAATATGATCAGGAATTATAATTTTTGTTTCTTAGACATTAGTTTATTGCACTTTTTATCAGTCATTTATGTTATTGCTTTGATTGGCTATCAAATGCAGTTCTTGAAGCCTAGCTATTATTTTTAAATAAAAAAAATGGTAGCAGGGCATTTAATAAGAAAAGTGATGAAAATGGTAAGATATGCATGTCATCCACATATACATACATGCATATTGATAATTATCTACATGAGAATGATGCTTCTTTGAGGAATAGAGGTCGCTCTATATGCCCTGGTGTACTAAACTTCATAATAATTGAGTAAATATGAAAATCAATGAAAATCGTGCAAGCTACAAAATTATAGTCTATTATGTTTGGACTCTTATATGGGTGACATCATTAGTGACCTCATACTTATATAAATATTATTTTTAGATATGCAAAACTCTTAGATTGAAGCCCTTTAAGAACCGAATTTTGATCTAGATTTTATGATAAAATACACTTTTAATTCTAGTTAATTTTGATTTTGTTTTTAATTATTTTAATTAGTTCATCATGGCATAATACCCATTTTATGCATTGCCATGGAATGGGTATTAAAAATCTTGTATACTACTTGTATAAGAAGGCATAAAAATTTTGTATACTATTCATAACATATACAATTATATCAAAACTATTTTATCATGAGTATACAAAAATAACTAAATTAATAAAAATATTAACCTGAAGGACCCTGATCAATCTCACACTCTTACTCCCTTGCATTGACTTGAAATCAATTAACTATATAAAATGTGCTCAATAGCCCAACAAGTAATCAAATCATATACAACAGAACTCAAAGCACGACGAACAAGTAATATGTTTGTCAACAGTGAAATTATAATATTGGCATTAATATGATCAAAAATTAATATAAAAATAGTAAAATAAACATGTAGTACTAGTAATAAAGTCTGTAACCAATAAAGTGATGATGTACGCAGAAGCCAACAAAGTAGTACAATGTCGAAATCAATAAAATAGTATAGGTGTCAAATCACTAAAACAATCGTTGTATCAGTACTATAAATCAGTACAAAAAACATATAAAATGATAAAATCAAAGCATTGAAAAAGCTGTCAAAATCAAACTCATATAGGAGTTTACACATTTTATCAATGTATTCTATATCCGTATCAAATTAGTTTATTACGTACTCGATATATTACATATTTAGTGTCAGTATAGTGAATCAGTAATATCAAATAGTATTGGTATTCCTATCAATAATAATAAAATAGTACAATAACAATAAATTTGTATAATAACAATAATTTATACAATAAAAAGAATAAAGCCTCAATAGCATACATTTCAGCAGTCACACTAAATAAGTAAGAAATTCTTGATTAATCAATATTTTTCTAATATTATATTAGTAAATCATAAGCTTAGTAAACATAGTCCTCACTCTTTTTCCATCGGTATAGTAATTATCTCCTCAAATCTCTCAATCAATAAATCACGTGAATCAGTATAGAATAACACCAAATCATAATATTTAAAGAAAAAACAGTTAGCCAACCATCTTGTACATGTCAATCAGTTTCTAGCCAACATCAATGAATAATGTACCTATCATTACTTATTTTTTCTCACATACACATTATTATCATAACTATGATAGTAATAGCGACCAGCTATTACTCAATCATGCATATAGACATATTTATTTCAAATCCATTATAGTAAATAAAATATAATTATATTTAATTTAGAAAGTATCAAAATGTACTAACGGTAGGCAACATAAATACTACTGAGAAAAATTTTACAATTTTAAAATATTACTAAACTATCAAAGATCATATATAATAATATTTTAAAGCTTTAATTGAACTAACTATTATTTTTATATTTAAAAAAAAATAAAAAATGATAAAAGTAATTATTTTTTTTTCAAAATAACCAATAAAAAATCTCAAAAAAAATACTCAAAATATTTATAATTATCTCAATTTCTGTAACATATAAAAAGTTATGTGGTAAAAGTGTTATCAATATAAAATTATTATTTTTTGTAATGAAAATACATATTTGACAGAAAAAATCTTAAAAGTATTAAATTAATAAAATAAAAAATAAGATAATGATTCCTTACAATGAGACGAGCAAATTACTAGCATGATTGATTAGTAAAAATTGCTCTATGATCTACAAATATTAATATATTTTCTCTCTCCTCACCTTTCTCTCATTTTCTCTTATACAACTATATTAGTTGAATTGAAAGGAATTGATGGGTTATGTTAGTATTTTATGATATTTAAATTAAAATAATAATATGATATTGTATGATTATATAATTTAATTATATAAGATTAGAGAGAGTCATCTTAGATGGTTTGATCAGATAAAATGATGGCCTGGGGATGACCCGATTAGGAAAATAGATGTTTTAGATTTGACTTATGTTAAAAAAAGCAAAGGTAGACCTTAAAAGATTTAGTTAAAAACTATTATAAATAACATTTTTTATTAGATTTAGATGAGAATTTGACTCTTAACACGACACAATGGAAAAAAGATTTATGTAATTGACCTCACATAGTGGGATAAAGACTTGTTGTTGTTATTGTTGTATATAATTTAATCAAATTTTTAGTTTAAAATTCATTGAAATTTTTTTGGGACTTAAAAAATTATAAACAATTATACATAAACTAGACCAATTAATTTATTTAAAAAAATTTAGTGTAATTGATTTGCAAAACGATCACCTAATGGTCCTAAAATGCTTACTTAAACCAAAAAATATTAATTTCTTAAGAATTTGCACCAATGCAAAAAAATTATAAAAAAATTAATGTAATTAATTCACTATAATATCTATGTTATGACAAAGACGCTTTATATTATAGACTTAGACTCATGAATAATTTTATATCACTAGGTCAAAATATGAGTTATTACATTTATCTACAATCTAGTTACCTAGGGAGCTCAACCTAAAAATAAGGTTATCAATTAAGTCTTATATATTTATTTGTTAAAAAGGCATGGCCTCAGTTACCAACTTCAACATATACAATTATCATGAATTTCTCAACTCCATATAAATTTATTATCTATAATTGACATTGTGTCCATCTTATATATATATATATATATATATATATATATATATATATATATACATGGGCGGATCCACCCTATTATTTGCCCACCCTCAAATTTTTTTTTTTAATATTTATAGGAGATTTTTTGGAATATTTTGAGTATTTTAGTCATTTTTCCCCCCCTCAAAAATATTTTTTGCCCTAATTTTATCAATCCTAGGCATTTTTGTCCATCCCCACTAAAAAAATTTTTTTTGCCCACCCTAAAAAAAGAAGCTGGATCCGCCCCTGTATATATATATATATATATATATATATATATATATATATATATATATATATATATATAATGAAATATGAGCATCTCAATTTTGATAGTTTATTTACTTACATATTTTAGGAGAGGGCATCACACAATTCTTTAACTTCCAAAAAATCCTCATATGATGGCTCAAGTGAGTCAATAGAAGATGATATTCAAGTAGATGTCAGTATAATTTATGCCTAGTAAATTATTTAGTACAAACATCACTAAATAATCTCTTTTATTTGTTTGTTTAGTATATGGAATACATCAAGGCTACAATTATAATAGATGTATATGATTCACAGAGTTCATTTGTCATATGAGGATGCTAGATTGCTATAAGTAGTGAATACATAAGAAAAAAAAAAATTCTTTTGTTTATTTTACTTTCATTTTGGAGCTAGCCTATAAAATGCGCACCAATGAACTTTTTTTTTTAGTTGAAACCCTCACAGGGGCCTACGCTTTGATTTAAATTAAAGTTACAAGTCCTTAAAGAGATTTTCAGCCCTCTAATGCTCAACGAGCTACAATCCATCAAAAAGAAAAAACCTAAGGGCCGAAATTCCCTATCTATGCAAAATACAAAATAACCTAGTAACATACTAAGGCAACATGAAAAATGCGCCCCAAAAAAAAGAAAGACCCACAAGATCATCAATCAGCTCCATCTTTCTGGCCAAAAACTTCCTCAAGGTGGAAGCAACCTGCAAAAAAACATAACGAGAAAAACAACAAAACACCATCACCAGTAATACCGAGAAAATACCAATCCAGGCTTAAATTAGCCATATCCAGAATTCTGAATTTGATCATCCCCAACAACTCCAGCAGCTCCGCCTCAACGAACATCATCATGTGAGAAAAATAATCCCAAAACTTGGAGCAACCACAGCACCTCCAGCATTCCACCACCACAGGGCCAATATCATCCAGCAAACACAAAACACAAAACCAATTCCCGTTAAAACCAACAAAGACCATCAAAAGCATTAAAAAGAAGAAAACTGTTAAACTCATGAAACAAAATGGCTAATCATATAGAACGAATATAAGGTAAACCCAATTTATCCAATCTAACTAGACCACGCAGCTGTTGAGGAATATTAAAGCTAGAAAATTCTTCCACGTCATCAAGAAGGCTACCCTTTTTGGTTAAAAAATCCGCACAGGCATTGCCTTCACGGAAAATATGAACCAAACTAAAGTTTAAACCAGCCATCAAGCTTTTAATCTTTCTCATAATATAAAAGAAATCCGGGTAACACAAAATATTATTGTTAAGCAACTAGATTAAACTTAAAGCATCCACCTCAATAACGACCACATTAGTAATACCGATTCTAATGCAAACTTCCAGCCCATAGGCTAGACCTTTCATTCCAGCATAGATAACTTTGCAATGGTTTAAAGGAGCTAGAGGCATAAGCAATTATAATATCACCTTTAAAGTTTCGAATAATACCTCCCATCCCAGCAATATTGGAACCCACCGAACCATCAGAATTCAACTTGACAAAAGGATAGACATGTTTCACCCATCTAACCACTTTATCCATAGCTATAAACGTAACAGAATTCATGGGAATACCGAAATACATAGCTAGAATTACAGTTTTTGAAGTTCTTAGCATAAATCATATTGGCGATATACAGCTGATGAACTTTGTAATTAATATTCTCAATAATCCTCAGGGCTTCCATACGAATACCCTCATGTTTAGCTTCGTTTTTAGCTTTCCACAAATACCAAATGATAAAAATAGGAAGCAGATTATAAATATGGCCTTTTGTATTAGTCACCCACGACTCAAGCATTTTTAAAATACCCTCTGGCATAATGCTACTATCGTTATGAGCCAGACATAAAAAATGATGCCAAACTTTCCTAGCAATCAAACCATTTCCAAAAACATGATCCAGTATTTTGCTGTTATAACAACATTGGCATTTGGAAGGAATACACATACCTTTTTTAATAAGCAGCTCGTCCACAGGCAAAAAGTTTTTAATAATACGCCAAGTTAAAATGGAATAAGAAAGAGGAAAACTATTATGCTAGATAGCCAAAAATAAAGCAGAATTGCTGTTCTTAATACGAAAACTGTCCCAAGCAATTTTAAGATTAAACTTCCCATTAGGAGAGGGTTTAAATAAAATACAATCCTTGCTCTCTAATTGTAAAGGAAGATCCAAGATAATCGAAATAATACTCGAAGGAATGTAATCACCAAGTTTGTTAACATTCCACTTGCCATTTTCAAAAAACTCGTAAACCTTCGTATTGGTCGTAGTAGCAGTATTTAACAGAGAGTCAATAGAATCACAGCCAATCCAGTTATCTTGCCAAAAATAAATGTCACCTTTCCCAATACCCCATTGAATCAAATTTTTCGCTTCCCATTTAATTTTACAAAGTCTTTTCCAAACCGCAGAATCAGAATTTTTATAAGTGCCACAAATTTCGGGTTTGTCTTTACAATATTTAGCATGTATGAAATTAGCCCAAAGACTAGTATTAGACCAAAAAGAAAACCAAAGCTTGTACGAGAAAGCTTTGACCATGTTCATAAAGTTTTTGCACCCTAAAGCACCTTCTTTCAAAGAACCACAAACATTTTTCTAGGAAGACCAACAAATACAACTACTGTTCATATCACTACAGGAAAATCACTCATTTCCGGCGGCAATTTCCGGCGGAAATTGAGCATTTTCCGGCGGTTTTGTAATTTAGCGGCGGTTTTCCGGCGGTTAAAATGCCGCCGGTAAAAACCGCGTAGGAAAATAAATTCCGGCGGTTTTTTCCGGCGGCAAGTTCGTCCGGCGGCTTACCGGCGGTCTTAAACCGCCGGTCAAATTTAAAAAAAAAAAAAAAAAATCGCTCCCGCGCCCGAACCCCGCCCCCACCGGGGCTCCGCACTCCGGCCAGGCTCCCGGCACTCCCGCGCTCCCGCCAGGCACGGCCCGCGCTCACGATCCGGTTCCCGCGCTCCGGCGCTCGCGATCCAGGCTCCCTCACCCGCTCCGCGCGTCTGCGCGCGGTGAGATTCGAACCGTGGATCTCCCGTGTTGATTTCAACAGACCGACCGAAATGCCAATTATGTAAATATGTTATATTTGTCAATATTATTTATTTAACTATATTCGGACCGAAAATCAATTAATTAATTATTATTTTTTAAATAAAACTAATTAATTTAAAATAAAAAATAATATTTAATATAAAATAACAATTAACTAACTAAATAATTTTAAAATGAAAATTAATTAAATAGTTAATATAATTTTTAATTAATTTTTGTTAAATCATTTACATAGTAAAATTTTTTTTTGTTTTCAATAAAATTTTTAAAGCCGCCGGAAACGTGAAAAAGCCGCCGGAAATCCGCCGGAAAATTCCGTGACGGAAAACCGCCGGAAAGCCGCCAGAAAATTCAGCGGGAATATTTTGCGGGAAATTAGCCGTCGCAAAATTTTGCGGGGAAATTAGCCGTCGGTAAGCCGCCGGTAAGCCGTCGAAAAGCCGCCGGAAAATTTTGTACGGAATAAGCCGTCAAAAACTGCCGGAAATCCGCCGGAAAGCCTCCGGAAAATTCCGCCGGTAATAAGTGATTTTCCTGTAGTGTATTAGCCCCCCAAAAAAACTTGTTAATCAACCTTTCCATTCTTAAAGAAATTGAAACAGTGGGATTCAGAGTATGCAAGACATAAATAGGAATAGAATTAAGTACGCTTTTAATCAAAATAAGTCTACCACCAAAAGAGAGAAACTTGGAATGCCAGTTGTAAATCTTCTTATGAAAAGAAGATATAATGTCTTCAAAAATGTGATTACGTTTTCTACCTTTAAAAATAGGAGTGCCTAAATATTTGATAGGTAAAGGTAAACAATTAAAACCACAAATGTGTTTAATATTATTGATCTTACCTTGACTAATACCTTTAGAAACCAAAAAGTTGCTTTTGTTTGTATTAATCTCCAAACCACTCATGTTCTGAAAGTTGATTAAAAAATTAAAACCACAAACGTTTAACATTGTTAATGGCGCCATTAGATAAAATAATAAAATCATCAGCAAAGCAAAGATGAGAAACCGATAATCCACCCTTGGTACAAAAATAAAGAGACTTATGCCCTTTGTATAATTCCTCCATACCTTTAGAAAGGTAATCCATAGCTATAATGAACAAAGCCGGAGATAAGGGGTCACCTTGTCTCAAACCTTGCGAAGATTTGAAAAAATCATGTTTACCACCATTTATAATAACAGAAAAAAAAAAACAATTCTCAGTACTATTTTTGATCAAATGGATAAAGGTTTGACAAAAACCAAATAAGGATAAAATCTTATAAAGATAATTCCAATTCAAATTGTCGTAAGCTTTAGAAATATCAAGTTTATAAATGATGTTATCACCTTTGCCCTTGTAATTGATATCATGAATCATTTCTTGCACAAGAAGAATATTATCAAAAATGCTTCTACCTTTCACGAAACTCGTTTGATTGACAGAAATAATTCTAGGAAGAATGTCAACAAGTCTAGTGGCAAAAATTTTAGAAATAAGTTTATTAAAGAAAGAGCAAAGACTAATCGAACGAAAATCATTCCACATGTTAGCCCCCTCCTTTTTAGGAATTAAGACAATGTTCGTAGCAGAAAAAAACTTCAGGTAAGGCGTACCATTAAAGAAATCGTTAATAGCATCTAAAACATCAAGTTTGATAGTGTTCCAAGAATGCACAAAGAATTTTGTAGTGAAATCATCCGGGCCCGCAGTAGACTCACTGTTCATATTTTTAATGCTATTCCACACTTCCTCCTCAGAAGGATGCTTAATCAACATGTTATTATCATTATCACTAATGCACTTAGGAACAATGAAAGGATTAGTAATAGGGATGGTATTAGTATCTTTATTGAAAATTTGCTTGAAAAATTCAACACCCGAAGCTATGATATCCTCCTCTTTGTCAAAAACAACACCTCCCTCCCCCATGATTTTAAAAATATGATTTTTTAACTCTTTTTTTGTTTGCCAACATGTGAAAGAACTTAGTATTTTTATCCCCCTCCACAATTAATTTAGTAGCAGCCTTTTGCTTCCAATAAGTTTCCTCTTGTTCTTGCAAAATAGCTAGATTCTTCTTAGCCTCATTAAGGGCATAACTATTATCACTAATCTGACTATCCATATACCTTTTTCTCTAAATCCATCACTTCCTGCTCAGCATCTTTAATGTTAGAAAAAATGTTCTTAAAGACATTTTTTATTCCACCACCTTAAAACTTGCTTCAACCTGTTCAATTTATCCCAAAGCCTATGCATCCCAGAAATGTTATTGTTAGGAGCAATAGGGGCCGACCAATTATAATTAATAACATTGCTAAAATCTTTATGAGATAACCACATGTTCTGAAAACGAAAAGAAGCAGGAACAGTATTACGATTAACATTAATACATAAAAGTAAAGGAGCATGGTCGGAAGTAGCTCTACTTAAGTGTTCCACATGCGTTAAAGGAAAGTTATTCAACCAATCATTATTAAATAAAATTCTATCAAGTCTTTGCCAAAGGTTGGTTCTATTCCAAGTGAAAGGATTCCCTAAATAACCAATGTCATTTAAATGACAACAATTTATCATAGAGTTAAAGTCTTCCATGGCATTAACATTAGGGGGTCGACCACCTCTTCTCTCATTCATATTACTAATAATATTGGAATCTCCCCCAACCAACCAGGGCATATTCGAAGTGATAGCAAAGTTATTCAACTTATCCTATAAAACAAGCCGCCCAATTCTAGTAGTAGCAGCATAAATGAAAGAGGCTTTGCAGTTAAAATTAAAAATAGAAATATGAACATTAATAACTTGATGAAAGTCATCAATAACATCTAAATCAACCCCATCTTTCCAAAAAATCCAAATTTTGTTATAGCAGTTAGCAAAAAAAGCAGAGAAACCCAACTTTTTAGCAATAATAGAAAGTTTCTCTCTAGCAACAAAAGGCTCAAGCAAAACAAGGAGCTGAATATTATGAATCCTACACATATTCTAATAATAGAGTCTTTACCTCCAATACCTCTTACGATCCAAATAATTGCGTTAACCATTAGAAGGTTTTGAAAAAGTTTTAGCTCTGGTGTAACGGGGCGTAGAAGGTAAAACATTCTTACCTTTTTTTCCTTCCCACCTTCATGTAATCACCTTCTTCTTCATAGAAAGAAGACAAATCAGCATCGATAGTAGCAACATTTTTTCTTTGTTCCCAGCACCGATAGTAGCAACATTTTTTTCCTTGTTCCCAACAGCCACATTATTCATAGCCATTTCAGTACTCGGGTTAGGGACAAATTCCCCTTCCTCATAACCCTATGTTTCAGGTTTATCATTCTCATTCGATAAATCAACCACCTGCTTAGGCATATTTTCAAAATTATCTTTAGCTAAATTAAGCATAGAGTCTATCGAAATATAGATATCAGGGTCCTTCACACTAACATTAGAAATCACCTCATTATTCTCATTAACATTATCTAAAACAGAGAATAAACACCAATTATGAACTTGAATAAACAACAAATTGAGATAATGTTCATCATCTCTACGATGAGATATGAAAATCTCATTAAAATATGATGCAAAAGATCTTAAGACATTCTACCTAATGTTTCTATCAAAGTACTCTTAGTTTAGCCAATTACAATTGTGACTATGCTACCATGCAAATTTAGTTATAACAATCTCCTTCAAGAATGTGCTCTATGCCCACCTACAAAAATCAAAACAAAAAAAAATAGCAATGTTTTAATGGGTTTTGATTTGAGGTTGGTACCACCCAACAATCAAAATTGGATGTAGACTTGAGCAAACAATAAGGAATATATATATTTTTGGACAAAAAATAATAGGTGGCATATTCAATAAGTAGAAAAGGTAAATAAAAATTTAAAAATAAAATAAGGAGAGAGAATGAGTGGAAATCTTCTCTTACACACTCTCTCTCTCTCTCCACTTTTTCTCACTATTTTTCTCCCGTTACACATCAAAATATATTTTATACAACACCTATTAAACTTTTCAGTTTTTTTTTCTTTTTCTTCTCATCAATTTTTAGCTGAGCAATGGCATTATATATATATATATATATATATATATATATATATATATATATATATATATATATATATATATATATATATATATATATATATATATATCATGTGATCTATATTAATATAATATTTATTGTTCTTAGATCAATGCTGAGATTAAAGCATTTTATAGATATAATAGTCGGTACTAATCTCAAAGTAAATCTAATAATGAGAAAGTCCATCTTGTCCGCATTCCAATTAGATTATCTTAAAGTAATTTTTTTTTTCAACATTGTGTACATAATAGGCATTACATCATTGACATTTGTAAATAGAGAGATAATCAAATAAAAAACCAATTTATTGCAAGTTAAATTTGGGCAAACTAATTTTCTTTGTTGTACATTTTTTAATTAATTATTAAAAAATATCAAATCATGTGTAATAGCCTCTTTTTTTTTTTTTGTTCTTCCCCAAGTGTGAGTGTTCTTGTTACTATTCAAAACAATCAACACCTCAGATCTAGAGAAATTATTTTGTGGGGACGCCGAACATCTTTCGGAGACCAATCAGGATGAGCCATGTCGGTACTGCAGTTCATTACTGTTCGCTATCGCGCTCGGTATTGCTAACATGACTCATTATGATTGGTCTCAAGATGTAGAGCTGCGTTCGGTTTCCGCACAAAAAAAAAATTATCCCAAATCCATATATATTGAATTGCAAGTTCTCTTGACATTATTTGATTATATGAATAAAGGGGTGAAATACAAATGAGATGGAAATGGACTTAACATAGGAAAAATTAAATGTTCATATGGACATAAAAAAGTGGACTCCCAACTTTCCATTCCAGCCGTAGAAGATGACATAGACAAAAAAATATTATTAAAAACAGGAAAAGAAAAAGGAAATAAGCAAAAAAGGGCAATGAGGAAAAAAGCAGGCTAACAAATGAAAATGTGGACGAATAAAGTATTTTTGTACCGTTTCGGAAAGTCTGATTGAGAGAGAAATGACTGAATAATAATTAAGAGTAAATAGCGGTCTGAGATCAAATTTAAGCTTCTTTCAGGATAGTTTTCTACAGCAATTAAGTTTTAATGAAGAAAATTATTGAAAACAGCTATTTAAAAATATTATTTTGTGGATTATGATCGCTTGAGGATCTCTCAAAATCGGAAGCATTGAGGGGATTAATAGGTGATTGTGATAGCACACAAAGTCCACCAAACTTTCAAATTAAATGAGTGAGCGACTGAATGGTGCTAACCATTATGGTTGGAGACATAGCAGCAACTCTTCTTTTGCAATCACTTCCCCACAAGTTAAAGACTTTACACTAAATTTTTTACCTTTTCCTACAAAAGATCACAAATACACAAGCTTGGGGTGAAAGGGAATCGAACCATCAACACTCATTCATTTCTCTCTCTCTCTCTCTCTCTCTCTCTCTCTCTCTCTCTCTCTCTCTCTCTCCAAATGTCATTTTCTACCATATACTTCCTACAAGGACGCAAGAAACAAATACTTTCACCACATCTTCTCAAGGGTGATTATAGCCCTCCACTCCTTTCAGCCTCTTCATAGAGCTAGCTCCAATTCCATTGCCTTCGCAAGTGCCCTTCATTCTTATCACAGCTCTCTTCTTCTCGCACTTCATTCTGTGCAAGAGAAAAGAACTAAAACGATCAACACTACAGGAGCAAGTAGCTAGTTAGCATCATCTGAAACCAGAGAAAGCAGAACAAAGTAAGAACAGTAACAAAAGAGAAGCGTGTTTGTGCGTGTGTTTTGAAAAAGAGATAGAAAGAGGTTCTTTCCCTTCTGCTTTTGATCCCAAAGAAGACAAACAATGGAGCTGTTTCCAGCTCAACCAGACCTTTCACTACAGATAAGCCCTCCAAGCAGCAGCAAACCGAGTTCAAGATGGAGTAACGGCTCAACAGAAGAAACCATCGACTTGGGATTTTGGAGAAGAACCGCCGCCTCCGCCACACCCCTCCTGCCGGCGAAGTCCTCCGACGGTGCGGGAACCATCGGTTTCGACCTCTCCCTCACAAATCCCTCTCCCTCAACCGCAACTATCTCACATCCTCCTCCTTTACTCCATGAATCCCAACGCCAAGATCTCGCCTTTCTACGACCCATTCGCGGAATCCCAGTCTACCATACCTCTCCATCCTTCCCTTTTCCACCTCCTCACCATGTTCACCTCTTCGACTCCACGAGGTCGCCGTCGAGGTTTCTTCCGAGGTTTCCAGCAAAGAGGAGCATGAGAGCGCCCAGGATGCGGTGGACTTCCACTCTCCATGCTCGCTTCGTTCATGCCGTTGAGCTCCTCGGCGGACATGAAAGTAAGTTCTGCAAAAAATGAAAAAAAAAAAAAAAAACTTTTTTTGAGTTGCCTTTCTGATAAACTCCTATCATAGGGGCGACCCCAAAATCGGTTCTCGAGCTTATGGATGTGAAAGATCTCACCTTGGCTCATGTGAAATCGCACCTGCAGGTAGGATCGTGGAGATGTTTCTTTTTACGTTTTCTTCTCTCTTTTGAATCCTTGCAATTAGACTTCTAGTTTTTGTTGTATAAGCGATTCTCTCTCTTGACTAGGTTTTTTAGCTGCTCGTCTTTTGTTTTATTCCATGCTTTGTTTATTCTTGTTGTTTTGGCTCTTTGCCATAGTAAAATCACATCTGCGACCTTGCCTGTGATATTCGACATTCAAACATTTACAAAAAATTGTTTTCTTTACAATGAAATATTAGACTTTTGCTTCCATTTTCTTTTTCTTTGTTTTCTTTATGCCATTGCAGGGTACTTCCTCCCTCTCCCCTCTCTCTCTCTTCCCCTCCCCCTTCTCTCTCTCTATCTCTATCTCTATCTCTGTGCCCTGATCTCTCCCCAACATAGAGAGAGCTGTGGGCTCCAAGAGTCAGGAGCAGCTTTTCCTTGTGAAGCAGAAAGCATACCATTGAAGGTAAAAAGACGGAAGAAAATACTGCAAAAATCACTGTTAACGAAAACCACAGTTTAAAGAGAACCTAATTAAGTACGAATGTGCCATCATTACACAATTATTTAGCTACCTACGCCTATAATCTTAGATGATAGTATTTATAATAAATGCATGTAAAGCTGCAAGCACAGATAGCTTCCTTTTAATTCCAAACAAATTGTGTAACTTAGCTTCTACATGTTTATGACATTAAAATCTTATGATAAATGACATTTACACAAAGAAGGTAACATATAATTTATAAATCCAAATGTTAAGCTTTTAATTACGTGCTAAACTTGATTAAATATTCCAACCCCTACTTATAATTTAACTACGCTTTGAACTATTCATGCATGTTGCAGATGTATCGAACTGTCAAGACCACTGATAAGGCCGCAACTTCTTCAGGTTCTCAGTAAAAACTTTGGCTCGCTATATTCTATTCAAATTTTTATTTATCAACTAAGGCCTCATTTGGGACGGTTTTTTTACTAGTTCTTGAAGCAACTTTTCAGTAAAAAAATTTTAATTTTTATACTGAAAAGCTACTTCAATAAGTAATAAAAAAATCGCCCCAAACAAAGCCTAAAATAAAATCTTTTTTGCCTTACTATTGTGCTTAACTGAATTTTGACAAGGAAACAATGAACGTTATGACATTTCAGTATTTCACCAATCTTCTTTTATGAACTATAGAACTGTTTATCTTAGAAATCTTTTATAATATTTATTATATAGGTCAAAGTGAGCCCATCGAGATCTCCGACGACAACTTGTTTGATTCTCACAATTCCCCGGGAACTGATCACTCTTCAGTTCAGAACTTAAGGCCAGCAGATCAAAATTCCACGAAATCTTATGGATTATGGAGCAGTTCCTCAAGGTATAATTAAGCATTTTCTTAAGTTTGGCTATTAAAAAATTAACAACAAAGGTGCTTTGTTTAATAAGTACTTATTAAGAAAAAAATTAAACTTAGAACAGCCATCAACATATAGTGCACAAATCTCAAGTTGCTGTGCATAGTGGATGAATGATTAGTCATTAATAAACAATGAGAACATGTTTTTCTTGCTTAATTACTCAGTAATATAAATTTTAATCCATTTTTTAAATACATATAAGAAAACTTTGAAGTGTGAAACCATATTCACATCAAGCTCAACTTTTATCTCATTTATGATTTTGGTGTTTCATTATTCAAATATGTTAAATAACATATATATTCGGTTTCTGGAGAAAGATTAGCACTTCCTTTCACATCAAGGTTGCTATCATCATATAAAGTAATAAAGAAGCTTTCCTCATTTTCAAGCAGGAAAAGTGCAAAGGAATTTTTAAATATGCATACAATTTTATCAATGCTAATGTTTAGTTATAATCCCAATTTTTCTAAATATTGTAGCTAAATTTAATTATCGTCACAATTATTTTTATCTTTGGTTATTCTTTTAATGTTATGATTAACGTTTATTCTATTTTACAAACACTTCTAAGATGGAATCATACAAATAGTGATTAAAAAAAAGTGTTCTATAAGATCAAAAGCACTGACACTAAAATGCTGCAAATAATCACAATCAACAAAGATTAAAAAAATAAAATATGCTTCGTTTGGGATGGCTTTCTTATTACTTCTTAAAGTAGCTTTTTAATACGTTAGTTTTAATTTTTGTACTAAAAAATTGCTTTATGAAGCAGTAAGAAAACCGTCTCAAATAAAGCCTTAATCCTAATTTTTAAATGATGTGAATAAAAGTGCAATAATTATTATTAGTTTATTAAAATAAACATATTGGGAATGATTTAGGTGATCATAAAAATGATTCTCATCTATCAAAAGTCATATCTAAAGTTCTTCCAGAACACCAAAGATCTTAATTAAAGTATAAAAATAAAGTAGAAGCACAAATATAGTTGCTTAGGAAGAGAAGAATAACCTCTCGGAAAAGATTAACTGTTTTCCACTAAGGCCAAGAATAAACATAAGATAAAGCGTCCAAAGTACCTGCAGCCATTACCAAAATGTAAATCCTCATCAGCCAGATGAATAATTTAAGTATATAAAGCTTTCCACGTTCTCCTCATTCTCTTTCTCTAAATTTAAAAACAATCTCCATGCAAGTGCTCACAAAAGGCAGTAAGTATCATAGCTTTGTTCCATCTGTCCAGGATCAGGTAGGCATTGAACACCTCTATGATGGTGCAATTATCTTTTTCTAGTGGTTCAAAAAAAAGACTAAGAATCCAATCTATCTCATCTCCCACTTCAAGAAACAAGCCTTTTTTTTAAAGTCTGCATCAAAAGAGCTATTTTCTCCTCCTTTGGAATTTTGTTGGTATCTATAAGCTTGCAAAAGGGTCCCTAGCTACCACAGTACTATGATGCTGAACCTTAGTATAAAAGACTTTCAATACTTGAAACTTCTTTGTAGTTTCTTTTTATGGGCAATGGTCTATCACATGGGATTACAACTTTTCTTTTTGTTTTTTGTTTCTTACAATCAGCATTGATGTAACTATGTAGAAGTGAATAGATTTAGGTTTTGTTTGGGATAGCTTTTTTACTGCTTTCTGAAGCAGCTTTTTAGTTTAAGAAAATTGTGTATAAAAAACTGTTTTAAAAAAACAGTGAAAAAGTCTGCCAAACGAAGCCTTAATCTCTTGAGTTTTATCAAACAAGTTAAGAGTGATGTTTATTTAATTTAATTTTATATAAACTCAGCAGTTGTCAATTTCATGATCACTTAATCAATTCTTCCACAGCATAACTCATCCTTTCAAACACATTAAATTAATTTATTATTGTTGTATGTTAAAAGATAAAACGAAAGAGAGCTCTATGAATTATAATTGAATGTATTTATTTTTTAATTTTAGGAAATTGAAATCTAAAAATAGGAATTATACTTATTCACTTTCTACATGTTTTGGAATGAAATCCAATCATTTTTTAGCAGTAGCATAAAAAAAAGTCCCTTATGAAGAGAAGGCTATATGCCTCCTTTATCTGTTAACATTATTATTTTTCCTTTTTCCGCAAGAATCTTCACTGGTTGAAAATAATAGCCCCCCTGCTTGTTGAATGATATCTGCAGCAGGGGAGACTGTTACCCGGACAAGCTAAAGGAGTCAACCATTGGAAGCTTGCCTTGCTTTGAGGTACCAAATTTCACTTGCTCCCTTTTTTTTTATCTTACAATTTTCTAAGAAAATATCATGCTTGTATTGGTCTTATGGTGCAGAACAAAATACGACCAAGAAGCTTGAATATGCTTTCAGATTTTAACTCATCTTACCTCTCAGAGAATAGTTCAAAGAAGCTCAATCTTGATTTCACTTTGGGAAGGCCACAGTGATCAAACATTGCATGAAAAAGATGATGATGTGATGAAAAGAAGACAGTCCTTTGATTTTTTGAATCAGAGGAAAAAGAAGGAAGACAAGGAAAAAAAGAGTCTAAAAGAGCGTGAAAGTAGGGTGCAGGGAGAGAGAGAGAGAGAGATGAAGTAACTGAAAAATCAAAGAGCCTTAAGGCTGTATTTTATGACTTTTTGATTGCAAAGTGCAAGTGAGAGAGTGTTATAGAGAGACAGTGAGAGAGAAAAGAGGAGAAGGTCGACCTTTAAGATTCGTAAAGCACAAAAGAGCTTTGGGTCGGTAGTTTTCTTACATGTGCACGTGATTTGCTTTGTAGCTTACCAACAAAGAGTAAAGCTTAGGAGCTGAATCAAGCGCCATGAAATTTTAGTCTATATATTTGAAGTAGTTTAAATTCTCTAAGTAAATTTACAGTGAAGTTATTGGTATATCACATTGTTTTCTACACTTATATCTCAAGATATTATGCTCTTTGATTAAAGAGGTTTAATGATTTTTCTCTTCTATTTTTCTATCAAATAGTCATTATCTATTCAATATTAGCACCCTCAAATTTAAACTTCATGATTAAAATTTACTCTTTGGACCAAAAATATATAGTGATATTTAAGATCGCTTGAGTTTTTATTTTCTTGACATTTTTAAGTTTTTTTATGGTTGCTCCTGCTTCAGGGGTTCCCCCCATGAGTATGGCATCTAATCACATTTCTTTTTCGGATCTAGATTTTCTTAATGTTACTATTACTGGATCTTCTGATGCTTCCCCTTTTCTTGATCTTAAACCTACAACTCATTGTGGAATGATGGCCCTATGGATTTCAGAAGAGGAAGTCGATGCATTAACTGCACCTTTTCAATTTCCCCTGATTGAAAAATTTTCTATCCGTAGACCTAAGCTGGATATGATTAGTCAATTTTTCTTTAATCTAAAACTTTTTAGGAAATTTTCAATCACTCTTTTAGATCCATGATATGTGCTAATTAAATTGGAAAATGATATGGATTATAGTCATGTGTTTGGTCATAGATCTTAGTATGTCTTCAACTATTTTATTAAATTAACTAAGTGGTCTCGTTTTTTTGATATCTCGGTTGAATCACCTATTATTCCCATATGGATTTCTTTTCCTGAGCTTAGATATCATTTTTCTCTCCAAGAATTTTACACGAATTGGGTAGTCTTTTTGGTCGTCCTTTACAAGTGGATAACGCTACATTTGTTGGCTCTAAACCATCGGTTGTGAGAGTGCTTGTTGAGCTAGATATCACAAAATAGTATCCAAGTAGCATTGGTTGGGTCTAAATAATTTAGTCAAGCGCAAAAAATTATTATGAATGACTTTCCATCATTTTGTGATCACTATAAAACATTAGGTCATGCTAAGCATGAGTGTTATCATCTACATCCTCATTTGAGGAAGGTTGCTATTAATAAATAAAAATCGGTTGAGCTTAATGTGAATATTGATCCCTCAATCCAAGATGCTGATAATACTATTGCCAGTGGATGAGTTTTTTTAGGTTTCTAGTAGTAAACATCTTTTTCTAGTATTAAACATGTCATGGCTGTCAATTCTAACCTTGTTAATCCTAATGATGTGATGGATTTGTTGGTCATTCTAATTAAATCTCACAATGGGGAGATGTTACCATTAATGTTAACTATGTTGAAGGTTCTCATGCTGATAATTATGATTCTCTTAATCTTTCTTCTTTGGTGCATATTATTAACATTCTGATCCAATCTTCATCTTCTTATGACTCTTTAGTTAACCCCGATAGGTTGATAAAGGCAAACATGTTTTGACTGTGGATCCTATCGTTGATTCTTAGGGTCTCTCTCCTTCTTCTCGATTAGTGTCTAATTGGGAGGAGGGTGAGATTAATTCAGCTGACGAGGAATATTTTTTTTAATGACATTGACAAGCTTGAGGATATCAACCTTGTCAATGTGGTTAAAGATTATGGCATTTAGGAAACACTCAATATAAAGAAAAAAATATATAAAGAGAAACGAGCTTCAGCATGGGTTGTCGGGTAATGCTAGAATTACAAGATCCAATGCTCTTCTTAAGAATGCTATTAATTTTTAGTTCTATTATTTGAAATGTTGGGGTGTTTGTAAGCTTGACACAAGATACCGCATTAGAAGTTTATGCAGAGTTTATAAAGTCCCCTTTCTAGCTATTCTGAAACCTATGGTTGACTCTCCTAAAATTGTTTATGCATAAAAAACAAATTGGTTATGATTTTTTTTTTCTCACTACAGGAAAATTGTCCATTACTCGCAGTGATTTCAGCGGTAAGCGTCAATTTTTTGGTAGTTTTGAAAATTTTTGGAGGTTTTGTGGCAATTTTAAAACTGTCGGAATAAATTGTGTAGGAAATCAAAACCGACAGTAATATTTTCTAACAATTTTCTGGCAGTTTTACTGACGCTGCTCTTTACAATATGTACACCTCCCATAGAATTTAAAAGGTAAAAATAATACTGATGTTCTTGACATTTCTTATATGAGAAGTTAGCTCTCTATTAATTTTTTAGGCCTCTTCAAACTTTGGTTTGCTTTGTTTGGCTTTTATGAAATTATTTTTTTGGCCTTGGCATTTTCCTATTCTTTTCTCTTGATGCTCTGTTGTTGAAGTTTTGGAGTTGGATCATGGCTATGATTGTAAGTTTTTTTTACCATCGATTGCAAATTTTGTTATGCGACAACTCCTTGGTTCCCTCTGTTTCTCGGTTGGGAGGTTTTTAATGTGGGATTCCTCCTTTGGTTGTGGCTATAGCATGGAAATTTTATGTTACCATTTATAGTGGTTATTTCCTTTTTGGGTAGCCTGTTGGTAGTTTTGTGTGTGGTTGTTGCTTGGGCCATTTCTGCTGCTTTTTTAGCATAATTTTTCCTAAGTCTTGTTCTCTTGGTTGTATTTCCTATGAGCAGTAGGTGTTCTGATTTTTTTCAATATATGCTTATTTTTAGATATTACACTTGTCTGAGCTAGGCTATCACTCCTTCCCTGTGACTCCTATATTTCTTCTATATATGTTATTATGTTTCCTTTCTTATTATTTTGCTATATTGTATTTGGCCATTTCTTTGGTGGCTTTTCATTTATAGCTTCTTTGAATCTGGGTGTTGGGGCCCTAGTCGCACTGAGTGTAGGTAATATATATTTCCAATGTTTACAAATTTTATTATGTTGTGGTTATTTGAGGATCCTTGCTTCTCAGCTTTTGTAGGATGTATTAGTGAATTATGCTTTCTAATAGTCCCTTTGGGTAATTTTGGTCATGGGCCTCTTTAGTTGTTTTTTTTTTTTTTTTTGAGAATTAACTTTTATGACTCTTCTTACTATCTCATCTTTGTTTATGTTTAAGTCCTATTTCTGTGGTTTTCCCTGCTACTTTGGCCTATTCTCTGGTGCCTATTATCCCCTATTGTTGTTTCTTCCTTTTGTTCTATCTATTGGGTGTTGCATTGAGTTGTAGTTTATAAGTTGTGTTGATATTCTTTGGATGGAGATGGGTGGATCATTTGTGGCATTCTAGCCTTCCTGATTTGGGAATTGTTAGACCGTCCGTTGATAACCAAAGTTTGAAGAGGCCTAAAAAATTAATAGAGAACCAAGAAGTTTAGCTTCTTTTATTTAAGGGTTTTCATAATTCATGATCAAGCTACGGCGTCTCTGTCTAGACCGTCCGTTGCTCGGATCCTGGTTGAATTGGATGTGACTAAGAAACATCCGCAAGAAATCTGGTTAGGATCGGAAATGCACGGGTATTTTCAAAAGGTGGAGATTGAAAATTTACCGGTATTTTGTTCTCATTGTAGGATGCATGGCCATGGTATAAATGAGTGCTTTCGATTACATCCTCATTTAAGAAAGGAAAAGAATGTTAATAATTCGAATGAAGTTAAGGAGAAAGGGGGTCTAAATGTTTCACAGCACATTGAAACTAACCCTCTGGTTTTAGGTGTAGAAGTGGTTGATGGAAAAAGTGGTGAAAATGATATTCTCATTCCCAATTTACCTGTCAATACTAATGAGGTGTCTGTTAATTCGGCTAAGGATGTCTCTGATGCTGTTTTTCCTAAAACTGTTGAGGTTGGTGCCCTTGATATCCTTAACCAGAGTAAGTGGGATAATGCTGAAATTGTTAAAAGCTCGGATGAGTTGGTTGTTGTTTTAAATGAAGAGGTTGTTACTTCTTCTAACTCTTTGGAGATTCTTAAAACTGTTAATAGTCTTCATGTTGCTAATGACTCTGCCCTTATTACTAAAGCTAGTCCCTTAGTTAATTCCAATAAATCTCTTGCTACTAATGCTGTTGGTCATCTTAACACTGTCTCTGATAAAAAGCAGGTGGATACCTCTACCAAGGAGGATGGTGTCCTATTTTTGGAAGC
Organism: Dendrobium officinale; assembly: GCA_019514585.1. Taxonomy (NCBI): domain Eukaryota; kingdom Viridiplantae; phylum Streptophyta; class Magnoliopsida; order Asparagales; family Orchidaceae; genus Dendrobium; species Dendrobium officinale. The sequence goes on along the minus strand of CM033696.1, from coordinate 35,493,005 downwards.
TGAAAGCTCGGCTTCTACCCCGTTGGATGGTGAGATGAACTATAAATCTCCTCTCTATGAACATTTTAATTCTGATGCTTTTACTGATACTGAACTTGAAATAACTGCTAAATGTTATGCTCGATTAGATAATGATCTTAGTTTTACTAAAAGTCGTGGTAAGAGAGGTAAGCCTAGGAATGTTATTCTGCATCCTCCGAGGAATACTAGATCACATACTGCTCATTAAGTCATTTTTATGTTTAATTCTATTATTTGGAATGTGAGGGGGATCGGTTGCCCTTCCTCTAAGCTTCGGATTAAGAACTTGTGTCGTATTAATAATATTTCTGTTCTTGTTCTCTTGGAACCTCTTATTTCTATGGATAAACTTAAAGCTACTGCTAATTTCTTGGGTTTTAAGCATGTTTTTGCGAATGTGTCTAACAAAATTTGGGTTTTTTGGAAAGATTCTGTGAGGATGGATGTGATTGGTAATTATGCTCAAGTTTTACATTGTAATATTGAATGCTTCAACTTTCAGTGTGTTGCTTCCTTTGTTTATGCTGCTTCTTCTCGTAATGGTAGGAAAATTTTGTGGGAGCAAATTGAGAATTTTCATAATATCTGTTCTTTACCTTGGTTGGTGGGTGGGGATTTTAATGCCATTACTTCCCCTGATGAGCGTATTGGTGGTGCTCATCCCATTGTCCATTCTATGGAAGACTTTAATGATATGATTATGAATTGTAACCTTATTGATATTGGTTTTTCTGGTAATAGATTTACCTGGAATAGGGGGCATCTTTGGCAAAGGCTTGACAGAGCTCTTTTTAATTCTGCTTGGATTAATGTTTTTAATAATACTAAGGTTACTCATTTGAGTCGTACCCTTTCTGATCATTCCCCTTTACTGATTAATGTTTATAGTAATAAGGTGGGTATGAACTCTAGTTTTAGATTCCAGAATATGTGGCTTACTCATGATTCCTTTCTTGATGTTGTTAGTAATAATTGGTTGGCGCCTATTTATCCGGATAATGCTATCACTGGTATGTCTAGGCTTTGGGCTAAACTCAAAAGGTTAAAGATGGTTCTTAATTGGTGGAACCGGCATATTTTCAAAAATGTTTTTGACAATATTAAGGATATGGAAGAGAAAATCAATGGCTTGGAGGATTCTTGCCAAGCTGATCTGTCGCTTGCTAATCTCTCTAATCTTAAAGAAGCTAAGATGGCTCTTAGTAAACTGCAGTGTCAAGAAGAGATTTTTTGGAAACAAAAGGCTGCTATGAAACATTTGTCGGAAGGGGATAACAATACTAGGTATTTTCATGCTTTAGTTTCTAAAAAACGTGCTATTAATGGTATCCATAGAATTGCTCGTGAGGATGACTCTTTTGCTATTAATGATGATGAGATTGCTAATCTTGCTGTTAATTTCTTTAAAAATCATCTTAATAAATCTTTTTGTCCTATAGATATTCATGATCATTCTTTTATCCCTAAGCTGGTTACTCGATCAGGAGGATAATGCTGCTCTCTCGGTTTGTCCTCTTTTGGAGGAGGTTAAGAACACGCTTTTTGATATGAATGCGGATTCTGTGGCTGGGCCTGATGGTTTCACTGTTAAGTTCTTTCAGAAGACTTGGGACTTAATTAAAGAGGATGTTTACAATGCTGTTGTTGATTTCTTTAATGGCAACTCTATTCCTAAATGTTTTTCTTCTACTTCTATTGTTTTGATTCCTAAAACTATTGTGGTTAATTCTTGGAGTAATTTCAGACCTATTAGCTTGTGCACTATTTTTTATAAACTTATTTCTAAAATTTTAGTGAATCGTCTGTCTTTACTTTTGCCCATGCTTATTTCCCCTAATCAAATGGGTTTTGTTAAAGGTCGTGCTATTGTTGATAATATTCTTCTTGCGCAAGAATTCTGTCAGGATCTGGATATTAACTCCAGAGGGGGTAATATGATTCTTAAATTAGACATTGCTAAGGCTTATGATAATATTAGTTGGAATTTTATTTACAGAATGCTTAACCTTTTTGGTTTTGATGATAAATTCATTGCTCTTATTACTCTGTGTATAGAAAGTCCTTTTTTCTCTGTCATTCTGAATGGTAAGAAGCATGGTTTCTTCAATTCCTCTCATGGTTTGAGGCAAGGTGATCCTATCTCTCCCGCCATCTTTATTCTTGCGGTGGAGTTTTTATCCAAAGGGATTGCTGATTTGTTTTGTAAGTTTCCTAGACTCTATTTTTAGAACCCATGGGGGTATTAATATTTCTCATTTATGTTTTGCTGATGATTTTATTGTGTTTTATGAATGCTGCTAAGAATGGTATTTCTAAAATTTTAGATTTATTTAACAATTTTGAAGCTGTTAGTGGTCTCATTTTTAATAAAGGGAAGAGTGGTTTTGTTATTTCTAAAAGGGTTCATCATAGGAGGGTTCTGGAGATTAAGAATTTGACTGGTTTTTTCTCAGTTTTCTTTGCCTTTTACTTACTTAGGTATTCCGTTATTTTTAAAGGTAAAAAGAGATCTTTTCTTTTTGATGACCTTATTGCCAAGGTTCAGAATAAATTGGTTTCTTGGGATTCGAATTTCTTGAGTTATGGGGGTAGACTTGTTCTTATCAAAAGTGTGCTGGTTTCTATCCCAGTTTATTCTTTTCAAGCCCTGTTTCCTACTAAGCAAATCTGTTTGAGGCTTGAGAGGATTATTAATAGATTTTTTTGGAGGGGCTCTTCTAATAGCTCTAAAATTCATTGGTCGTCCTGGTCTAAGTGTTGTGGCATTACTCAGGAAGGTGATCTTGGTTGTAAGTCCTTGTTGGATATGGCTACTATTTTTTCTTTGAAACTTTGGTATTATTTCAGGAGCAATAACTCTTTATGGGCGAACTTTATGAGATCTAAGTATTGTGGGGTGCTTCACCCTTCCATGTGCTCCTATTCTAAAGGTAATTCCAAAGTTTGGCAGCGTATGATTCAAGCTAAGTGGTATATTGAGCCTTGTCTTGTTTGGGGTCTTGGTGAGGGTAATCTTTTTTTCTGGCAGGACCGTTGGATTAATGGTATGTCTATTGATGCGCTTATTAATTCTAACTCTTTGAGCCTGGATAAAGTTAACAGCTTTTACTCGGATACTGGTTGGGATTTGGATAAATTAGCTACTGCTATTCCTGGTTTTATTTGTACTTTGATTGCGCAAATTCCTATTAATCGTAATGTTAAGGATGTTTTACTTTGTAATTTCACTAAAGATGGTAACTTTTCCTCTAAAGAAGCGTGGCAAGTGATTAGGAAAAGCAAAGAGATTTCTAAACCTTCTAAAGGTATGTGGCACAGGAGTATTCCCTTTACTATTTCTGTTTTTAATTGGAGGATGCTCAAGAAGTTTGTCCCTACTGATGACATTCTTAGAAATCGAGGTATGTATATTACTTTTAAATGTCAATGCTGCTCTAACATTGAAACTATGCATCACGTTTTCATTTCGTCTCCTATTGCTAGTAAAGTGTGGATCTATTTTGAAGACATTTTTCAGATTAATTGTGGGGGTCAGAACCGGTCCTTCAATTTTATTTATGAGGTCTGGATGGGTGAATAGGAAAGGCCATATCCGTAATGTTATTCCCATGCTTATTTTTTGGTTTCATTTGGCTGGCTAGAAATGATTCCCGTTTTAATAACATTCGGATGAATCATCTTGCTATTATTAATCGTATTAAGGAGAAAGTCTTTGCTCTTTTTTCTGCTAACCTTATTTCTTATAAGAATTTTTCTAATGTTTACTTTACTGCTGAGGAGTTTGGTATTTACAATTTGGGTTCTTTGCATTCGGCGGGTTCCAGGTGGTCTAACTGGGCTGCTCCTAATCCCCTATGTTTTAAGATTAATATTCATTTGGATTTATACGGTGACAAGTGGTGTATTGGTGGGAATTATATTGCTGGTTTTGCTGGGGATTCTAAGGCTTTTGATGAGCTGAGTGGGTTCTTGGTTGCGGTCATTCATGGGCTTTCTGTTTGCATTAATTTGGACTTGTATAACGTGTTGGTGGAAAGCAATTTTCTTGTGGACCCTTCCATGTTTCTTGTTCAGGATGGTACCAGCTGTGGGCATTCGAGTTTTTACCTGCGTAGACATATTATGGGTTTGAGGGAGGTCTTGAATTGCTCTTTTACGGTTATCAATGTGGAGGTTAACTCTGTTGCCAGAGCGTTATCGCTCTTTGGTAGCAGTTTTAATGCTATTGTTGATCTCAACTTTCACCTTTTACCTGCGAATATTACTGGCCTTTTTTTCTTGGATAAGCATATGGTTCCCTATGTTTTGGGAGGTTAGTTGTTTGCCTCTGTTTTTGTTTTTTTTTTCGGTGGGTGTCTTTGCTGCTGTTGGTGGTGGTTGTTGTCTCTTTCTTTTGGTGGTTGTTGTTCGTTCCTGGGTCTGTTGGTGGTGGGGTGCTGGTTGTTGGTCTGGTTGTGCTGTGGGCTTTCTGGGGTTCTTTTCTCTGGTTTGCTGTTGTGGCTGTTTTCTGTGGTTGTTGGAGTTTGGTGTTAGCGTATTGTTTTGGCTGCTTAAGGTGGGGGTTTTTCTGTTCTGGGTGTTGTTGGCTGTCTTCCTGAGGAGGTTTGTTTTGAGCCTTTTTGCTTTCCTCTTGGTTGTGGTGGCTGAGGCTGCTTGCCTGGGTTCTCTGGTTGTTGCTCCTTTATTTCTGTTTATTGTGCTGTTTTTCTTGTTCTTCTATTTTGTTAGCTTATTCTCTTCTCGAGTACCTTTGTTTACCTGTTTTGCAGGTTTTTGGAGCTGTGCGCTCGTTTTGTGCAGGGTACGTGTGCTGATTGTGAGATTAGGCTATTTTTTTGGTTCCCTTTCTGTGTTTTTTTGGGAACTTAGAATGTTACTAGATTTACATGTATTTTTCTTAGTAGGGAATTCGGGCTCTTAGGTTTTCTTTTTGATTTTGTCTGTAGCTCTTTGAGCGGTAGTGAGCTTGAAATCCCTTTAAGGACTCTGTAATTTTCCCTTATATTAACGCGTAGGCCCGATAGTGGGTTTCCCCTTAAAAAAAAAAAAAAAAAAATTATTTGGTTTGTACTGTAGATTGGGACCAATACTAATTATTATTATTTTTTTAATATTATGCAGCTCTTTGAGTTTTAGTGAGCTTTTATCTCTTTTTAAAGACTTATAATCTTTTTTGATGAATTAAGACGTAAGCTCATAATTGGGTTTTAACCCTAAAATAAAATTTTAAACCACATTAGCAGCAACTACATGACTGATTTAAACTTTGAAACCATGCAATACTCAAAAGCAGCTTGCAATACTCGTCCCATGCATAGAATATAATCAGCAACCTCTTCATCATCTTTGCAAATCAAGCTAAACATTTAAACTTTTCAATGCTTAAGAATTGTTATCTCTAGATTATCAATTTGCAAATGATCAATTTCATTCCAATAGTAGATTAAGAAATGTAATTAATTTCACTTATTTGTATGCTATATATTATTGACTAGTCCATCAAACTTGCAAACATGTCAGTAGACTAAAGAACCTCTCATGTTTCATGAAGCATACAATCATGTCTTCAAATGTGAAAAAATAGACCAACATGTAATAAAGGGCTCAATCCAAAGTAAAGGAAATTGAAAAGACAAATATCATTGCTTAGAAATTAGTATTCTTAGCTCTCATTCTATACTTAAGTTGAGCTGAGAGATCTTAGAGTTTTGACTGAAGAGTCTACACATATAGGAATGTGATAAAGGATGGGATAACTCAGCTTTTTGGGTTTGTCATGGAGTGCAAGGTTGGGGATGTACATGGATCTTCTTCTTGATGTCTGGTCACATTAATGGTACATAACGGCCACAAGAAACTAACATTTTTTTTTTTTTCTATATGCCTACAAGAAACTCAAAACTAACGAGTTATTCAAGGTTTTCTTTTGCAAAAAGCTACCTAAAAAATAATTTAAAATAAATATAAATATAAAAAGAGATTTTTTATTAGTTAAAAATGAGATAGCAATGAAATGTGACCAACCAAAATTTTAAGTTATAGTGATGCTTTATTAAAAAGAGATATTAAATATTAGTAGTTAATTTTTTTTTTTTAAAAGTGTTTCTCCATTTTTTTTTTCTTTTTTGTGCCTTTTATAACATTTTTAATTATATTATGACTAATTAGTACATAATTAAAAATTATTTTGGCTTAAGGTTTATTTGAAATAATTTTCTTAGTACTTTGTCTTTCAAGCCACAATTATAATTATGTTTAGATGGTACTTTTAAAAAAATTCTATGCTAAAAAATTATGTTTTGTAGCAACATTCAAAAAATTAATTTTTCAGTTATAATTTTACGATCATCCTTACAAAAAGTTGCAATTATTTCAAAAGAGCCCTTAAAATGCAATTACTTGGCCATGTTTTTGTAAAAAAATCAATTGTTGAAAACTTCTTGCAAATAATAATTAACAAATCTTTTAAGAAAAATGTGTTTCTAAGGAGAACTCCGAGATTAAAAATATTACTTTCAATATAATTTAAAAGCTAAATATGATCAAATCTTTTAGACGCACAAATTTCGCATTCTAAATGTACGTTTGAATAGATGTTGTCATTGCATTTCAATAGCTACTCATTCTTATTAAGGCTTCATTTTAGATGATTTTTTACTGTTTATTAAAATAATTTTCTAGTAAAAAATTAAAAATATATATATAAATTATTTTAGAAAACAATAAGAAAGCGGTCCTCAACGAAGCATAAATAGCAAAGATGAAAAATAAACCTTGTGGATCATTAACTAACTTCATTTAATAATACATTTGCACTGTTTTGCTTAAGAACTGCAATTATCGAAATTTTAATTCCTGCAAAAGGTTCTTTCAGTAGCTTTTATTTCGTATAAAATTTATTACAAACAAACACAAAAAATAAAAAATAAAAATAAATCCCGACCCGTTAAGGCAGGTTAGGCCGCTGGCCCCCATTGAGCACCAGACCAAAATGCCACACGTATCTCATTACTGTGATTGTGTACAGAATTATGCGTTGGCTCATAATAACACCGACAAATTATTAATTCATAAGAAGGCTCGTTAAATGAAGAAAATTAATGAGGAGAAAGCGGAGAAGCAGCAGCAGAAAGGAAACGTGAATGCTCTGCGTTGGGTTTAATTGTGGGTGTGAATCGCAGGGTGCTAATTAATTACTAAATTCCTTGTTGATGAAAGAAATAAAAGCTCAGCTCCAACTTTCACTTTCCTTTTGCCATGAACAGTTCCATTCTTTAATGCACAGATGAGACGATAAAAGGGTTCTTTTGCAGGCCTTTGACAGCTCTGCAGCGCCATTCTTTCTTCCTCCTCTCTCTCTCTATCTTCTCTCTCCTTTTATCTTCTTTTTTTAGAGAGAAGGAAAGGAGAGGGAACATTTCTGAGATAGAAACAGAAGAGAGAGAAAGAGAGAAGCAGCTTTTTTATTACATTGAACCCTAAGGAGGTGGGAGTTCAAATTATTTTAGAATGATTACACCATGATGGTATATATCCTTATTCCCTCTCACCAACTCTCTCTTTCCAATACTTTCTCTCTCTAAAACTACATGCTGCTGCTGCTGCTGCAAAAGAGGACAAAAGGGGACAGCACAGACCTGTCCGAGCGCGTCAGGATCGCTCGTCATCGCGGTTCGGGCCCACGCAGCGCCCGGTTGAAGTGACCCAACTTCGACCCGACGATACCTTGCTTTCACCAATCCTGTGGCCGGCGTGTAGCGAGGGCTATAGGAATGGCAACAGTAAATGGAAGGAGGCATATGCATGCACATATTTTTATGAAAATTTGCATACCCAATAAATAGATAAATTAATTAATATAGGAAAGCATCTTAGACACTAGTAAATTACTTAAATTAATGTCTTGCTAGTCATTTATGGCAGAAACTAATCTTAGCAACTTTTAAAACTAAAAAATTAATATATTATTAATTTTGTGGTAGAAACTAAGAGTTCATTTATTAATATAATTTATTATGACTAAATGAAAAAAAAAAATTCTCTAAATATTCAGATATAATCTGAATCATAATAAATTTTTTAATTTTTAGAGAGAGATTAATGCTATGTGAATTATATTAATTTTTGCATAAATTCAAATGCTTCAAATTTTTTTCTTAATGAATTATGTTATTTCTAATTAAAATGTCATTTTCTTATGAAAAAGGCTAAACTATATTAAGGTTTCATATAAGACCGTTTTCTTATTATTTTCTATAACATCTTTTTAGTACTAAATTTTTTAAAAGCTCTTAAAAAAATAGCAGCTTTAAGTTGTCTCAAATGAAGACGAAAGCTTCAGTTGGGATAACTTTCTTACTGCTTCTTAAAGACATTTTTATTAAAAAATTAATTTTTTCGTACTAAAAAACTGCTTTAAGAAGCAGTAAGAAAGTCATCCAAAAGAAACCTAAATTTTTATATAACATAAAAATTTCCTCGATTCTAAATTAGTTTAATTAATTTAAATCATTTGCGAATTCATTTGAGGTAAGAGAAGGCAAAAAATATTTCCCTCAAAGTTAAGAAGGATAAGGTTGAAAAAATCTGCATAAAAATTATATAAAAATTTAAAATGATTCAAGCAGAAGAGGAGCTAGGGCTAAGCTAAAGACAAATATGCCATAGCCTTACAACTTGTTATAATCAAGTATTTAAATATAAACGGGGTTCAAAGGATCGAGGAGAAAATAGAATGTCAAAAGTAGGTTAGTCAAGTCAACATGAGGTTGGGCGGGCTGTGCTAGCTAGGCCCAGTACATGGTGGGTTGCAAGCTGTAAGTGATTTGACCTTGTCAACTGACCCACGCTTTGGTATTGGGACTTGCTTAGCTTTCAATTTCCAAGAACCCAAGGCCCGAGTCAGAATTTGGGTCTTTATCATTAATGTTGCTTGCTTCCTACCACGAAGAACGAATCAGCTTTGCAAGCTTTGAAAGGCTACACTTCTTCGTTTAGAAAGCTACATTAAATGATACAAAAATATATTATGATATATTTTAAATTATTTTAATTTAAGATAAAATTTGAGTTTTATATATATATATATATATATATATATATATATATATATATATATATATATATATATATATATATATATATTGAATTGTGTTGAGCTTAATTAATATAAATTTAAGAGTATTTAAGTCCAATTTTGTTTGTATTGCATCATAGTATTTTTGTATAATTTTTTAGATTTTTAAAAATTTCATATAACTATTGAAACATTATTTTATTATGGAGAATTTTAAGTTTAATAAATATTTTCAAAGATAAACTCTCATTAATTTACCTTATTTTTTGGTACTAGAAAAATAGCTTTATAATGGGTCCAATGACTTTTCTTAATTTTTATAAATGGCTTTCTTTCTGCTTCTTAAAGTTATTTTTTAGTATAAAATTCAATTTTTGGTACTAGAAAATAACTTTAAAAAATAGTAAGAATGTTGTCTCAAACGATGCCATAGTTTGAAAACTATTAATTGTGATATTTCAAAAAAAGTCATTGGACCTTTTCGTTCAATATTTAAACTATTTTGAAGTTTTAAAGTTGCTTAATTGGCAGCCTAAGCTCCCGACCACCAGGACAAGGTGAGTTGTGTAATTTTTTTTTCCAAAGATAATTTATTATCCCAATTCAACCGTGCGAAATGCTAGGCTTCCGAGGTTCTAGCAAGCCACATGAGACTAGCTGCGGCTGTTACAACTTAGAGTGAGATTATTTTTTTTTTGTTTTTCAAAAAAAAAAATTGTACTAAAAAATTTAGTTTAGAAAACAGTAAACAATCTATCCCAAACAAAGTCTTAAATTTGATTAGGTTTCATTTTGGGACGGCTTTTTTATTGCTTTTTAAAAGCAGCTTAATTTCTAGTACAAAATTTTTTAAATTTTGTATTACAAAATTGTTTTTAGAAACAATAAAAAAGTCATTCCAAATGAAGCATAAGGGGCTTTCTAAAGGCTATCTAGTAAAATTTTTTTAAAAAAAAATTGTACTAAAAAGTTTTTTTTGAAAGTTGTTAAAACCTCAGACTTCATTTGGTACCATGGGGTACTTTTTTTTAACTAAAAAACTTTGAATTAGGAGCTACTTTTAAAAATAATAAAAAAGCAAGAAATTTTATTGAGGGGGGGCCTAAATTAAAATAATTTTTTTTTGTTGTTTCATTACCATGGGGTCTGACTTTGAGAAGAGAGAGCGAAAGATATTTAAATGAGTTTTATTTAACATTCTTTAAAATATTTTTATTTCAGCTAATTTAAGTGAGTTTCAATTTCAGCTAAAATTTACCCGAGATTCTGTAAAATAAAGTTTTAAATATAAAGTTTTTTAAAACGTGTGTGTATATATATATATATATCGAGATTTTTAATAAAATATAGAAAAAAAGGAAATTTATTGATTGCATGGCATAAATCTGAATAAAATAAGCAAATAAATTTTGAAAACCTTTTGATCATCCAAATTATGTTTTGAATCTTCCAAATGTACTTTGGGTCATTGATTTGGACTCATTTGTGCTCGGATTGAGTCGAATTTGGTGTTGTTGGTTTTGTATTTTCGAGACGTTCAGTTCGACTATAAGTTTATTGAAATCGGAGTTTAGATGGTCTCCAATTTAATTTTTGAAGTTTCCAACTTGTTTTTTTTTTCAAAATTCGTGCCCGATCAAGATTATTTTTGATGATATATCAATAGCTTTGTCTTGATTTAGAAAAATAAATTAATCCAATTACTTCTTTCTTTTATCTAGCATGCATATAAGAGAAAATAATCAATTTCTCTCATATATTAAAAATGTACATGTGAACCTTTGCTCTTCCTTGTTGTCCTTTGGTGGTGGTAATTAGTTGGAGACACTTATAAACTCGTAACAAAAAATCTTAAATATTATTAAATAATCATTTTGTTAATCTCTCAGCGATCTAAACTTTAAACAACAAATCTACATATTTATGAACATAAATAAACGAATTCTTTAATAAATCAAGCTTAAAGAAACTGATCAAATTTATTCAATTATTTAAAAAAAAAAAAAAGAAAATAAATAAATCTGATGGAATGCACTAATTCACCTATGGTCCTAAGCACAAGAACATCTGAAATACATCATAAATCAAAAGCATTGCATTTTAAGCCATGCAGCTTTTTTTTTTAATGCCCCCCTTGGCCCCCCCTTCCCTCCGCCAGTGTCACAAACGAAGTCTAAATTAGTGTCATGAAAGTATGTTAAAATAAAAAAAAACAAGCTATCAATTTGACTTAGCTTAAAATTTATCCCACTCAATTTTAAGCAAATTTTGATCTCCAATTTAAACTTAAAATAATTTTTAAGTTTAGGCTGACTGGTGTATAAATCATAAATATTAAATGAATATTTATATATAATAAATAATTGTTATTTATGATATATAATATTTATATTTATTAGTGTGATTAGTTAAACGTGATTTTGAGTTGACTTGGAATCAATTCATTTCAAGTCAAGATGATTCGATATAAAATGAATTCAATTTCTATTAAAGTTTGAGCAAAGCAAGAATAAAATATTTTTATCATGAATTGAGCAAACTCATACAAAATTGACTTGATAGCAACCCTATCTTAGGATTCAAGTAAGTCAAGTCAACTTGTAGTTGGTTTGGGCTCGATTCAATAAATGACTAGGGAGCTTTCGAGCTTAGCTTAATTTAAAAATTAGTCAAGTTTTTGTTAGCTCTGAATCAACTTATAATAAGTTCATGAGTTAGGCCATCATTTAAAAAATATTAATATAAATTATAATTAAAATATGTTAAATTTTAATAAATTTAGTATAAATATATTTAAAAATTATATCTTTTCCTGCTTCCAGTGATTATTGCTTGTCATCTTTTTAATTTTTTAATTATTTTATTATAATTACTATTTGAATAAGAATGATCTTCTATCTTTTATAATAAATAAGTTGATATGTAACTCATGAAATTAAGCTTAATCTCGAGCTGTAGTTAGATTAATTAATCAAAATCAAGCTCAAGCTAAGAATCGCTCAAGCTGGGCTCAACTATTTTACACCTATAATCCTATCCAAGGCTTTTAAAACCGGACCGGTCAATGAACCGGAAGGAGGGGTTAGAGGTTTGATGGTTTGACCGGGGTCGAACCGGGGTCGAACCGGATGACGTAATAAATATTTATTATATTTAAATATTATAATAATGACACAATTATTTATAAATATATAACAAAAATTGAAAAAAATTATAATACTTTTACTTATATAATAGTGAAATGTTAGCCAAATAAATTCAAATATTTAAATCTAAATGAAAATCATATAGGATCAATTAGAGTTTTAAAAATAAATACAATTAAATCTACTAATTTAGTAATTTTTTTACTAATTTAATATTTTTAACTTTACCAGTATACATTAGGCATATCTCTAACTTATATTTTTAGTAATATAACTAATTAATTAGAATTATTAACTTAGAAAAAAAAAAAGACTAAGCCTGAAAAAATAAATAAATGCCATGTCCCGCCGCCTATGTAAAGCCTTCTCGCCTAAGAAAAAAAAAAGCTTTTTGTCCCACACCGTGAAAGACCAAAATATTTTGCCTTATATAATAAGACCTTTGGAAAAGGTTAGAAACTGTGTTGTTTGCTCTGGCCGGCAGTTGTGCCTATAAGGCTAGTAATAACTATTTTATTAAATAATAATAAAACTATTTTGATTTAATAGATAATTAATCACTCATAAGTCATAAATATACTTAATTAATAATTATTAATAAAGTCAGGGGGGCACGTGCCCCCATGCTGCATGGCCCTACCTCCGACGAAGATACTGCACAGCCGTCGTCAACGCGAAAACGGTTATGAAAAATCGAAGCCGGTTTTCCGGTTCAACGGTTGAACCGGCGGTTCGAACGGTCCGAGACCGGTTCGACGCAGAAACGGTTCTCAGGCGAACCTTAACCGGCCGGGCAGCCGGTTCGCGGTTCAACCGGTTGAACCGGCCGGTCCGGTCCGGTTTTAAAAGCCATGATCCTATCTATAATATCATGCCAAATTCACCAATGCCTAGCTAATCTCTCAAGTTGGAGACCAAATAAGTCCAAAAGAGTTGAATTTGACTGACTAGAGATCAAAACGGTACAAGCTTATTACTTATTGCATGTTATTGATAAACTTTTAACTCATTGATAATGAATTTATTACAAGCATAATGGTATGATCATCAGGATGAAACCAATCCAATGATTCTGGTATGATCATCAGGATGAAACCAATAACTACAAAATAACAAAAAAATAAAAAAAAAACATATTTGGGACTTGAATTAATCAAAGTATTTCAAGATAATCATGCAATCAATAAATGTTAATTAAGTGCATGCAATGACAACAGAATTCACCACCACCTTCACCATAGTTAGGCTTCGTTTGGGACGGCTTTCTTACTGATTTAAAGCAGCTTTCTAGTATAAAAATTAAAATTTTTTGTACTAGAAAGCTGCTTTAAGAAGCAGTAAAAAAACTATCCCAAACAAAGCATTAGTTTTCCATTTTTTGCTTTGTGGGCCGTGGGGTGTGTTTATTTGAGGAGGAGAATCTGGTGACCACTAACCCTGCCGGCTTCATAAATCCTCAAAGCTTAATATAAGGACACAAATAGTTGTAACAGAAGAATTGTGGATATATATCTGGATGAGAATCCAAGGCTATTGTTCGGATGGTCCAGACACTCTTGGCTAACAATTATGATAATTAGATTTGCTTGAAATAAAATACCCCTTCAAATCAAGCAAATCCAGCTCCACACCCAATAAGTCTTCGTTGGAGACGGCTTTCTTTCTGCTTCTTAAATCATCTTTCTAGTACAAAATCAAGAAAGAAAGCCGTCCCTTACGCTTCGTTTGGGACAGTTTTACTATTGCGTCTTAAAGCAGCTTTCTAGTTCAAAAATTAAAAATTATGTACTAAAAGCTGTTTCATGAAGCAAACGAAGCCTAAGTCTCATCACGCATCGCCATCACTAAACTTTCAAAGATAAGTCAAAACACACACATCCATATAAATTTCATGAGCTTCACCATACCTATGAAAAGTCTTGTGCTGACAAACCATGCATAGGCTCCCCAATCGAAGCTTTCTTCTCTATTGAATAAATTTTTTGTCTATCACAAACCTATCATAAGCTTAGAAATGTTCGAACTCCGCCAAAAATATAAAGACAAACAATCAAACCATTGAAAGCCAAAAACAAAAGAAAAAATTAAACAGAGAACGGCTCAATAATTCTCCTCAGCTCCATCGTCGAACTTCTTTTCTCCACAGTTTCTCATCTTCCTGTCCGGTTTCCCACTTCCGGTCGCTTCGCCGGATTCCCATTTCCTGTCCGTTACCGAAAGCGGTAAGCACAGCTCTTCCCACCCACTGTGTAACTCCACTTACAAGGGAAGCTGGAGAACCGTAAACGGTAAGTGATTCCCTGCCACGTGGCGCCTCTCCATCTCTTGTCCACGTGTCGATTCTCCATAGGCGCCTTGTAGCCCGGGCTATCGGGCCAATGGGCGACCCTCTCGTAATTCGAGAAATGTATTTCGGGTAAAAGAATAGAAGGTTGGATGAGAAAAAGAAAAAGCAAAAAATCAGAGGAAAATAAACATAATAAATATTATGAATGATATAAATGATTTGCTAATCTATTGCTTTATGATTGGAAGCAATATGCGGGCAGTAAAGCGGGCAGAGCGGGCAGTTTGGTTTTCGAGCCGGCCGGGTGATGGCGACCGGACCCGGCTCAAGGCGGTCCGTCCCGGTATTCAAGAAGCTGACTCCCATTTATTTCGTCTATTAACTATTGTTATCAATTCATTATTTCTGTTTGAGGGGGTGTTCTATTTTTTTTATGATTAAACGGTGAAAAAGTGTATTGTAAATACGTATATGTAAGGTATTTATGAACTATTATGATTCGATTCACATGCGTGTACAGATTTATTGCTGATTATTTGTCAGGAAATGAAGATGGTAAGATAAATATCTAAAGGGAAAATTTTAATGTAGCCAAACATTTATCTATTGATTGATATCTTAGGTTATCAATCAAGAAGTTGTGTTTTAAGTTTTTATATATGATGTGGTATGACTATGGGTTTAATTCTCTCAAAAAGTCTCTAAAAAGTAGAAATTATTCTCTACGGACACTGGACGCTCGGAGACCAACAAGAATGTGTCACGTCATCCGGTACAGAGCACCGATACTGAGAAAAAAAATAATGTGACGCATTCTGCTTGGTCTCTGGATGCCGTACAGGGTCCTCACAGTATAATTTTCCCTAAAAAAGAGACAAAGTTACAACAAGAAAGACCGTTGATTGATAGAATGAGCGGCCATAATTCCTTTAATTTGATGTACTTGCAAGCTTGTGTAATGGGTTGATTCTATGAAGCTCTTATGTTTTTGTATCTTCTTTTTTCATTTTTGAGAGAGATTTTAGCGTGCATTTTTTGTTAAATTTATAGTCAATAACCATGTATTAAAACCAAAAGAGGATCACTCATAAAGGCCACAAAGGTTGTTGACGACTTAACAATGATGGAATTCCTTAATTTTTTAGGGTGGGCAAAATATGATTATAAAATGCATAATCTTACAACATAAATAATTGGAATCGAAGGTAATGAGTGAATAAAGATAAGTACTCAAATGGATCTGATGTAATTATCTTAATGGTGAGCCGGCGGCATATCAAGATAGCAATAGAATGAAGATAATGTAGTGTGCTCAATGAAATAAAGAAAATTTACATACTGTTTGATAATTACTATGAGAATGACGGAAAATTTTAAGATGAATAAGAAGAAAATTGTCAAATTATTTAATTGAAATCAATCATCAACCAGAGGCATTATAAATGATTCAACGGAAAATCCTAACGTCAAAGTAAAAAATTGCAAGAAAAAACTCCAAACAATTTAAATAATGTAAAATAGCATCTAATATTTACAATAAATCATAAAACTGTCGATTTAAGATTTAACCATAGAACGATGTTTTGGGGATTTATTTAAATTTCATTTCAATAAAAAAGGTGGCATCATATGTCAAAATCAAATAATGTTGATTTGTTTGATCATATTAAGGCTTATGTGATGGAGCCATAAATGTCGACTCCTTTTGCATTGCATCAAAACAACATACATCAAGGTTTTGTCTATTACGCTATGACTTTTGTAGCGATTTGATATACATGATATATAAAAAAAAATTATCTTGATCGGGCACAAATCTCGAGGCATATTCATGCAAGAAACTTTCAAAATTAAAGTAGGAATCATCCAAGCTCTAATTTCAACAAACTTATAGTCGAATTAAACATCTCTAGGAAACGAACCCAGCGACACCAAAATCTTTCTAATCTAAGCCTAAATGAGCCCAAATCAAAGGTCCAAAGCATACTTGGAGGCTTTAAAGTATTAATTGGATAGCTAAATGATCATCAAATATGACATGCTAATAATTGAATCGAGCGACTCATCGAGACCAATCCAATGAGCCCAATATCATCAAATTCTAACATCATTAAAGCACTTAAATGCTTGATCAATCATCTATAATCAAGGAAGTCGATATCGGTCATCCATCATAACACTCCCAACTTGACATTGATCTTCTCCATATTTACAAGTCATGTCGCTCCAAAAAAAACTATAAATAAACCCACATTCTTTACATAAAGGAGGACGAAAAAGAATGAAAAGAAGGAAGGGAGGGGTGGAGAAGATTTGGAAAGCTATCTCATTGTCAACCATTGCAGGAGTTCTTCCTAACCACTGTCAAAGTTCTTTTCTATTACCGCTAGAATTCTTCCTGAACACCATCAAAGTTCTTCTCAACTGCTGTCAAAGTTCTTCTTGACCGTTGCCGAAGTTTTTCTCAACCGCCACCAAAATTCTCCTCTATCGCAGTAGTTCTTTTCAAATATCTCCAGACTTTTGCACCAAGAGTATATGTTTGAAAATTGACAATGCTTTTCAATTCATTGTATTCTCCCTGTCCTCAGATTGTAGAACGGATTAACTTTTGTAAGATATTCAAATACTAGTGAAATTATTTCGACTGGGCAAGGCCCCATGATTTTTCCCTTTCTCATGATTTTTCACATAAAAATCTAGGTATTTTTTTATCATGTCTGTTAACTAAGATTTCGTATATCGCTAAACCAAAATATTTTCACTCTAACGCCACAAAATTTTCAACTTGCAACAAAACCGTTGTTTCTCTAGGCCGAGGATTTTAGCCGCACACTTTATGATTTAATGCTCATCAACCCCAAAACAAAGATTTCAAATAATGCAAACATCAATATAACTTCCATTAAATGCAGAGTGATAACTAGAGTACGATAATAAGACTATCATAGAAAATAGATGAGTATAGTCTAATACTCTAATATATGTGATGGACATAATCACTACCATTATCTCCAAATCATATGACACTTTAATCACAAGGGTAGGTTGATCATCATCAAATCTTTAGATGGTGGTGGACACACTATGATTGTCTAATGATGAGAGTTAAAAACAAATTATCAAATGAAAGGAATAAATTAAATTTACTCTATTGTAGAAAATAAATTTATCAAATGAGCTCAAGATGACCACATCTCTAGATTTCATTGATGTGTCCCATATATATCCTAAATTTATTTTAAAAGTTATCATCAGTAAATGATTTTGAGATGCACACATTTATGATCAAATCATGACATGTTGATATTATCTCTTAATTAAGGCAGTAGGCCCACCTTAACTCAAGCTATTTAACTATTACCAAATTATGATAGTCCAAAAATGGCTCAACGATGTTGGGTTAGCAATGGCCTAATAGTGATCGTTTGATGATAATAGTTATTCTTCAATTTATAAGATGAACATAATACATTGTAGGTGATGATCTCATGAGGGCATCAAAGAGTACATATATATCTTCCTTAACCGACATTGCATTCATTAGGGGTGTCAATTTCGGGTTCTACTCGAACCCGACCCGTGACCAACACTATTTGGGTCACTACAGGAAAATCACCCACTTCCGGCGGCTTTTTCCGGCGGAATTTGAGCAATTTCCGGCGGTTTTTTAATTTTCCGGCGGTTTTCCGGCGGCTTTCGAGCCGCCGGAAAAAACGGCGTAGGAAAATACTTTCCGACGGCATTTTCCGGCGGCAAAAAAATCCGGCGGTTTGCCGGCGGTCAAAAACCGCCGGTGGAAATTAAAAAAAAAAAAAAAAACAGAACCGGCCGCTCCCGCTGAAACCGCTCCCCGGCGGCTCCGGCGGCACGCCAGCAACCCGCTCCGGCGGGCGGTCGCGCCAGGCCTTGAGTCGCGCCGGACCAGACCGCGTCGGACCCGCGCTCGCGCGAGCCAGGCGAGCCCGAGTGCGCCAACGAGCCCGCTCCCGCGCTGTCTTCGCTGAGTTTCGAACCGTGGACCTCCTCTCCCGCTGCCCCCGCCCCGTGACCAATGCGCCGTTTCTGCAAAACTGTTAAAACTAAGTATTTTTTTATTTATATTAAAAAATTCTGAATATTATAATTAAACATTATTAATTTAAATTTTTATTTTAATTGATTATTAAAATAAACTAGTTATGTAAAGCCGCCGATACGCCGTCGGAAAGCCGTCGGAAAGCCGCCGGAAAATTCCGCGGGATAATTTTGCGGGAAATTAGCCGTCGCAAAATTTCGCGGGGAAATTAGCCGCCGGAAAACCGCCGGAAAGCCGCCGGAACGCCGCCGGAAATTTTAAGCCGTCAAAAACCGCCGGAAAGCCGCCGGAAAGCCGCCGGAAATGTGACCGTCGGAAAGCCGCCGGAAAATTCCGCCGGTAATAAGTGATTTTCCTGTAGTGGGTACGGGTCAACCCAACCCGTTTTTGCAAACGGGTCAATTTTCTGGACCCGAACCCGACCCTCTACGGGTTTGTGTCAACCCGACCAGACCCACAGACACGGCAGCGGCGGGTCGGTAGCCGCAGTGGGCCGAAGGCCAACAACAGTGGAAACTGGCGGAAGTGGCAAGAGACTGACGCGGGACGCAACGCGATGCTGGACGCGATGCGGAACTCTAGCGAAAAGCGAGCGGTACACGACACAACTTGTCCTTGGGAAGCGACGCGGTCAGGCGGGCCGCAGGGCATGCGGGGCAGCCGGGCAAACTCGGGCAGGGCTGGTCAAAGGGGGCAAACGGGTCATTCCGGGTCATTCCTGGGTCAACCTGAACCCGACCGAGTTTTTTCAAACTGGTCAATTTTTAGGACCCGAACCTGACCCACTTCGCGTTCCGGTCAACCCAAACCCAAAATTTTTTGGTCGGGTTTTCGGGTCAAGTCCAATATTGACACCCCTAATTTTCATGACACTCATTACATATAGTCAATCGATAAGAATTATCAAATAAACCCAAACCAGTGATAGTGATAACCCAACTAGGCTAATTTTGACTAATGCATGCCAAATCAAGTTTATAAATATACATACATATTGCGAGCAAACTTACATATCCTGTGGATTTTCTCCCTTTTGAGGGATTTCTACATAAAAAATCTGATGTCTCTTATGAACATTATACTCCTATCTTTTATATATTTGAGTTGGATCTTCATGCAAAATTAAAACCCTAAATTTTATCTCTCTAAGGCCACAAATTTTCCAAGACGCAACAATAATCAAATTAATTACTTAACATTAAACATCCAACCCTTTTTGTTGTTGATAGTAAATATTCATCAGAAATCCACTACCCAATAACATATCTTGATAATTATGCAATAAACATTTTTAGGATTAAAAAAAAAAATCTTATCATCATAAGAATAATACCATCAATTTTTTTTTTAAATGTAAGAATAATTTATGGGTAAGCACAATAAAGCAAATATATTACTACCCATAGTTATTTTAGAGTTCAAGATATTATATTTTACAGATTGTTCAATTTTACATTTGCACATAAAATATTATATTTTGCAAATTTTACAGGTAATATGTCAATAATTTTAAATCCGGTTCACGTAATATCAAATCAGATTATATTAGTTTACAATCTAATCAAACAATTGGATCTTCTATTTGTTTATGTAGGGACAAATAGTAACATCTAACCACCCTATTTAATGGATTGTTTGCTTACACTTATGAAATAATTTAATAAAGTATTTAGGAAATCTATAATCAGGGGCGGAACCAGCCTTAATTTTCAGGGGGGGGGGGGGGGGGCAAGCTTATAAATAACTGTCGCGGGTGCAAGGGGGCAGCGCTCCCAGCGGGGTTCGACCTACCCTGTTAGGTCGCGGGGTCAAGGGGCAGCGCCCCCGGAACAAATTTTGGTTGTAAGGATATTTTTGGAATTAAAATTTAAAAATAAAATGATGAATGCTCTTTAATAATTGTTTGGGGGCGATTGTCTAAATATCATAGTATTTTAAAAGTTTTAGGGGGGGAAATTGCCTAAAAACCCTTATAATAAAGATTAAAAAACCTAAAAAACTATGCAATAAAAAAAAAATTATTTTTTTAAGGGGGGGCAATTGCCCCCCCTCACCCAAAGGTGGTTCCGCCCATGTCTATAATCCATCTATATATAATTTAAGTCAAACATTCTTACACATATTTTTACGACTGATGACCCTGAAAAGCACACTCATCCATAATAATACAAATATTTGACAATAGAATTAATACAAAATATGTTACAGCACTCTAAGACCTTATTTAAGATGACTTTCTTACTGCTTTCTTAAAACAATTTTTTTTTTATACTAAAAATTTATTTTAAGAAGCAGTAAGAAAGCGTCCCAAACAAAGCATAACTTTCAACTTTTTCATTAGATTTATTTAAATAATTTTATATCTACTTTATGCATCATCATGTCCTTTTAGTTAAACTAAATGTAAAGTTTAGTATTTAAGTTTGTTTGATACAAATATTTAACATGACTCATAAGCATATTATTAAAACAAGGTGCATTTTGGAGGCAATTTAATATACATATGTTACACCACTTGTCACAATTTATGTATGTTTTATTTGAATGTAGATCTTATTCAGTCGGACATAAATGATTATATTTTATTTTCTTATAATTTTTTTTTTTTTACTTTTGATCATTGAGGTTCTTAGGTATTTAAATCAATTTGTAATTTGAACCAATGAGTTAAATCACTTGTTATATATAAGATCTTCTTGTTTTTAGATTTAGGCTTCATTTGGGACGGCTTTCTTACTGCTTCTTAAAGCAATTTTTTAGTATCAAAAAATAAAAATTTTATACTAGAAAGTTGTTTTTAAAAGTAATAAGAAAGCCATGGGACAACTTTCTTATATCTTTTTAAAATAAATTTTTAGTACAAAAAATTTAATTTAAAAAAATTTTATTCTATAAATTTACTTTTATAAATAATAAGAAAGTAGTCACAAACAGAGCCTTTAGGGGTGTCAATTTTTGACACAACCCGAAACACGACCTGAACCCAACCCAGAAAAATCCGGGTTCGGGTCAACCCAAACCCAAAATGTGTCGAGTTCGAGTTGAACAAATCAACCCGTTTTAAAAATCGGGTCGGGTTCGGGTTGACCCAGCAACCCGAAATTGACCCGAAAGTGACACGAAAAATCATATTTGACCCGAAAACCCGAGATTGACCCGTTTTTTACCCGAAAATCGAATATTGGCCCGATTTTAACCCGAAAATTAGCAATTTTAGATCAACTTCGGGTCATTTGTGTCGGTCCGGGTTGACCCGGACCCGAATCGGGTCTGTTTGGATCCAGAAATCTGACCCATTTTTAAAAACGGGTCGGGTTCGGGTTGACCCGAACAGTGCCGGGTCAATTCCGGATTCGACCCTAACCCGACCCACTGACCTGAATTGACACCCCTAAGAGCCTTAATGATAAATATGAAATAATGATGGATATAAATTTGCTTGTATGATTAATTGATTAGAAGGAATGGACATAATATATTTGAATATTTATTTGGATATCTTTAATATCTTCTTTTCATTTCTATAATCCTCTATAAAAATCCTATAACATAAAGCACTTCCCACTCCCGAAAAAAGAAAAAAAATCCATTCTATTTTGTCATCGTGTTTTTTTTTTTTTCAGAACATTTAGGCCAATTAAGACAGATTTAAACAGCGCATACATAAGACTCAAATCCAAATCCTCTTAGTTGATAGTCTAAAGCTCCCAACCAACAAATCAAGATGAGCTGTATTATCTTCCAATTTCACACCCTAATATTTTTTCATATGCTACTTTTTTACTAATTCTCCGAAAACTCATCCACTAAATTACCTTATACGCTTATTTTTTGTGACGAGGAAGCATTGTTCATAGGCCAATGAAAACTCCGATCGACCTAACATGCAACCCACACCAATTTACACGGGCCAACACTTAAGACTTTCATTGCTTGTTAAGGGATTCGAACCAGAGACCTAGGCATTGCCCAACCGGCTCTTCACCACCCGGACAAGCAACAATGGATCTGATACACTTATCATTTATTACACCCCTATAATTGACCTAAATAACTTTTTTGTCGGCTTCTCTTTAACTTTTTTTTTTCTGACTGGCCACCACACCGTTCTAATCAAAATCAAACATTGAAAAGGCTGAAGCAACCCATATCTTCAACAAGCCTTTTGTTTGTAACGCACCTTTAATCGCGTCCATTTGTGAAGCAGAAAATGTACCATGGAACATTGAAGCAATGACGCCGCATTCATCGGGTGCTGTTATTCCAATTGATTCGAAGTGTAGCTGTCAGCAATATCACTAAAAAATAATGCATTCACTATCATATGAATCTGTATCTGCTATGAAAATTCAGTTTGTTCCAATTTGAACCAAAAAAAAAAACATCTTTCAAACGCTCTTTTTACAGTAAGCCATAAGAAAAATCACCAAATAACCCTTCTCCGTTCCACCTATCTTGTTCATTCATCCTACAGGCTTCATCACATTTACTTCTATTAAATAAACAAATCATATAGATCAGGACCAACTTCGAAGTTAAACCGAGTTCCAGGATAAAATATTCTGTGCGAAATTCGGACGGGAAGTTTCAATTTGAACTATGAGTGCACACAATACACTATGTACAATTTTATACTTTTTGTACACAGTGTACAAATACTGTGTACACTCATAATCCGAACAAGAAGTTTCCATCCAAACTCCGCACATAATAATTTCTAAAATTCCAGACATGGGTATTCTCCAAAAAAAACACCAGACATGGTCATTCCTTACACATATCAAATTTAAAGATTCCGAACTCAGCAGGAATTCTCCTTTTATGCGAACTTTAAAATCGCAGTTCTATTTTAACGCTTTGTTCGAAGAAATGATTTGACTCAGCAAATAAAAAAGTTCTCTTTGATTCCAGGAATGTAATAGAAATAGGTAGTTTAATTGCTTTGAAGCAACTTTATAGCCTATCTCGAATTAAACAATCAAAGCACAGATCATCTTCAAAATAAATATATTCATTACAATCAAGTGGTCCTGAGAAACTCACGTCCATGGACCATTCATGCCTACCGCTGTGCCAGTCAACAATGACAAATATTTCATTAAAAACTGGTTGCAAAGAGAACTCTATAATATTTCATTGCTAAATAATACGGACCTCAAGACAATAGGTTATATATATTCTTAGACTTACTCTTTGATGTCCCATTTATAAGTTATAAGTGAAAGAGGCAATATTAAATAAAAAAACTATATTAAAAGATAAATATACAAATAATATAATATGGCTTAATGAAATCTTATAGTCAATTATAATCATTTAATAATATGATATAAGTACTAAGGTTTTTCAAATATGAGCCGAGTCCACGTATAATCAATCATCATTGATTGATTAACCCAATCAGATTGACTCATGAGATCAACTTCTTTTAGCCAGCCGAGTTGACTTGAGCTCGGCATGAACAATTTGTCATACAAGGCTACTTATGCTCCTATCCAATAGAGCTCACATCCAACAATTAATGAATGTAAAGAGACCATCGTAAGCAGAATATCCAGATGCTGCTTTAGCTTCACAGAATCCACTCAATCAAAAAATCACAATACAAATAATAACAGCAAGATGCAAGCCCCAATATATAGGAAATGAGCATTCAGCATCTGATTTAGTTCAAGATGAAGATGCGACTATAAACTCTTAAGGAAATCAAATAAGTATCACATTTTTTAGAAATTTTACAACAAAAAAGATATGCAAACCTGTTAAAAGTATAGTTGAATCGTATATAATCCTCCAACATGGAACAATTAGCACAATGACCAAATTCTCACATATGAAAGTATGAAACTGAAACTAAGATCACCAGCAACAAGTTAAAAGGTCATCAAAGGTTATTACATGAAAAGAGAACTTGTGTGAATCCCAACACGCGTAAGAAATGACCTGTTTACTTTTTAGTTTCTAATTGCCCGTAAATCACAAGTGCTGAAAATCCAAATGAATTTTATGTATGGCATACCTAAATTTTGAACAAAACAAATCAAAACTACTGTAACTGCAAAATTAAGCAACGTGTTGAGAATGCAGGCACGCCTCAGCTGGAATAAATAGAAGAAACTGGGGTTCTAGCTCAATGTAGTTTTACGGAGCTTTGCGTGAATAGAGCTAGGGGTGTAAACGAGTCGAGTTTTGACATGATCGAGCTTAGCTCATCAATCTGAAAGCAAGCTCAAGTTGAGCTCGACTCATTCCATTGTAAATGAGTTCGAGCCGCTCGTCTAGCCTCCGCGTCTACATCGCCCCGCCGTCAATGTCTACGTCATCCATTTGCTTACGCGTCATCCGAGTCGAATTCGCCGATCCGCTTACGTGTCATCCACGTCGTCCCGCCGTCCAAGCTTGAGCCGCCGACTGACGCGACCTCCTCGAGCCACGCGACTGGCGCGAGCACCTCGAGGCTCGAGTGTTGTCCGCCTCAAGTAGGCAAGATTAGGCTATTATTACGCTTTTATTAGGCGGGATTAGGCTGGTATTAGGCGGATTAGCCGGGTATTTTAAAAATAAAAAATATTTTTAAAATCATAATAGTGAATCGAGCCGACTCGTGAGCTTGAGAGCCGAGCCTCAATCAAGCTCGAACTCAAGCTGGGTTAATAAACAAGCTCGAATTTAAGCTCGAGTTAGACTCGTGAGCTCGATAAGCTCGGCTCGCAAGCCCATAAACGAGTTGAGCTCGAGCTAGCTCGCAAGCTGGCTCGGCTCATTTACACTCCTAAATAGAGCATTTGGGTAAGGGCGCAGCGCCACTATTAGCATGCAAGGAATTGAACTCATGTTTTAATTTTGATATAGTATTATTTCACTTTGACGTGGATTACACATGAGCCTAGAAACTTCCCCTTGACCATTTATGTTGTAAGAGCCTTCCCCAGCAGCAGGCTGGGAGACAACAGAGAAATAGCTGTGCTGGCTATCGTAGAATCTCTACTACTTGACAAAACTAGAAACCTGTTCCATAAAACCATACATAAATAAATGTTAATAAGGATGAATCTGAGAGCACTAACCGTAGAACAACCCATTAAGATTTCGAATATGTTTGCTTGAGAAAGAACCACCCTCAAGTAACATATAGCCTTATAAACAAAAGGGATATGCAGCTGAATTACGAAGGATATAAAATAGGAAGAAAACAAGAGGAAGACAAAACAACCATTTCTCAACCAGTTGTTGAATCATACGGGTATGTGCTGAAACCTCAAGCAAACAATATAGATATATTATCTAAAACTATTATCTTAGAAAATTTGGCTGTACCATCTTAGGTGAGTGCCGTATGTATATTTTTTTGCACCTTAAAATGTACTCAACCCTCGTAATGTAGAGGTTATATTTATAAAAATAATTAACCCTTATTCATATTATAATCTGAAAACTATTATCTTAGGAAAATTTGGTTGTACCTACATTGGGTGAGTGTTGGATGTCTATTTTCTTGTTACATTATAACATTGTACTCATTCTTCTTTATAATAGAGGGATTCTCTAGTGAACTCAACACATAAGAAAATGAATTCCTCTCTAACATAACATTACAGCACTTTGAAAGAAAAATGGGATGAACTTTCTCAATATAATCCCTTTATTGTTGAGTTTAACTACTCAGCAAAAAATAAAAAAAGTAAAGAGTTTATTGTTGCCAAGTTCCTCCCCATCCATCCCTGTAATACATTCAAGTTCAATTGATGGCGGAGCCTACTGTCCCAAACATCTCCAAAATTCTCCCTTGTGTTATTCAGGTCACTGAGCTATTTGCTCCAGCATGATCATGTGACTCTTGCTACGGGGAAAAAGGCAGTCAGTCATCAGGGATGAGGTGTTTGTGATCGTGGTCATAGTTGTACTCGCAACTCTTTACACTATCAAAGGACAAATCACCCGTCTAAACATTCTTGAAAATAAAGTACATATGTCAATATGTATGTACAAAGTGCTCTCTTTTTTTTTTTACATGAGATTTTAAGTCTGACATTTTTTAGCAAACTTTATGTATGACATTTCTTCAAATATTGACCGTTGATCGGTGATATGAGTCTTTGACCGTCCATATCAATAAGTTAGTAGGCTCCTCCCTGGTACGTCATTTCGATGACAAAAGAACCTTCCCAATTAGACTCAAATTTACCACCAATTTTTTGATATGGGATGATTGGTCTTCTCAACACCAGGACAAATTCTCCTTTTTGAAATGCTTAATGACATACCATATTCTAAAAAAAAAGATCTTATTATCCTTGGCTCCTTGCTCGATAAATCTCTAAATTCTGCTGAGCTTGTAACCTGATTTCGTCTAATGCATCGTCCATCCTCAAGCAAGCAATGCATAAGGAGTGTCTTTGGTTGACGTCTTATAAGTAGTACGATACTCCCATAACGCTTCTATCATTTGGGTATGTCACTCTCTTTTGTTCATGGTGAGAATCTTCTTAAGCAATTTCATCAGTATTTTGTTGAATGCCTGATGCGGACATCGACACGAAGATTTAGCGCATCTATCACAGGTGGTGGGAAAAATTATGTATCACCACACAGATTTTGATTTCTCCTATTTTGTAATCAAATACTACATTAAGAATAAAGTACAATATCAAAAGACTGACACAATACTCTATAATGGATTCAATATCAAAATAGGGTTTTAAAAATTGATATTTCTATAATCAAACACAGTTCAAAGAATAACATATTATTTCAAAAGATAAACATGAAATTCTTAAGAATGTGTTTAAACATAGAAATAAGATTTTTCAAAAATTTATTCATTCTTTTATTTAGATATAGCAAGGAGGATATTATATCATCTTGAAAGACGAACATAAAATTCTTCAAGACATCCAAAAGCAATAATGAGTTTTATAAAATTCATCATTTCTAAAGTTGAATATATCAAGTAGGAAATTATATTATCTGAAAAGACAATAATAACATCCTACAAACATATTTAAGATTAGAAATGAAGTTTTTAAAGATATTTGCGTTCTCAAAGATTATTCCCTTATTTTATATGAATAAAACAAGATTTATTTTAGTCTGGGGTTCTCAAATCCCTATAGGAGCAAGCTCCTATAGTTAATTACATCCTAGGAGGAATGCTCCTAAGAAAACTCTCGATTAAAGCTGTGATTTCATACCATTTTGACTACAAAGTAGAAGACAAGGAACAGAAGTAAGGATTTTCCAAGGAGAAAGCTCAATGTTGAACATTTATTAGCGAGTTAAAGGAGAAAAAGTAGGAGCCGGATTTTGAGAAGCTCAGAGGCAACCTCAGTCTATCCTATGTTGGGCTTCACATTTTAAGAGATAAATTTTATGTTTAAATTGACATTTTATTAGAAAGTTGGGATTATATTCCTAGAGGGCGAGGACTTAAGATCTAAAAAGAATCTGCCTCAGAACCTAAATCTAATTTGGATACTATAAAATAGTGACCCAAACCTAATTAATGAAGTGCAAATTTGGACTTACCCCGGCCTGGATTGGGGAGCCAGCTAACCACCTAGGCGCTTTAAAACCATGTGTCCAGTCTCTTATAAAATATGGGTAGGGACGTTACTTAAGTTTTAAGAAATTGGGGGCCGACATCTAAGACAGTTCCTAATTAGCTCCTCAACTTATGTAAGGTGAGTTATGCCTAAAAATGCAATTAATATTTTAGACTCTTTTTAATTTGTATCTAATGCAATGCATGTCAATTGACTCAAATGCATAAAATGAATATGAATCAGTTTTAAAATTAGGCTTAGAAAATAGATTTTTTCTTAGAGATTGCACAACTTCCCCTTGACAGAACTGCACCCTCATAGGTCAAGTGGTCTGCCAGAACCCGCAGACGGGGAGATGCCTAACAAGGAAGATAAAGTATTAATATGCTTATTCTGACTCTCGGCGGTCCCGAGCTTACTTCTTAGATCGTTAGAATTACTATGTGAGCCTAAAAATTTTTATTAGGATTACAAGTAGAAGAATTTTATTCGTGCCCTTACTAAAAAAAGCACTCTAATTCGTATCCAGGCTAAAACAAAACCCGACATGCAAGGGCCCTAAAAAAAGCTACTGCGCAAACAATATAAACAATCAAATTTAATAATCCAAATATAATATCCAATGTTCAATGTCCATATAATTACATCCAGAATTTTGCAGAAAAGTAAAGTGGCCAGGCACCACTAACAACAAACTCGGATTCTAATCCTAAGAATGACGCAAGTGATTTTTGAAATGGGATATATTCTTTCTTGTATCTTCATTTCTTTGTCTTCTTTCTTCCGTCTTCATTTCGTCCTTTCTTCTTCTACGAGCTTCTTGGATCCGTCGGGTCTGGATATCCAAATAAAAAAAAACTCATCCCTAAAAGTGGTATTTTTTTTTTCTATTTGGATATTAAAATCATCCAAATTTGGCTTTCCAAATAAAAGAGAATAATCCTTTAAGGTATATTCTCCTTTCTTTGGATTCCAAATTGGATGTAATATCCCACTTTCAAAATCACTTTCACATTTTTCAAACACATTTACATTATATTACATTACACAGAAAGAAAAAGAAAATCTAGACCACCTGCGGGGTTATCCTAAGCAAAATCATCCCAAGCAGTTATATATTCTCATTTAAATTAAATCAATTAGCCACACTATTTTTTATTTGGGGGCTAAGCAGCTGAAGCACCTGTAGCATTTATATGATTATTAATTAATTAGCCCCCTTTACTGCCCTGCACGAGTGTGGCCACCTGCAGGAAATCTTATTAACAACCAGATCGCTCCTAACCTATGGGTAATCTAATCGTCAATCAAATCATATCACAGAGTGCAGTAAAAGTAAATAAACAAACACACCAACAATTTTACAACCAACATGCAGTGAAAACCGAGAAAAAGCCCGTCACACAGCAGTAAGAAAGTAAACACCGGCCTAACCTAAAACTAGAGTCGGTTGTCCTAACAAACAAATCTAAGTGTGTGTAGTAAGCTATGAGGTTTTGATATGTCCTAGGTCAATTATTGGATAAAGTTTTCTAATTGATTGAATTTTAATTTAAAAATATTCACTAATTCTAAGGTGAGGTGTCACTAAATTTTCTACGTTATATGTTTCTATTCTATAGTGTGCATGCATTCTAAGTCTAGGTTTTCTAAGACTCGGTCCTTAATTATTGTCCTTAAGTGTCACTAGTGTTGTATAGGATGAAAAATTTTGTTATCACTAACCATTAAGATATTGCGCACATGTAAAAGGGTTTAGGGATCTAAAATGAAATAAAAGTAAACCTAATAAAATTGAAGTTTCTACAGGGATCTAAAAGGGAAGAGTTCGCGCAAACCACATCAAGGGGTCCCTAAAAGTTTTCTAAGTTTAGAATACTCACAATCACCGGGGGCTACGACCCGGTGGTTCCGCTCGTAGCACCTCTACCCGGCTGGATAGAGGCGACTGACGCCGTTAGTCCCTCGTACATTTGTTCCCTCGACCCGTACCATTCCTCGCAGTTTATGCCAATAAAGAAAAAGAAAACAGTGAATTAGAAAGTACATATAATAAATAATAATGAAATAATTGAGATTTACTAAAAACAAAGACGTACCTTTCTTCGGGCTTGAACACCGGTTTGATAACTTTGATTTTGAACATTCCACTTTTAAACTCTTATTGTATATCTTTCCAACATTCACTCCGAGGCACAAGAAAGGAGAAGTAAAAGGGGAAAGAGAGAGGTAGAGAGAAATAGAGCCTTTGATTTTCAATGCTTTCATTTTTAATAAACACACAACTAACTCGTTTCCCAACACAAATGGTTTTTCATCTCATTTATCAAAACTCATACACTCTCATACACAAATATTAGTTCCCAACACATTTCACTTTTCGCAAAATTCAAACATCTTACTTTTCAAAATCGCTCTTATACTTTTCAAAACATACACTTTTCCACTTTTCAAATCACCTATAAATTTCATTTTTCAAACCCTTAACAAATCTCAATCTTTCAAAAAGTCACAAATTTCAAGTTTCGCTTCTCAACACACACACACAATCCAAATCAATACGCTAAACACTTCACTATTATACATTTACACATTTCACAATTTCAAAACATACACCTTTTGCTTTCCAAAATTCCAAAAATTAATTCTCAAACCAAACACACTTTTCTCTTGACAACCACTTGCTTCTACAAACACTAACCTAGGTAGTGTGAAGGGCATCAAAGAGAAATTTTGGGACTTTAAAATCCAACTATTTTGATAAATCCCGTTTCAATCCTATTATTGCTTGAATCTAAGATTTAACAAATCATACCATTCATGAGATTTAAAAGATTTAAGGATTTCTTGTTCTCACCAAATCTTAAATTCTGAAATACATAGCTAAACAGTTTATCAAACTTATTTTAACAAAATTCACGTCGAATAGTTCTAAGATTTTAAACTTCTAAAGTTTTATTAAATTGAAATTATACCATTTTTTTTTAAATCTTACATGAATTTGATTTAAATTCTACCCAAATAACATAATAAACAAGCCTTTATCTCATTCTCGAATATTTATTTCAGAAAAGACATGCTGTAATGAATTATAAATATATTTCTCAAGACAATTGAAAGAGTCGAGACTCCAACTTAGAAAATTAGAATGATAAAATATTATTTTCTATGAAGGGAAAACAAGTGCAGCTTTTCTTTTAAAATTTAGAGCATTATGTTAATTACTATCATGTAATTAAGAAACAATATATATAATAAGACAAACAAAACGTCTATAACATTTTATTACAACACAGTAAAAGAATATGAGACATCTAGAAAACTTTTTCAAAACGAATAAAATTCATCATTTCTTCTTCCTGACAGCAATAATAACTTTCCTTTTCAAAATCAAAATTGTGAAATATTTAATTTTGAGAAACAGAAATCATTTTAAATAGTTGATGTAATTATATGAAGAAAGAAAAAGTGATAACTTGTTTTTATGTGAAATTAAAAGGAATGGTTTATTATTCTTGCAAACAATAAAGAAGAAGGACAAAGTACCTGCATGCAACAAAGATGACAAACGAGCAGGGGATTTTGTACGAATTGCACTGGGCTAGGTTCGTTTATGCGAACTGGAGCAGGGATGAGCCTTGGGTATTCTGGAACTGAAGAGAGAGAGAAAACCGAATGGGATAGAAGATTCGTTCTGTGCGAATGCCAGAGAGAGGCCTGGGCTTCGTGCGAAACAAAGAGACGGAGAGGAAGAGCAGTTCTTGCGAATTGATGAGAGAAAATCTGAGGGAGAGGGAGCAGTTCGTGAAATTAGAAGGAGAGGGGGTGACTCAGTTCTGCGAACTGCCGAGAGAGTGGGAGATCATGGGTCTTCGGAATTTTGAACCGGCTCTAATCAAAATATATAACTGTTTTATTCAAATTGATTTTAAATTTATGATATCATCCTCTCTAATCAATGGTTGTGATTGATTCATATTTTAAAAGAGATTTAAGGGTTGATTCTGATTTGATTAAAACTAAGACAGAGTTTTATTAGAAAGTATTTGGTGTTTGATTAGTGTTGTTTAGAGCTAAATGATATATTAATTCGATCGAAAATGAATTTGGTCACATTAAATTGAGTCGATCGATATCGACGAATCATAAATCAAGCTTGTTTTTAGTTCGTTTGGAGTCGAATTAAAATTGGATTGAATTGATTTTGATTCGAGTTGAGTGATAGGTTCGAGTCGATGCTACGTCAGTGGGTATCCACCTAAGAGAAATCCTACGGGTGACGTCTATTCTAGGCTACGAAGACCTAGATGCTAGAGTTGAATTCGGAGAAATTGACCTAAAAAAAAATGAGGTCAACAACAGGAGGCGTCGTAAATCGACGGCTATAATTTAAATGTCATTTAAGAGTTATTTTATGAATTTTGGCTTTTATTTTATATTATTTTCTGTTTTACCCCTAGGTTAGTGTATTTGAGTGTTGTGGCCCAAGGATCAATTTTGTAATTTTTGTTTTCTTTCTCATGTTGTGGCCTATATATAGGGCCTTAAGCTATTGTAATAGGGATGAAGATTTGATATTAAAAAAAATTGGTGTCCACACTTATGTTCTTCTTGTGAGAGAGCGTTAGTGAGATTTCTATGAGAGGAATCGAAGTCTTCACCAGCCGCAGGATGGGTTCGGACTCGTGATTTGAGATCCCTTGGAGAGGGAAATCGTATCACCCACCAACCTTGGAGACGGCCAGGTTCGTAGTTTTCTTGTGGTATTTTCGTCTTCACTCACCACCCTCCTTTCTTCTTCGTCACATCCAATTCATCCACCAAATTTCCCCACTCTTCCCCCACAACAAGCTCCACTAAAATCCTCACCATAGCCGCCGGATCTCACCCCACCCGAGCTTCACCCTTCCCCATCCAACCCGTGAATCTCCCCTTCCCACTTACCCCCTTTCCTAATTTGGGTTGGCAAAATCGAGAGGGAAAAATTCATGACAATTTTGGGTTTCAAATTTCAAATCTTTCATAATTGGGGTTGATCCATATTTTGAAGGTTTTAACTCTCCAATTCAAAATTCAAATTTGAATTGCAAGGAGATGAGTCATTAATCCCTCCAAATTAAATTAGCCTTGTTTGGAAACCTTCATTAATCTCTCCCTAAAATTCCCACCCTCATGATGCCGCCGGTCCCTCCAATAAATCCACTTGGATTTATTTCCAAACTTCTTCACCCTTCCCTCTTCCTTTTTGTTTATTTCCTAAGATGACTTAAATATATTTAGGAATATATTTGAGTTCAAATCCAAGTGATTTGAAATTCAAAATATTTCCTAATATACAATATCTATTTTAGGAAAGTCATTAAATCACAATCAAATCAATTTGGCATTGATTGGGATTTAAAATTCCCCTTTCCAAATTTATTTCCCAAACCTTAACAGCCGAAACTTTCAAAGGGGTAAACTCTAATTACTTTCCTAAAACCAAACAAAGGATTTAGGAAATAATTACCGCCCCACTCCATCTGCCGCCTCCCCATCTCCTTATTAATTGCTTGAGAAATCTGTCCAGAACTACAAATTGTTCGTTTGGCAAGATTTTCCAAGCCCCACCATTGCTGGCCGTGACTCTCAAAGTCCCAACCTAGGTTGTTTCTCTCCAATATTTTTCTGTGCACCTGCAACTCTCCACTTGAGTTCTAAACCCCAAAACCCTCATCTCCACTTCCATTCTCTCAAGAATAAAATCTGAAGTTTCTCTCAGAATTTTTGGATCAAAATCTGAAACTGTTTTCAGATTTTTTGGAAGCGGACTTAGAGCATTTTTCGTTCTACATCAAGGCCTCTGCCAGACCATTCGTCCTTGGATTATATATGGATAAATAACGTCAAATTTTATGTAGATCAACAAATCTATAAATATTGGTACTTTTAAAAATTGGGCCGTTGTCTAAGATTCTGCAGCACGGCACACCAAATCTGTATGCAATATTATGAGCAAAGAAGTTGATCACGTGTTCAGATGTGACTTCTAACCGCTTGAACCTACTTGGAAAAGTAGTTAGTTGCAACCAATATGAAGCAGTGTTTAGCTGATGGTGGTGGCTCAGTTAGCCCAATTATATTTGTCCCTCAACATTTAAATGGCCAAGATGTCACCGTAGGGTGCAACAAATTTGACAGTTGATGTATAACAGCACCGTGGAATTGACACTCATGAGACTTCTAAGTATGATCAATACAATCTTTCACTAGAGATAGCCAGTAATAATTTATTATTTTGATCTTAACCGATATTTTAGGACCTGATTAGTGCGCATCACAAAGTCCCTCATGAATTTCAGCTACCACCCTATCAGCCTCCTCGCTCCTAACCGCAATTTTGATCCGTAAGGTGGCAATAGGAGGTTTGTAACAAAGGAAGTTTGCCATGAATAACACACAACTAGCCTATAGGCAGCAATAGGAGATTCGTGGCAAATAATGTAACTTGCTCATAAGCAAGAACATGATCTCTTAGTACCTATTGAGCAAACATCCTTTAGGAACTATGTTAAGTGATAATTTGAATGAATCAAAATGAATAATACAATATTTATCCTATATACAACAACTGAAATCTAATTTATCTTCAAGCCACCAGATCCACCACCCACTTGTATATACGTACAGAAGGCAATGCCCCTATAATAGTTATGATCTATATGCTAAAAAAAATCTCACATGTGTTTTAACAGTTGCTTTGAACTATTAAATTCAAGGTCCAAGAATGTTGCACGAGTCAAATATTTAAGTTTTATCTTCTTCCTTTAAAAAACTGGAGTCAACATGACTAGAATTAACAAACAAACGCTTAATCACAAATCTACCATAAACCTTCAAAAGTTCTCTAGATGAAACTCATCATAAAACATAAGTCTTCGATTTTAGTGTTCGCATAATTATCAATTGTTAAACCCGATCCTCTATTAGTGGACGAACAAAGTTGACAAGGTTCAAATAACTAATTATCTAAATCCCTGATGATGGTCGTGTTGAATGTAAATCTCAACCAGATGAAACTCTATTTTTTCAAATGCATCTAAATTCCTGTAAACTACAAACATTTTCAAAT
This sequence comes from Dendrobium officinale, assembly GCA_019514585.1. NCBI lineage: Eukaryota > Viridiplantae > Streptophyta > Magnoliopsida > Asparagales > Orchidaceae > Dendrobium > Dendrobium officinale. The sequence goes on along the minus strand of CM033696.1, from coordinate 35,457,744 downwards.
GACTAATGTCACCCGACGATGGTCCAGTTGACAAAAAATCACAACCAAAGGAGACCCTATTTTCAAAATGCTCAAACCCCGATACAAAATATAAATCTTTTAAAATGATTGCAGTGTCACACCGATAATGACCGTGTTAATAGAAAATCTCAATCAGAGAGGATCCCAAACTTTTAAGATGCCTCCTAATTCCTACAAAATACTGATATTTATCAAATGATAATTATATAACCCAGATGATGACTGCGTTGAATGTAAAATTTCAACCGGAGGTATTAATACTCAAATCCCTATTAGCATTTTAAAATTCAAAGTATAATCAAATTCTAAACATTTAAATAATAATCTTATCACAAAAACTTAAAATAAAAATCCATTTACTGTTCGCAACAGTTTGGCGAGGATGATGAATTAAAGAATAACATCAGCTCACAAAAAGCAAATATTTTGTGGGATGTATTTTACTACAATTCATTCTCAGTTGATTCACCGCCAGCAATGACATGACACATGCCCTCTAACTGAATGATTTTGTTGCAAAATGATGATTTTGTTATGCCATGAAACCCCCCGTATGTTCCGTAATGATTAAAATCCCTTGAGTAATGAATTATAAGGTGCACTCTATAAGATATTAAATACTTTATTAGCTAAGGTTGACTTAAATTCATCACCTTAGACAAACATCCAACTCAGGTCTACAAGCTATTCTTGGATGAAGCAACCCATGGTTGCTGATAAGGTTATTCTATCAAGTTGTGTCGACTACCTCCTCTGACTAAGATGACTATGGACCATGATAGCCCGGGATGATGAAATCATGGGATCTTGATCGGGGTCATCTTCATTCCCCATATTATCTGTTTAAATATACGGTGATAAATTTCAAATCATAAACCCCAAAATCCAATATCAAATTCAAATCCTAAAATTGTTGATACTATATGCTGGGTACTCAGTGTCTATCTCACGCTAGCCTTAATTGAAAGTTCTCTCTCGTTATCGGGAGGGGTGATTAACCATAGGGGCTTGCACCTATGGGCAACAAAAACTCAGATCATAAAGTCCTCGCAAAATGAGGCGAAATCTATAGGTACTGTCTTATCTAAAACTCAATCTGCCTTCTGATAATTTACCCTAACCTAAATCCGTTAAAAATCTCCTCGTCAATAAAAGGGGGCGCAGAGAGGCTGGGGCACAAATTCTCGGAGCCCACACACCATAAGCAAACAAATTGTTTATTTGTCTTCATTTGGGTGGCTTTGAAGATTTTTGTATGCCCTTTATATGCTATAATCATGCTAACCATGGCCTTACTGCTATTTTTTTAGCACTAATATCAACTGTTTTGTAAAATATTGGTATCATCAATAACATACATTGAATGATCCAAGAATGCTTGTGTTGAGTCTTCTCAAGGTAACTGGTGGCCGCTAGGAGCTAGCTCACACTCATCATACGCATCATGACTTATAGGATAAATGTTACTGAATATATATATATATATATATATATATATATATATATATATATATATATATATATATATATCTCAATTTATAATATAGAACACTGCAAATCTAGATTTTGGACTGGGAATAGAGATATCGTTGATACACATCAACAGCAAAATAAACATTTCTTGCGGAAGAGTATGAAATTGGAGAAGAAGAAAAAATGTCAGGGGAATTAAAAACATAATTTTACATTATTATCTCTCATAAATATAAGGGCGTGGAATGTACGAAGCCAAGCTTTTTCAAAACATTCTCCTTGACTTACATTACCTTAAAAACTTCAGTACTAATAGAAGAATCCCACCAAAAGACATGTTGCAGCTTACTCAAATACAACAGAGAAAAAAAAACTGAAAAATATTTTGCTTTGTCAATCATTGTCCTTAAGCAAGAATGTTGACATAAGAGATAGCTAGGGACAAGACTTGCAAATAACAATCCCCCATTTTTGTAACTAGCAAAGGCCCAGTGCAATGCAGAAGAGTAAATCTGTTAAAATTAAAATTTCACAAAATGATCTAATAAATTAAGAAAATTAATAAGGAGCCTGAAGGGAAGCAATTTTATAAACAGCAGCAAAGTCTCTTTGAATACTGAGCTCAAGCTTCAGAAAAAGCATGATAAGGGCTAAAGATGAGTGCAAAAGCACGTCATATGTGTTCCACATATAACATTCAATGCCTTCAGGTAGAGTAACCGGCCAATATTCTCTTCTCCTTGCAGCAATGATGTCCCAAAATCAGAATTTAAGGTGATAGGGGCATTAATTTTGTCAAGCATAGATGCCATCCTATCAAGGATATCAAGTGAAGTGTTATTTCGTGGAATAGACATGCTTAAAGTTTCACAAATGGATTTGATATATTACGAGAGAATTTTCTTTCCTCAATTGTTGTTAAACCCAGCACAAGTGGCAACCCATCTGTCCAAATGGTTCCCACAGCATTAAGTAATATAGCTCATTGAAGAAGGTGATAGGATACCATTCTGGAAGTTTCCTGTTTTGCAGAATAGGTCTTGCCATTCATCGATTTGGGATTCCCAAATCCTGTGGTCAATGATAGCATCATGCACTAGACTTGCAGCTGCACCTCCATCAGTGCCATAAATTTTGGTATAACGTCGATGATAAGATTTTCCACTCGGAAAACTTATTTCTAGGCATGGTCATGCCAAAGCAAACGTAACAATGCGGACAACTCAGGTAGGAATAGTCAATAAAGCTACTACAGCTGCCCCAATAGATGAATCTGATTCTGAATAAATTCGATTTTCTGTGAAACCAATGTGGTCAAAGGTCCCATGCTGAATTTCATCCTATGAATCTTCCGGCAGTTCGATGCCAACTTTGTCATTTGAGAACTCTGTATTAGTTGCATCCGTGTCTCAACTTTAAACATTTTCATCTTCAAAAATACCCATACTAGTAGAAACCAAAGGTGCTTCCACTGGTTTTCTTTCATTCTTAGATGTTGGCTTGATTTCAATGTCTTTCTCATCTTCATTTTTTTATTCTGAAAAACTCGGGTTCTTGAGATGTGGATGTCTTGGTAGAATCACTTTGCACAAGATTTAGGTTTTGATCAACACCATCAGTTTGGCTTTGCAATTTTATTTATTTGTCCTCTTCATTCGCATCTTTCTCCTTATCGACCAGTTTATCCTCGAAAGGAGCTTGTGTATCAATTATTGAACTCTCACTCTTCTTCTCCTCAATCATTCTCATCTTCAAATTTCTCACCGTATGATCACCACCGCCTCAGTAGCTTTCTTCCCTCCTCCAGTGTAGCGGTTGTTGTGATCCCTACTTGTTTCCCCTATGTATCGGGGGTGGGAATCTCACCTTTCTTCCACCCTCCTTACATGAACTGATCCCCGTAGCGCAGCTCGACCCCCTCCATCTCCGATCACCCACTCCTCTAGCCCGAAATGACTCCCATAGTGGTCGGTCAAACCATCACCTCCACCACAAAATTCCCTCGTTACTGTCCCCCATCTGTAAACCATGATCTGCCCCATATCGGAGCCCTAGGAGGTGGATCTTGAAGATAGAAGCTCGTTGAACTACTCCCGTCCAATCTCCTATCCCTTAGATTTAGCCAAGGGAATCTCGGTCAAATTTTGGTTAGGGTTAGCAATCAAAACTGCTAGTGGAGTTTTGGAATATATCTCCATGAGCTTCTTCATCATCTCCTCCAACCCTCCAAATCGGCTCTTCATTCGGTTTTCCATGGCGGAAAATCTTCCTTCGATGGTTGAGAACTTCTCCACCATCCGAGATTTCCTTTTCTCCACTTCGCCTTCCAACGTATCCACCTTCTATGCTGCCATCTCTCCAAAATCTCACTCCGATACCAATTTAATGCATCTTGGAAGTAAAAATAGCAAGTATATAGGAAGAAAAATGAAGGAACCAAATATTAGGGCTGGTTTTTTATTATCTCTTCAACAAATAATGAAATATACAATTGATCTACTATTCGAGAGGTAGATCAGCTCTCCCACAAACCCACAACTTTGAGGAAATGCACGCAAATCGAGGAAAAAAAGATATGTGGAATTCTACTGCTTGATGATAAGAATACTAATACAATATTATTACTTTTATCATCATTATCTCTTCAACAAATAATGAAATATACAAAAAAAAAACTCAAATTAATGCTTAATAGCCTTGTATCGTCGAAATCTGATGAAATACCGGCTACTCTATGCAAATCTCCAGTGAATTCTGCTGAAATCCCGATGCTGAGAAACCTCGGATTGATGTTGCTCGCCTCGTTTGAATGCAAAGCCTCGTCGTTAAAATGAAGCTGACGAAGCCTTCACTTGTTTTTTCTTCTAAAAAAATATCGTAGCTCTCTCGATCCCTCATAGCAAACTGCCTGCAACGTCACTTGTCGCAGCTCCTCACACGCCTCCTTCAACTTCCAAACTCCCTCCTCTTGATTCTTTCACAACCGGAACTCCACAAGCTTGATTCTTGCACTCCCTTCGACCAAGCCGTTCGATTTATGTTTTGTCCCGACCCCAGTCGCAACCTCCACTCCAACCACCATCCTCCTCCTCTGATATAGCCGGATTAGCTCAGCCTATTGAACGATCCAACTCCTACAAGCATATCACAAGGTCAACTTCACATAGCCAACCCCAAACCACAGGCTTCTCCATGCCAAATCCTTGTACTCGTCCCCTGTTCACAAATCTACCAGACCACCTCGCTTCAATCCTCTGCAAACCGTCCAAACCAAGGTCGATCCCTGTCTCTTGCTCTCAGCTATACAAAAAAAGGGCCAATCCCTCACATCCTAGTCCTGCAGACGGACCTCACATGTGAACCCTACTCAATTTCTTGTCACTTCTCACCCTGTTGTTCAAAGTCCCAAATAGCAAATCCTCCACTCAAATATCCCCATTTCAGACAATCCATTAGCCCACATAAACCCTCCCTACACTCCAAACAGCATATTAGTTCGTCAAAATAACATCCAGCCCACTTTACCGTAAGCTTCAATTCATTTCCACTTCAGTTCAAAAGCCCAAGTTAGAATGTTGAGTGAAGCTCATTGCACTAGGAGAAGTGATCAAAGGAGTTTGTTAAACATCAGAGGATATTTAGAGTTTGATTGAAGGTAGATGATGTATATGATCCCAGTTGAGCTAGCTCAATTAGGTCAGATGAATCAATTGGTGATTGTAGGTTTTCAATGATGATTGTATATTTGATATTTGTAGATGTGTATAATCATTGATTGATTGCAGGCTGAATGTTAAAGTTTGATTAAATGTTGAGTGTGTGATTGATTGATTGAATTATTGACTAAAAGTTGGAGAGTGAAGGAAGCATTGAATATATTTAAATTTAAATTGTAGAGTGGATATTTGATTGAATGTATGATTGGATGCCGGAAGTATTGATTGTTGATTGAATAATTAATAGGTGGATCTATAGTTAATAGAGTCCTGAATGATTGACAGTTGGGTGATTGTCAATCACTAAATGTATATTCGGAAATTGGGGTAGTATCTGATGACCTCATCCAAAAATAAGGTCAACACCAAGATATTCCACTATGTGTCAAACCTAAAAGAGAATAAAATAGCATCCTTAATCGAGAGTATTCTTAGATTGAGACCTAAGATATAATTAATCACGGTGACTTGTGCCCATGAGAAATCGACACTCACAGCAAATAAACCTCATATAAGTTGATGTATCAAATAAGGGAAATCCCGCGACCATCGAATTATGCATATTATTATTTATCAAGATGTGTAGGCTAAAGCTGCTATCTCTATGGAAAATCATATGTATAATTCCATTTGCATTCACATCGGCCTGCTTGCATAAAGTATAAAGGTCAGCGGCCATTTTATCCTACAAGATAGTGCGATCCCACCCTTTGCATTCTAAAAACCACAAGCAACATCCTTTCGGAGACCCACATGGGCATCCTCTAATTGCATGTGTCTTCTTCCCCAATTGATTTTAGGAGCTTAGGCAAGCTCAAAGTTTCCTATTTATCACTACACTTCCCTAGTTTCTCTAATCTATTACATTTTACTACTTTGATATATAACAAAGGTAATCTCATTGGGCCTCACCATGCCGTGTCCATCTCCATCTTTATCTGCATCTACAAAATCCACACTTTTGCCATATTTCATGGTCTTGTCTTCATGCTCCACATCCATCTCACTTAGCGTTGCCAGATTTCCTCTTCACCGCTTCACCAAATCTTTTCTTCCCAAACCCCTTCCTCCTTTGATGCCCAACTACAAGCAGCTATCACATCTCTTCGCCTAATTCGCTTATGTCATTCAGATATATGCAAAATCTAACCACCACCTCCATCAACACCACAAACCTCCAACCCCAATGGATCAAGGGTCAAATCTTGCAACTAAATATTCTTCCTCCTAAATACCATGTCTACTAGCCCCCGTTGCTTTATGAACTCCACTACCCGCTTTTCAATTAATGAACTCCACCTATTCCAACTCCTACTTGCAGAATCATTACATCGATGCCATATCCCAACTCATCATCGCACAATCTATCCGCCTCCGCTCAGCTCATGCCGTTTCATCCAATTTCACCAATTTTTTGGGTATTTTCTCGACCTTGAGGGAAAGGTTGTTGTGAAGGGATGAACTCTATTAGAGAATAAACATGATGGTTAAATTACGATGAGTTAATGAGTCACTATGGGTCTTAGGTAATTAGGCTTATAAAGTTGCAGTCAATTGTTTTAATTGGTCATTTGAGTCCTTGTGATCTATAAAACTCCCCCCTTGGGAAAACTAGGAGAAGCAAGATGAATGAATAAATGAGCTTTGGCTCCCATCTTTCTCCCCCATTAATACCATGGACATCCTCTAATTTTCAGACTCTTCTTTACCAATTGATTTCTACATTTCTAGTCAATCTCTAAGTTGCCTATTTATCCCTACAGTCCCTTAATGTCTCTGATTTCCTACATTTTATTGCTTTGGCGTATAACAATCATGCATTAAACCGTCAATGAATCAATCAAATATCAAAGAAAAAAAATATATTTAATCAACAGTGCAACCAGAAGTGCCACTTAAGCTATGGCAATTCTAACCACTCAATATTAGCATGCCAAAAGCTGAAATATAGGCGCATACATTGCATCTTTTATCTACCTTTCTAGATCAGCATACATAGATTATTTACAGTCTATAGTAATTCGACCCATGTTCAGCTTAACAACAAATTAACAATCCTAAAGTACAAAATAAAATCAATAAAAAGAGGTAAGGACAAATTAGAATGAAGACTGAAAAGAAACAAGTTCAATTTTAAGTAAAGCAGTCATAAGCAGTGACTCGCACCAGATATGTCAGAAACTGAGCGTAAACAAGAACACTAAACCAGACAGGTTTTTAATATCCTTGAAGCAATTCCAAAATGCAATGATACAGACTTGTGAACGCCAACTTAAAAAATGGATGCTGAAAAAACTTATAGTTAAAAATAGAAACACGAAAGTAAGACGGCCCAGAAGAATGTTCAAGATACCCTGGTCAGCAAGAAACTCCAGTAATCGGGAAACCCTAGCTATAAAGAAACCCTGGCGAGGGAACGCTAGTGATAAGAACCATTCCGAAGGGCTTTGGCTAGTTTTTTAACATATTTTCGTCCACGATAGCAAGCGTAGTAAAACAGGCATTTTCAAAGTTAACGATGGCGAAGACGAGCCACCTAGCTTACAAAAGCATGCATGGACGACGATAGAGAAATAAAAGAAGACGAATAACTTAGGGCATCTACAAGGAAGAACTTTATTTTTCACTATAAAATACAACAAAATTCTAAAATGACTTGGTGCTGTTCGAATCTAATTTCATTTTAAGTGCTTCTGTCAAGTAAAGATCCTTCTCCCTTTCCCGCCTTTTTTCGATTGAGAGAGCAAAATAGGGTATGTGAACAGTGGCCAATATTGACGTGACGTCGCACTATTCACCCGCAAGTAAATGGCGAAAGATTTAACCTTCTGCTGGAGTCGAACGACACCATAGGCACGTTTGGCCTTCGGTTGGAGATGCTCTTACCGACCCAAAAGAAAAAAAAAACAAAGGGAAAGAGAAATTATTCTGTGCGTAAAAAATTTAAAAAAAAAAAATCATTCTTATATATATTTATATAAAATGTGTATTAAATTAGTTTTTACTTATTGTTCAGACGATTCTTTCAGTTTAGACTCGGCATATAATACTTTTTATGAGCGAAAGGGGGTGGAATAATTAAAGTATATTGTAATGATTTGCATATATTAATATATACATACATACGGCACTTAAAAATTAGAATATGTATATTTATAAAATTAATTTTATTTTTTATATTATATAATACAACATTAACTCTACTAAAAAAATTCTAACAATGAAAAAAAATATTCCACCACTAGATCTCACAGGATATGATGGAAAAAGTTGCAATAGAATCTAGCCAAGAGGGAGATTTGAGATTACTGGGATTCTTTCCACTCATGCATCTCAAATCTCTTTTTATAAATCTCATGCAAATATACTCCCATTCACATCTCTCTCCCTCTGTAAGGTTTTGTTTGGCACAGCATTTTTATTTCTTTTCAAATCAATATTTTTGTGCAAAATTAGTTTGTTAAAAAAAATTGTACTAAAAAATAATTTTAAATAACTGTAAGAAAACTATAACATTTGAAGGGCAACCGAGACTATTAGCATGGTGACAGGTGGCAAGATGTTACTGGAAGATATTACTTTTGATGTTCTGAAAACTACATATGTAAATAGTAAAGTTTAAATGCTAAATATATAAATCTTAATATTGGGCATTTTATATAATATTTTTGGCAACATTTTTTAAAGAATCATTTTTAATAATTAAAATAAATAAAGATCATATCACCTCTTAACCAGATTCCATTTTTTTGAACTATCAGGCAAATTAAATTTGAAAAGCCACAAACATACCCTTCTATGTTAGGTCTCCAACTCAAAACATTGTAATCGAAGGTTTGAAGCCAAATCACACAATTGCTAGACCAAGGTTATATTATACATTTTTACAAATGAATGGTGGTCATTCTTTTTAAATTAAAAGAATGAAAGTTTGGGCAAGGGACACTTAGAATGCTAAGATGCCCAATAATTGAGGAATCAACATATTGCATTATAGGGAACAATCAGGGGTGGAACTGTCTAGTGGTCAGTACCTAAAAATATAAAAACTCTTAGTATAATAAGGGTTATTTGTAATTTGTCCTCATGATTTTTTTTTGCTCTCAGCCGACCTTTTTTTTCACGTAATTTGCCCATTCAAAAATCGGAAAGCCTCTTAACCTCCCACTATTTTTCATCTAATTATGTTGAACTTTTCTAACACTAACAAGTAGTCTATGAAAAATGATTATGTGCAAATTAAATTATTGTTGCACCCTTGTATTTATTTTTATTTTTTTATATATTCGCCACTTGCCCCACCCCCGGACCAATTATTACAATTTTAAAGATTCTCAATAAGAAAAACTCATGAACAAGTGTTTCTCATTTAATTTCTTAATGCTTTATTATTCTGCAAAGGAGGGATATATGAGGATATATTAGCCAATTAAACATTCAAAGGTACATAAGGACTATTAAGTAATATATTATATTTATCAACCCATACAACATATACCTAATACTAAATAGGAATTATGCAAAATATACCCCAATTTTAAGAACAAATTAGAAAATATTAATTAACGGTTCATATAAAAACACGTGACACAATATTTATCACTGACATGTTTTTTGGCTTTTCTATAGAGCTACAAAAAGTTATGTCCTTACTTATAGTGGAGATAATCATTCAAGTTTAAGTAATAAGGAATTATCTTCTTTTCCTGATTCGATTAGATGGCTGAATATCACTCACCATATGCTTGTTTTTATGTCGGAAAGATGAGTAGACAATTAAGGATGGTGAAATTAGTAGACATGAAGGCAAATGCATGCATGCATGGCCGACTTAACATGGAAGATGCCTTCATTTCATCAAATAGTCTCCTTCGGGCATTATTATATTTAATTAAATAACTATAATGATTTATAAAAGTGATTATAAAACTATTGTGTAAAAAGTAGTTTTTTTTTAAAGCAATTTTCTAGCCCAAACAATACGTGAAAACAACGAAAAATTAATGGCCAAACAGAGACCAAATATATTTGAGGTTTGAAGATCAAGGGAGTGCAAAAACTGTCCCAAACTAAATTTTACTCTTCCGTTCGATCATACCAAGAAGCAGGGGTGGAGAGAGAGGGGAAGAGTTCCCAAACAAAGCTTCCTCTGATTTTGACGATTAGGAGGTAATAATGCTATGACTTTATAATATGGGTCAGGAAAAGAGTTCTTTTTATTGAAAAACTATAAGTAAATCGAATTTATTTGGTGTCATTATTGTAACAATCTTAGACTTTTAATTAGATTTTTTTATTTTTTATTTTTATATTTTGGGTTTATTTCTGAATATAAAAATAAGCTCAAGCAAGATTAAAGTTATCCCCCCCCCCAAGTAAAAAAATTATGTTTACGCCACTATAAAGAAGAAGTAGTAAAGAGAGCTCATGAGCAAACCTTCTTTAAGCGACAAACCTAAAATGAATTTGGTAATTAAATTGGAACCTAACCAAACAAGATATACTTCTTTGAGATGGATAGGAGCTTTATTTCATGCATGATTTGCATCATGCAAAATTTGTTTCCAAATCTTTTGTGTTGTGTAATATTCACACAATTTATTTATTTTACAATTTATCTAAAAATATATAAATTAAATAATATATCTTCATTAGATTGTGTCATTAAAGTTAAACACTTCATAAACTTTTTAGCAAATTATTTTTATTGGAACAACATTATAATAAGGAAATTTCTTTGTTAGCCTTTTGCTTTCACAGCTCTGAGCCTAGGTTTGTTAGCTTCTTTTCCACTTGATTTTCATGCTTCATGTTTGTATTATTTTAAATCATTAAGTATGAACAACTATTGCAATTAGAGATAGAAATGGAGATAGAAAAAACTATAATTGCGATAGGATTGGATACCTGCTAGAGTTCAAGCCAGAAGAAGTTAGTGAATAAAAAAAAAGCTTGAGAATATAAATAAAGTCAGGGAAGAAATTTTGTTACTTTTTCATTCTTGATTTCTCTTATTTCGATGTTCACATTTTCTTAAAGTGTTTCTGCTGATTTAAATAAATTTTGCAGGGAAGGATGGAAGAGATGTGGGATCAGATATATAAAATATAGGGATATGTAGCTATTGACACATGCAAATCAAAGATGAGCAAGAAGCTTGATACATACTCCAAAAATTATCTTGATCGGGCACGAATCTCGAGGCAAAAGCTAGTTGGAAACTTCAAAAATTAATTTTGGGAGCCCCCGAACTCCGATTTCAGCAAGCTTATAGTCAAATTGAGCGTCTCGGAAATATGAACCCAACGACACCAAGATCAACCCAATCCGAGCCCAAATGAGTCCGAATCAAGGGCTCAAAGAGCTGTTGGAAGGTTTAAACCGCAATTTGAGTTACCAAACAGTCTTCCATTTTGACGAACTTATACTCGAATCAAACGACTCAACGAGACAAATCCAACGAGCCCAAGATCGCCAAATTCCGACATCATTAAGGCCTTCAAATGCCCAACGAACGGTGCATGATCAAAGGATTCGATATCGGCCATCCATTCAAAACACTCCCAATTCGCCCCTGATCTCACGCCTATTTACGGGTTATGCCACTCCAGAAAAACTATAAATAGAGCCCTCTTTCTACACCAAAGGGACTCAATTGAAGAGAGAGAAGAAGAAGAGAAGGAGGAGAAGGAAGAAGCTCATCCTCGACCATCGCCGGAGCTCTGCCTGCCACCTGAAGACGCTGGAACTCTCCTGAATTATCAGGAAACGCCGGGAATTTGCAGAACTTTGTAACTTTGTGAGAAGTTGATTGTAAACTGATCGTCTTGATTTGTAAGACGGATCAACCTTTGTACTTCATACAAACGATATTGGAACTTTATAACTGGGCGAGGCCCTGTGGTGTTTTCCCTTTTAAGTTTTCCACCTAAAAACTCTGGTGTTCATTTCTCTTTTCTGTTTGTGTGCGGAATACTTGTGCAATGCAAAGACGAATATTTTCTAACTCTACTGCCGCGTATATTCTAGCACGCAACAATTTGGCGCCGTCTGTGGGAAAGTGATTCCCGACTAGGGGGCAATTAGTGCTCTAATCTCAAAAGATCACTCATAGCATCAATATCATAAGAAGCAGATGCGGGCTGGGTGGCAACTTTGACTCAAATCATGGTCAAATAGATCCTCTATTACCTTCAACATCAAGTTGATATTTCAAGAATATCCGAGCAAATGCAAGGATACTTTAAATCAATTGCAAGCTTTATACAGTCCCTTGTTGGACTTCTACGTGTTGGACTTCTACTCCTTGGGCAAGGTCTTAACCTCGACCTCAAAAAGGCAGTAACGGTCTAAAAATAGACCATTCTTCACCTTTGATTCAGGATGCACGCGGCATTTGCCCCCTCCCAATCAAGGCAAAATCAATCCCAGGGGGATTCGATTCGACCTCTTCCACACAGGTTAACGTCATCGAGCAAAGGCTCCGACATACAACCTCGGAAAGGTTTCACATCCTTGGTGGATTCTCCCGACCTCTTCCACACAGGTTAACGTTGTCGAGCAAAGGCTCCAACATACAACCTCGGAAAGGTCTCATATCCTTGGTGGATTCCCTCGACATCTTCCACACAGGTTAACGTCGTTGAGAAAAAGCTCCGACATACAACCTCGGATAGGTCTCACATCCTTGGTGGATTCTATCGACCTCATCCGTACAGGTTAATGTCGTTGAGAAAAAGCTTCGACATACAACATCGGATAGGTCTCACATCCTTGGTGGATTCTCTCAACCTCATCCGTACAGATTAACGTCGTCGAGAAAAAGCTCCGACATACAACCTCGGATAGGTCTCACATCCTTGGTGGATTCTCTCGACCTCTTCCACACATGCTAACGTCATCGAGCAAAGGCTCTGACATACAACCTCGGATAGGTCTTACATTTTTGGTGGATTCTCTCGACCTCTTCCACATAGGTTGACGTCATCAGGAAAAGGCTCTGACATACAACCTCGGATAGGTCTTACATCATTGTTGGATCTAATATTGGTTAACATCATCGAGTAAAGGCTCTGACAAACAACCTCGGACAGATTATACATCCTTGGTGGATTCTCCTGAACTCATCCACACAGGTTAACGTTGTCGAGCAGGGCTCTGACATACAACCTCGGATAGGTCTTATATCCTTGGTGGATTCTCTTGACCTCTTCCACACAAGTTAATAGCATCAAACAAATGTTCTGACATACAACCTCGGATAGGACTTCTACCCGACATCGGACTTCTCCCTATCGTCGGTCTTCTTCTCGTCAGCGGACTTCTACTCGTCGTCGAACTGCTGCTCGTCGACGAACTTCCGTCGGTCTCCTGCTCAATGTCGTACTTCTACACAACGTTGGACTTATATCGTACTTCTACTCATCGTCGAAATTCTGACCGTCGATGGAATTTTGTCGGTCTTCTGCCCGACGCCGTACTTCTACTCGTCGTCAGAATTCTGACCGTCAACGGAATTTTGTCGGTCTTCTGCCCAATGCCGTATTTCTACCCGACGCTAGATTTCTGCAGTTCAACAGATCTCTCAAAAGCCGGGGGGAAGAAGGAAAAATCTCGTAACTCTTGCACGCGAGGAGGGGCGCTAATTCGAGCAGGGGAAATTTTCCGCCCGCAAATAGCGGAAGCCTCAACCGTTAGAAAGCCGTGGAGGAAGAAAGAAAAATCCCATAACTCCTGCACACGAGAAGGGGCACTAATTTGAGCAGGGGAAATTTCCCGCTTGCAAATAGCGGAAGCCTCAACCATCAGAAAGCCGTGGGGGAAGAAAGAAAAATCCCATAACTCCTGCACGCGAGGAGGGGCGCTAATTCGAGCATGGAAAATTTCCCGCTCGCAAATAGCGAAGGCCTCAACCGTCAGAAAGCCGTGGGGGAAAGAAAGAGAAATCTCGTAACTCCTACGCGCGAGGAGGGGCGCTAATTCGAGCAATGGAAGTTTCCCACTCAAAAATAGCGGAATCCTCAGCCGCCAGAGAGCCAGAGGGAGAAAGAAAGGGAAGTTGCAAGTTTCCTAAAGGCCTAAGGGGCCTATTTATAGGTTTTGAACAGAATAGGGGAGAATTATGGACATTTTCGAAATTTTTTATTTTTAGAAAATTTTTCCGAATTTTTCCAGATTTTTTGGGAATTTTTGGACCCAAAAATAGCAAAAAACAGCCAATTTCATGTTTGTGGGCCCACTTAGGTCGGTGGCAGCGAACCGCCACCCAAAACACGCGACGATCCGCGAAAATCACGGTGATCGCGCGAGAAACACGGCCAGCCTCCCGCTGGCAGTAGCCGAGACATTCGCTCGCGGCAAGCCCCTGCGCGAGCGCGGCATCCGCCCGCGGAAAACCTAGGCGCGGGAGCGAACCCAGGCGCGGGCACGACCCTAGCGCGGGTGCGACCCTGGCGCGGGCGCGCTTTTTGGCCGCAGCACGCGTGCGCAACGCGTAGTTCTGCGCCACCGGCGGTGGCGGTGGCCGGCCGGTCCGGCTGCCCGGTCCGTTTCAGGCCCGAATTTCGTCCCGAAAAATCCAAATTCAACATTTTTGGGGTCTCCGGGACCGTTTTTCGACGTCCCAGACTCAATTTCAGCACTTTCAAGGTCATCCGAGGCCCCCCCACACAAGAATAATTTTGGCTCGCTTGAGAAAATTCTTTAAAAATTTTGACACATATTTTCAGACTCATAAAGCTATGACGTCCAAAAATAGGGGGGGGGGCAATTGATACATACTCTAAAAATTATCTTGATCGGGCACGAATCTCGAGGAAAAAGCTAGTTTGAAACTTAAAAAATTAATTTCGGGAACCCCGAACTCTGATTTCAGCAACCTTATATTTAAATTGAGCGTCTCGAAAATATGAACCAAACGACACCAAGATCAACCCAATCCGAGCCCAAATGAGTCCGAATCAAGGGCTCAAAGCGCTGTTTGAGGTTCAAACCGCAATTTGAGTTACCAAACGGTCTCCGATTTTGACGATCTTATACTCGAATCGAACGGCTCGACGAGACGAATCCAATGAGCCCAAGATCCTCGAATTCCGACATCATTAAGGCCTTCAAATGCCCAACGAACGGTGTATGATCAAAGGATAGATATCGGTCGTCCATTCAAAATACTCCCAATTCGCCCCTGATTTCACGCCTATTTACGGGCTATGCCACTCCATAAAAACTATAAATAGAGCCCTCATTCTACACCAAAGGGACTCAAGTGAAGAGAGAGAAGAAGAAGTGAAGAAGGAAGAAGCTCCTCCTCGACCACCGCCGGAGCTCTTCCTGCCACTTGAAATCGCCGGAACTCAGCTGAATTTTCGGGAAACGCCGGGAATTTGCAGAACTTTGTAACTTTGTGAGAAGTTGATTGTAAACTGATCATCTTGATTTGTAAGACGGATCAACCTTTGTACTTCATACAAACGATAGTGAAACTTTACAACTGGGCGAGGCCCCATGGTTTTTTTCCCTTTTTGGGTTTTCCACGTAAAAACCCTGGTGTTCATTTCTCTTTTCTGTTTGTGTGCGGAATACTCATGCAACGCTAAGACAAATATTTTCTAACTCTACTGCTGCATATATTCTAGCACGCAACAAAGCTCTATGATATGATAGAATTGGAATAGGGAAAAACAATCTAACTTTCATAAGCTATTTATTTGTTTATCTTATTATTCAATAATGAAAATATTTATGGCACTCCAAGAGAGAGGGGAAGCGAATTTGAAGTTTTAAATAGTTTTTGGTATTCTCTAAAAATCTTTCTTTCAAAAATAGAAATAAAATTAAAATATAATATGCAGAAACATTTGAGAAAACAAAGCTCTCAAACTAAACTCAAAAGCAAATACAATTTTTTGCATTTTTTAACTTTTTCATAAAACAAATATTTTATTTTAAATTTTCAATCAAAAACTTCAACTGTATATTCACCCAAAATTATTTTACAAAGATAATCAATAGCCAAACCAGAGTACATTAATTTAATATTGCAATAGACGTAAGAATACACAAATCAAATTTATAGTGGTTCAATTAAATCAACCTACTCAACTCCCCAAAGGTCTTCCTCTATAAGAATTGTTTTTTAAATTTGTTTTAGTATTCTCTAAAAATCATTTTTTTTAAATCAAAATAAGATTAAAATATAATATGCAGAAGCGTTTAAGAAAACAAAGCACTCAAACTAAACTCAAAAGCAAATACAATTTTTTGTGTTTTTTAAACTTTTTAATACAACAAATATTTTCCTTTCTCTTATTTTAAATAAAAATTTTCAACGGGAGATTCACCTAAAATTATTTCACAAAGATAATCAACATTCAAACTAGAGTACATTAATTTAATATTGCAAGAAAAGTAAGGATACACAAACCAAAATTATAGTTAACGGGAAAGATTGAGGAGTAAACATCACAATGACGAAACAAGCAAGGAAGTAATATCAACAAAAAAGCAAAGGACATCAAGATTTAACGTGGAAAATTTCAAAATAGAGAAAAAACTACAGAGCCACACAATGAACACCAAGAAATCCACTATGAAAATTAGGAGAAATAAGTACAAATCTCTATTTTTCTCTCACTATCTCCTTGCTTCTATACTCACATGCATCATTCACAATGTTTACATACTCATAATACAAGAGAAAGCAAAGTAAAATAACCCTGAGGGACTCAACCTTTAAGAAAAACAAGAAAGAAAATCGTTCAGTCCGTCTCGCAACAATGCAATAATAGTTTGGGCGGCTATGGTGCTCAAGTCTCGGTCTTGCACCGTTGTATATATACCACTGTGGTGTTTTGCTCTCTATCGTTCAACACTAAGGCTCTTGGGCATATAATGATGGAGCACTCATGTACATAACATTGGGGCACTATACGAATCCTAAGCAAGGGGGTAAACCCCCCGCACCTCCTATCGAATACAATAAGCTTTGAGGTCCATGACAATAGAATAATCAAATCGATCAACACAATCAAATTCCACACATAGCAATCTCCCATTTGGAACTGATTGCTATCAATCTTTCTCCTGATCTGTAACACCAATTATTGTACTGGTAGTATGGCTCACCCCTGCTTTCATCCTTCATGAAAACCAATTACTAAAGCTACACATAGACTTTATAAATTGTCACCATCTTCGTTAGCATGTTTATAAGATTCTCGGTCGTGTGTATCTTCTCCAAAGATAACTAACCATATGTTAGAAGTGACCTGATGAAATGATACCAAAGATTGATGTACTTCGTCCTAGCATGAAATATAATATTCTTGGCTAGAATTATAACCACTATAGAAAATTTGCCAATTACCGACGACTTTTTCCAGCAGTTATAAAAATTACCGATGATTTTTCAGCGGTCTATTAAACGACATTATAAATCATGCTGGAAAAGAATTGCGACGGCCAATTTTTGGTGGTTAATTTTATCAGTGGCTTTCTGGCGGCGTACACAGCCGGTAATTTCCGGCGGTCATAGCACCGAAAACCGTCGATTAATTACTGACGGCATACCGACCATCTCAAATGCCAAATTTACAAGCGACTGGACTGTCGGTTGACCACCAGTTTATCACCGATAAATTATCGGTATTTACCAGCGGCTATATTAACATTATGGCTATTAAAATAAGACTGGGTAGTCCAGCTCGAGAAAATATGTACTGGATCAAATCATTGACAGTTAAACAAACATACAAAGTTCTTATCTTCACCTGGGTACTCCAGCTCAAGAATCTCATTTAGAATACCATAATAATCACAATCATCTTATTCATCAATATTCCCTATAACAAATATTCCATAATTTTTAATTTTTCTTCCTTCATTCTATGACTTGGAATGAAATCTGAACACACACACACACACACAGATATATATATATATATATATATATATATATATATATATATATATATATATATATATATATATATATATATATGTTTGCCAGGTGTTTACTTTTCGTATTGGGCTAATGGGCTTCATGCTTGTGCTTGCATACCTTTATCGAAACACTTATTATCATGGTCATGTACCTAATTTTTTTTAAATGTTACGACTTTGAGTATTAAATAAGATGTAATTCAAATAAAAATTTTAAAATTTAAGGGATCACATAAGATTTAAATCAAGCTGAAAATTTATTTGTAATAAGTTGCTCAACATTCATAGTATCTATTAGAGGCAAATTGCTTACGAAATACCTGGTGACAAATTATCCAAATAAGACTTTAGTATTTTAAATAAACATTACTCCTTATGTCACATCATTCTTGTAGTATAACATATATCCATTGATACAACAATTAAAATTTTTAGCAATGAGACCAAACTTGGATAATAATTTCTTTATTTGGTATAAATATGAGGGGATTAAAATGTCTGTTGGATTTATTTCCTTGAGAAGACTAATTAAGTCATTAAAATAATCATGAGGAATATTATATTCAGTTTTGATACTTAGCATCCTCATAGTAATTAATAATTCAGAATGAGTTTTATAACCATCCCAAATTAGTTTTTGAGCTGCATGTAGTAAGTCAAAGGATTTTTTTTTTTTCTGCATTTGGTGGTTCTTCCACACTAGCCCTTAAATTAGGACATACTATATCAAAAATAAGTTCTTCATAAGGTCTAGTCATTTGATCTTCATCAAATATTTCAAAAATTGTGGATGGACCGGCATGAGTATCTATGTGTGCCTCATACTCACCATGTGAGGTCCAAATCAAATAGTTTAGAATAAATCTCCTACAATATAAAGCAATCTTCACATCATCAAGCTTAAGGAATACTTGATTTTTGTGCTTCAACTTCCTGCATAAATTCATCTGTCAATCCTCTTCAACCCAGTAACAATTTGTTATACATGCAATATATCTTTTATTAGATAGTCATTTGGATGTTAAAGCAAACATTTCATATATAGTTGTGAAATCAATTATTAAAAAATATGCAGCCTTAAATCTTGTTTAAATCTAAGAAAGAAATATCATTTTAATGGCCAACATTCTGCACCATGAAGCATTGCATGTCTAACCACCATCTTGTAGAATTTTCTCTTGAGTTTGAGGTAGGGGTGTAGGTGAGCCGAGCCGGCTCGAACTCGACTCGTTAACGAGCTCGCGAGCCGAGCTTATCGAGCTTCGAGCTCGAGCTCGAGCTTATAATCGAGCTCGAATGATAAACGAGCTCGAGTTCGAGCTTGAGCCAGATCGGCTCGTGAGCTCGCGAGCTGGCTCGTTAAATATTTATTAATTAAAATAATATATATTATATATTATAATATATTAAAATATATGTTAATTAATTAAAATAATATATTAACAACTGCGGTTGCTTGGTGAGAGGCTGATTTTTTTTTTTTTTATATTATAATATATGATAATTAATTAAAATAATATATAATATATATTATAATATACCTTAAACCAAGCCAAGCGTGAGTTCCAACTTCCAAGTGACAGGCTGTCCTGACAGCTTTTTTTTTTCTTTTTTTTGGGGAAAAAAAAAGTAGCAGGCTGACAGCTCTAGGCGGGAAAAAAAGAAAAAAGGGCGGGCTGTTCAAGTCAAATGAAAAATGAACCGAGCCGGCTCGCGAGCCAGCTCGAGCTCGTTTACTGTGGAACGAGCTCGAGCTTGAGCTCGACTTGAGCTCGAGCTCGAGTTCGAGCTCGCTTTTCAACTAACGAGCCGAGCTCGATAAGGCTTAAACTCGACTCGACTCGACTCGTTTACACCCCTGGTTTGAGGGGGACTTTTCTATCATACAACAATTCCGAAACATTCCTCCACTTTAACCATCCAACTTGAATTCTACTAATAATAACCCTATCTATTTCACCTTCAACTTCCTCTTTTGTCTTTTCAACAAGAAGAATACCTTCAATAAAAAGCATACACTAGGGTACAACATCTTGCAAATTTCTAGTGAGAACATCCATGACTCAAGAAAAAAGATATGGACTTAAGGTCGATCCTTGACGTAATCCAACTAAAGTAGAAAAAAATTTGGTCAAACCACCTTCTTTCTAAACACAAGTAATAACTCTTGCATATATATATATATATATATCCTTAATGACTTGAATATAATCATTATTAGCCCCTTTCTTTTCTTTAACTCTCTATAGCACTTCTCTTGAAACTTTATCATATACATGCATTAAATCAATAAATATCATGTGTAGATCCTTCTTATTCTATATATAATTCTCCATCAAATATAATAAAAAAAATGTATAGCTTCCATAATTGACCTACCTTGCATGAATCCAAATTAATTTTGTGAAACATTAGCATCACACCAAAATCTATGCTCCGAAACTCTCTCCCACAGTTTTAAAGAATGACACATTAACATTAAAAAAATTAAATAAAAAAAAAATGCAAACCTTCGGTTCGAGGCGTTGCTGGAATGCTCGACAGGTTTAGGCGGCAGAGTACATGCATGATCGGTGGCGGGAGCGAGGACGAGATCATCGGCCGAAGTTAGGGCATCCGCGGTCGGATTCCTGTGGAGGCAGTCGGAGACGATCACGAGCGTGAGCGTCTGGAGGAAAAGGATACACGAACAAATGAGGAGGAATGGTCGGGTTGGCAAATTTTAGGGCAATTTTTGGTGGTTTTGATCGCTGAAAAAAAATTACTTAACACTGTTAGTTTAGCTGCCGATAAATGCGATGTGAAAATAGCAAAATCGGTAACCTACCCTGGGGTTATTTTATCGCCTGCATTACTGGCAGTTTATTACTAAAAATCGCCGGTAATTTCGGCGGTCATTTAACCGCCGGAATTACCACCAATAAATGCTGATTTTCTTGTAGTGAACACTTATGTTATCACTATGTAGCTTCCCATTTATTTACCCCTTGTGAAGTTCTATCAAGAAACTTCACAACTAAATCATCTCCCTGTTAGTCTCAGTGATAGAAATGTACTCCACTTCTGTAGTTGAGAGCGCAACAATTTTCTGTAACTTAAAAAGCCAATTGACTGAAGTCTTTCCTAAAGTTGTGCTTCTCCTACCATCAAGATTTCCAGCAAGATCATAATTTACATATCCATGTAGATCAATTCCTGCACCACCGAAGTAAAGAGCTTTGTCAACTAATCCTCTCAAGTACTTGAGAATCTACTTTACCACCTCCAAATGAAGTTTGCATTGGTTACTCATAAATCTGCTGACAACTCCCACTTAATATGTTATATCATATTTTATGTAGATCATAACATACATCAAACTTTCAACTGTTTAAGTACGTATACTAAGTCTTCTTCATATGTTCTTCCTCTGCTTTAGATTTAGGTGGTTGTTCCTTGGATAACTAAAAGTGATTATCTAAGGGAGTGCAAATTGGCTTTATTCACTCATGTTGAATCTATGAAGCAAATGGAGCAGGACCCCATACATCAATATACATTAACTTTAACGTCTTTGACTTGACATTTGAATAAGTATTTGAAAAACTCGCCCTATGTTTATTGTTATATACACAATCTTAACAAAAATCTAAATCTATAGATTTTAAACCATGAATCTTTCCTTTAGTAAGAAGTGAATGCATACATTTCCATGGAGCCACACCATGCTAAGAAATTCACTATGAAATTTGGGATAATTAAGTACATATCTATCTTCTCTCTCACTCTCTCCTTGATTCTCTTCTCACATACACCTTTCTCAATGTCTACATACTAAAAATAGAATAAAAAGCCAAATAAAATAACTCCAAGTGATGCAACCCTTTAGAAAAATAAGAAAGAAAACCGTACAGTCTGTATTGTAGCGTTGAGTGCTAGTTTAGGGCACTGCAATACTCAAGTCTATGTCGTGCATAGATGCAGTGTTATATTTATACCACTGCGGTGCTCTGCTCTCTGTCATTCAGTGTTGAGGCTATTGGGTACGTAATACTGGGACACTTGGGTACACAACACCAGGCATTCTATGGAACCCAAGCATGGGGGTAAACCCCTGCACCCCCAATGAACACGATAAGCTTTGAGGTCCGAGAAAATATTATAACCAGTTTAATCAACACAATCATATTTCACACATAATAATAGTGGTTTAGTCGAATCGACCTACTCAACCCCCAAAGGTCATCCTCTTTGGATATTCAACAAAATGTGCTTTTCCTTAGCACACTAGGTAAAGAAGCCCTTTACAGACTATTTAGACCACAAAGAAATGATACTATAAAATTGAAAAAAATTTAAGAAATGCTACTCATTATTTGTATTTGTTTTGTCATTAAAAATAATGCAATCGGGCATGAATCTCGATGTATATTTAATTGAAAACTTATATCATCAAATTCAGAATCATTCAAACTTTGGTTTCATCAAATTGGAGTTAAATTAAATGTCTTAACAAACCAAGCCAATCAACACAAAGAGTGATTCAACTAGAGTCATGAACGAATCCAGATGAAGTACTTGAAATATAATTATAAAAAATATGATATTAATTAGATGCCCGTTGCAGAAAAATCACAAGAGCCTCGACATGGTAAATCCAACAAGCATAAAATTGCTTAATTCTGACATAATTAATTCATGCAAACCAATGAAGCATTATACAATTTGGGTAAATCTATAGAGCATGACACCCTGGAAAATTATAAATAGACCCAACTTTATCTGAAGGGGAATAAAACCTTAGCTGGAGAATCAAGAGAGCTCACACTTGAAAAATATTAGGGGTCGCCTAAGCACCACCATTATATCACTTGGGCCATTGCCCAACCATCTCTATTAGACCATGATAGTTTGATAAAATTTCAAACCACATCTTAACAGTTGTCATATGACCATTTTGATTGTTGTTATTATACCACTTTCATTCAATTATGATCCCCAACAATTATGGCTTGATTACAATCCCTAAACTATCATCAACTGATTATGATACTTTGATACCATCACTTGATGATGATTTTTTTACCTTTTTAATATTGTTGCTAGACCAAAATTTTCCAACTACATTGCCACCCACTGACTTTCATTAGTCCTCACCAATAACATCAACATACATCATCACCTATAAAATTGATGTTTGACATTGACTCTAAGTTTAACTTTCAATATCAACATCAATGTTTATGCATGATTTATTGGTCTCTTGTCTCCCATCCTCAACACACAATAAACAAGCACACAATAAACAATCTATTAAAGGTAACTCTCATGCCACATGTCTCTTTTAACCCTATCACGGGGAAGAGAATTTACAACTACTAACATACCATTGAAATTATTTTAATTGGATCAATTCTCATTGTTTTCCTCTTTTATCTATACCTGTGCCGGATCTTCATATAAAATTAATAATTTAGTATCTTTCTGGGAATGTTTTGATATACAATAACTCTAACACAACTAATTATTTTATATAAATGATCACGTGTGCTGCTAAATTTATGAAATAATTTTTTTATTGAGAAATATCCGAATATTGTGATCTATTGGACAAGGATGCTTGATTTATATTTGATTAAGTATTTTTTAAAATATCAATTTATTTATTAGTTTTACCTTTTTTTATATAATTATATCAACCGATATTAGAAGCATGGTTCTCCAAATTTTTTTTTTTTTGGAAAAATGCAGGATGTACTCTTATCCGCAGTGTTCGCCTTTTCATATGCTATCAGACACGTGTACGATAGTGCGCACTTCACGTGTCAAAATTTGATTCGTAGAGTCGGCTCAATAAGACGACTTAGCCTGGCTCTTCAGCGCCACTTGCCCTATTTTTATCACTTGCTCTTCTCATTCATTAGAAACGAAGCGGAAGCATTCGTTACTCAAATTCGCTATTGCTCTCTAGTCTCTAAAGAAGCACTGCTGCCCTATAAATACTTGGCAGCCCATAGGCTTCCGTTTTGTTGATTCCCACACTGGTCTCTGTAGTCAATTGCTTCCTCGTCAGAAATAGGGTTAGGGCTTGAGCGTGATCCATGTGCCGTTATTGAGCTGTCTCCATGACTACTTATACAGCCTCTTTGGATTCTTTCAAGGCGATTCTTTTGCTATCGGCGACGCCTCCACTCGCCGGATCTTATCTTGGGGGAAGGATTTCTGCGCCGTATGTGGGTGCCGCTGGTCCGTCCACATCTCGACCGTATATTTTACCGTTAGATCGGCGGCGGTCTGGGAGGAGGTGTACATGCGTGGGATTTCTTTCGAGGGGGAGATCAATGGAGGCGTTGAAAAGGCCGGTTCTTGCGTCGGATTTGGGAGCTGGTGGCGAGGTCTGCCGCTCGAGGCCCCCATTGAGAGCTCGCAGCGAGGAAGGTGGGTTTTTTCTGTGCCTTATTTTTTTTGCATGACTTGTTTGTCTATATTAAAAATTAATTATCCATTCTTTATATTTTCAGCTCCAAACTGCCATGTGTATAGTTTTCTTGTTATAATTTCAATAAAGCGCTGATTAATTTTTACATATATATATATATATATATATATATATATATATATATATATATATATTTGTTATTGGCTGAGAGGTCCCTTTTTGTGTCAAGAGAATTAATAAGTAACCGCTAATTGAACAGTAAAGCTCTTCTTGGTACTGCGCGTCTTTTCTTAATTGAATCGGGAATTTATTGGATGTGGGGAGTTTGGATGAATAACAGTCATGAAGACATGCTCATGCGACTCTGATACTTCTGTTTATGAAAGCATTTGGAACTTCTTACTGTTCCATGCAACATGTATATATATGTACTCAATCCTCATTATGATCATTAGCCCTTCCTGACCGTTTTGTGAACACCAAGACTGACTCTTGAGTAATAGATTGATGGGGAATAATACATTGTAAAGAGAAGATTAGGGAGAGGAGAGTATAGATTGGAAGTCTTGTTTCTTTATTAAAGGGTCCCTTCGTTTGATGGAGGGTCTCAAAAAGTGTACATAGATCTAAGGGATCTCTCTAGGAGTTTTAGGGGATCAAAAAAGTGCTTCTGATTACATTTGTTTAGGTATTCTTTAAAAGTTGCATTTGCATTAATTAAAAAAGCATAAAAAGTACAAGAGAATACAAACTAGTTTGGAGCCCCTTACATGATACCTCCCTCAACAAATTAAAGCAAAAGGGGTGAAGACTTCTATATTATCATATTATGTATCCATTTATACACACAAAAACAACTATAAAAAAAAATACAACCAAAAAGAGATAAAACCAATGGCCCCTCAGCTGGCAAGATGAGGTCGATAATGTAATTGTATTGGACACCAACAAAAAACCGCACGAGAGGAGGGGGGATACCCCGAAAGGGTTTGAAACAACCTAGAAGACCGAGTAGTATCACAGTGCTTTGGCAGAGGCCTAGATTATTGTGGCATGGCAGGCACGCATTGCAAATGACATGAGAGGAACACATCATTGCGCATATGAGGGGATCACATCCCCACCAATGAAGTTGTTTTGTGCATTCTTCCTCTTTTTAGGCACGGTGGAAATCGGTCCAAGTTGTAGCAACTCTTTCTGAAAATAGGCTTATGAAATTGTCCGCCGTTGCTTTGTAAGATTCAAAATTCTATTGGAAAAGTTCTCCATTTGCTTGACTTTCTCAGAAAAAAAAATCTGTAGTGGGCTGTCACTATCAGGCTTGATCTTTCCCCCATTGTCCATGTTGTGAGTGCAATCTTGTCGGGTAATGACAACTTCCTTGCCAGCTTGAGGCTGTGGCTTTTCATTTCGGCGATTGGCAATACATGGCCCAAGGAGTTCCTTATCGCAGCTGAGAAACCTCACTTTGCATTGCCCCTTTGAGAATTGGAGGGCTGCCATCAACATTGCACTGAGGAGAATGGGAGTAAAGAGCGGCTTGCTGCTGATTGGATGAGAATTCTGCACTATGGAGAGGTGCTGTTGTAGTTGGTGGCTGAGCTCTGGGATCAGAACTACTACTTTCCAGAATTGAGGGTTGTTTGGGAGCAATGGCAGCAAAATTTATCATCTCCTGGATGTATTTGGAGAGTGGATTGTTGTTGAGGCTGCATGGGGGCAGCTTGGGGCTGTTTTTTGGCTGGGCATATGTCCATCTTATGCCCAATGAAGCCATAATTGAAGTATATTTGAGAGAGGCCCTCATACTCCACTTTTTGAAAAAAATTGCCATGAAACCCATAATCCAAACTCTTGGCTAGGGGTGTAAGTGAGTCAAACTAACCTGTGAGCCGGCTCAGGCTTGACTCAATAAATGACTTCTGAGCTGAACTCGATGAGCTAACAAGCTAAACTTCAGCC
Source organism: Dendrobium officinale (assembly GCA_019514585.1). Classification (NCBI taxonomy): domain Eukaryota; kingdom Viridiplantae; phylum Streptophyta; class Magnoliopsida; order Asparagales; family Orchidaceae; genus Dendrobium; species Dendrobium officinale. The sequence continues at coordinate 35,431,215 of CM033696.1, read as the reverse complement.
AACCCTGACTCTAAACGTTAGCTCGTGTACCGACTTGTTTAAAACAACATTAATATAAAATATAGTTAAAATATTAGGATTTAGGATTTAAAGTACAAAGTTGTTAAAAATATTTAATAATTATATTTCAATTTCTGATTCTAAGTTATTTTTTATTAATTTTCTTATAAATTCTCATTTTTTTTACTATTTTATTGTAATAATTGCTTAAGTCATAATCATTTTATCTCTTTTATAATAAATGAGCCCGCTTGTGAGCCGGCTCAAACTTGTAGATTAAAGTTTGGGCTAGAGCTCGAGCTCTAGTAATTAATCAAGCTTAAGCTCAAGCTAGGGTTGACTTGAGCTCGGATTGACTCGTTTACACCCTTGGTCTTTGTTGTAGTCTTTGTGCTAGGTCAACTCCGACTCAAACTCTTACATATGCACATCTACTCCATTAACTTGTCGGAGAATCATTCCATAACGGTTCTCTAAACATCGCGACAATGCGAGCAATATTTAAACTATCCAAATACATAAGAGACAATTGTGGAAACTAAATCCAAATTGGTGAATTTAATCAATGCAAAAAGTTGGGAGAAAATGATGGGGACCATTTATTAAGGACAACTATATATCTAGAGATTGTCCAACTATATATCTAGACGTTGTCCAAGGGCCTCCCATTAGGACGACATCTCTGGCTTCAACATTGTCAAAGAGACAAATGAAACAATTGGGTGCAACAAAAATTGATTGGAACTCTCCCAAATGGGACCATCTCTTCTTTAGCTTATTGTGGAGAAGTAAATTTGGGATTCGTTTGCCTATGAACTTGCCAACTAATGCTCTCTCCAACTTGTGAATGTATTTTTTTTTGCACTGAATCAAGTTTTAGACAAACTGAAATACCATCATTTGCCAGCACCTCATCCTTGGTGATCTTCTCTAATGGATTGAATTGAGGCATCTTCCACGCAGCCAGCTTGCTGGGAGTATTTTTTGTTGCATGAGAGTAAGAAAAGGGCTAGCTAGCAAGCTGAAATTGGCCATTAACATTGTTATGATCCCGTTGGGCATTTTGTCAAACAACTTCATAGACCTGAATGTTTATGATCATTGCTGGTTGTAATAGGGGGATTTATACAACTGCAAGAAACGTCTCCATTGACATTTAATTCCATTGTATCATCACTAACCAAGCAATGGGTGATGGGGCTTTCAATTTCTGCATTCTCGCAGGATTCGTCCAGCATAGTTTCACACTCCTGTTGATCCATGTTCAGTTCGCCAAGCTGGTTGGGCACTATCTGTTGGCTGTTGTCCATGAGCTGCTCGCAATAGCCAATAGTTGCACCATATTGTGCGTGAGCTCCATGCAAAAAAAAAATGTGATTAAGTTCCATTGGGTTTTGATCTTCACTCTTTTGCATACCAGCATCTGATCCCTGCTGCAATTCGCACTCAATTGTTTTGGCATGGGGTCCGTACTGCTTCGCAGCATCCACAGGCATGAGGGTCTCATGCGGTGTGCTATGCTTGGCAGCAAAGGACTTTTGATGCAATCAAAAATTTGGGAGAGGGACCCAAATTTTTGATCACAAAAAACAAACGTCTTTCTAGGATGATAGAAAGACATAAAATACTTAAAAGAACACAAATACTATAAAACACAACTTTATATAATAAAACGACTTACAAATTTTTGACTCCAACAAAATGACTTCACCAAAAACAGCCAACAAAAACAACCAACAACTTCACTAAAACAGCCAACAAAACAGCCAACAACTTCACCAAAAATTAGAATAAAGATACAGGTGGAGTGGCACTTGCGGATAGAAGAAAGAGATTAGGAGACGAGACGAGGGTTGGAAAGAGCCCGCAGGATTTCCATAGGAGGAGGGGAAGAAGATTGGAAAGAGCCCGCAGGATTTCCAAAAATAAAAAAACATTTCAGGTTTTTAAGCACTTAGCTCTCCAAATAATCAACTATTTCTTCTCAAAATACCTCATATATATAGGCCAAAGAGGGGGAACATAACAGCCAAAAGTTCCCAAGTTTCTATGTAGAAATGAAAAGCCAAGAGTCATTCCCGCTGAAATCCCAAGAGCCACCTTAAAAAATTCCAATGAACAAAGGCACGGAACCAGCCAGGACAGCACAAGCCGCGGTTTCAGCACAGGAAACCAGGCGGCAAACAATTCTCGGTCAACAAAGGGATGCCAAAACAGTAAAGAAAACAGCACCCGAAGAGGCACATCACACCCGAAGTAGCAGCAGCCCGTGAGAGACATTTCCAGAGAAGAAAAAGGCTGCAGCAACTCAATTTCAAGAAGAATGTGAAAGATCAAGTTCCACCCACCAAATCTTGCTCTCAACCTTAATTTTATAGCAAGACATCAGCTCATAATGAGCTACTTCTCCACTAGATATTAATGAGCTGGCACAACTAAAGTTTTAACTAATTAAGCTCAAACCGAAAACAGCCAATGCCTTCATGAAACCAACAAACATCTAAAGAACAAATGGAAGATGAAAGGACAGATAACATAAAAGGAGAGGGGGAAGATGAAAAGACACAAGGCAAGAAAATACAAGAAAAACTCAACTTGTGTTGACCCCCCCCTTGCATACATCAAACTCCCCTACTTGAAGAACTCATCTCCCGATGAGTTGGCTTTTGTTTTCTTCCGAGGAGGCGAAGCCTGAGCATCCGGCTCTTGATGAATTATCTGCTGTTGATTTCCTTGAGGCGGTGCGTACAGATCATCCAGTTCTTCGAGTTTTTCGCCAAATCTTTTTAGAATTTCTTCTTGTTCTTTTTCAAATTGTTGTTGTAGATACCTTTTGTATTTTTTGAATTTCTGATCACATAAGAACATGTTGTATTGCAGTTTGTAGAGACGATCTTGAAGTGGATCCGTTGAGTCACCTTCAGTAGGAATCCACCTGTCCAAAGGGAGTGGGACATTAGGATCATGTTGCTCGCATTCTTCCAGAAATGATGCCATATTTTTTGGATTTTCCATTTTTGACTCAAAAATACAAGACTCAAATTACTCGATCTAAAGAAAAATCTAGACTCACAATTTCTTGACTTGACAAAACAAGACTTGACTTTGACAAACTCACAAGACTCAAATGTGACAAACTAAAATAAAACTTAGGACTTTCTAAACTTGCTCTGATACCAAATTGATGCAATCAAAAATTTGGGAGAGGGACCCAAATTTTTGATCACAAAAACAAACTCTTTCTAGGATGATAGAAAGTCATAAAATACTCAAAAAGAAAAGATAACTTAGAAATTTTAGAACAAACTCTTACATTTCATATAAACGAACACTTTTATAAATAAAGACTTATAACTCTTTAAATTAAACAACTTACAAACAAAGACTCTAACAAGACACCCTAAACTTGCTTATTTTGAGAAGAGGGATACAGGTGAGGTGGTCACTTGCGGAGAGACGAAAGAAATTAGGAGACGAGACGAGGGTTGGAAAGAGCCCGCAGGATTTCCATAGGAGGAGGGGAAGAAGATTGGAAAGAGCCTGCAGGATTTCCAAAAATAAAAAAACCTCTCAGGTTTTTAAGCACTTAGCTCTCCAAATAATCAACTATTTCTTCTCAAAATACCTCATATATATAGGCCAAAGAGGGGGAACATAACAGCCAAAAGTTCCCAAGTTTCTATGTAGAAATGAAAAGCCAAGAGTCATTCCCGCTGAAATCCCAAGAGCCATCTTAAAAAATTCCAATGAACAAAGCCACGGAACCAGCCAGGACAGCACAAGCCGCGGTTTCAGCACAGGAAACCAGGCGGCAAACAATTCTCGGTCAACAAAGGGATGCCAAAACAGTAAAGAAAACAGCACCCGAAGAGGCACATCACACCCGAAGCAGCAGCAGCCCGTGAGAGACATTTCCAGAGAAGAAAAAGGCTGCAACAACTCAATTTCAAGAAGAATGTGAAAGAACAAGTTCCACCCACCAAATCTTGCTCCCAACCTTAATTTTATAGCAAGACATCAGCTCATAATGAGCTACTTCTCCACTAGATATTAATGAGCTGGCACAACTAAAGTTTTAACTACTTAAGCTCAAACCGAAAACAGCCAATGCCTTCATGAAACCAACAAACATCTAAAGGACAAATGGAAGATGAAAGGACAAATAACATAAAAGGAGAGGGGGAAGATGAAAAGACACAAGGCAAGAAAATACAAGAAAAACTCAACTTGTGTTGACCCCCCCTTGCATACATCAACTTTGTTCCTCAGACTTCTGCTCACTGGAATGTGAGTTGAACTGCAATTCACATCCAGTAAGATCGCCACCATCAGTTGCGGTAGCAGCATGCGTATGCTCCATTGTAGCAACAACAGCTTGGACGTGTTCGACATTCAACAGAGGGGAGGAGTGGTCCTCTCCAACTCTCTTGATGTGAATAGGCTTCTCCCTCTCCCAACTAGCTTTACTAAAGCTGAAAGGGCTCAACTTGCCTGCTGCAGAGTAGACTCGTTAGTTAAAATTGATACATATCTGTGCAACCCAAATACATGCATTGACTGAAATTGAATGGTCCTACAACCCTTCTCAGAGGAACGACTCCAAATCCTGCCTTGCGATTTTCCTTGAGAACTTCCATTCTTGGAGGAGGCATGACTTGGCCGCCCCTATCCAAATGGCTACAGCATCCATCGAACTTGCCAAGTGTGGGGTTTCCATCCTCTAACACCTTCCAATAATTTCCTGATGATGCATTTCTCCTACCTTTGCCATTGGAGTGGAAAAGAGGTGACCTAGGGCCACCTCCCACCATGCTAGAGCCTCTCTCTCTCTCTAAAACAGTCTAGTGATTGAAGAAAAGAGTGGAAATGACAAGCTCCCCATGTTTAGGTATTCATGAGCCTCTCAGTTGCAACCTTCGGCTCAAGGAGAAATAAAAATAAAATTTTTAAAAATTCCACTAAATGTGAGGGGTTTTTCATGCTTGATAAGATTTATTCAATTTCCAAGGACATGGGTCGATCTCTATTTCAATAGGTTGTTGCTTCATTGAATGAATTGATACACCATTGACAACTAGGAAACACAGTCATTGTATAATCACATGGATTAAGAATATCTCTAGCTAGTTGCCATTTTCCGTACTTTGATTTTGATCTAGTTGGATACTTGTTGAGTATTTCGGCTAAGTAGAGCAAGGAGGTTTAATGGATTGATTGCACTGAACTTTTTTTTAATAGTTGTTTTGGTTAATTTGATTGTTTCCTCAACAATTAATTATGCGACTTGGTTGTCATGTTGCTTGCGAGTCATGACCCATGTTATTGACTAGGTTTGAATGTCTGACATTGCAGCTAATTCACATTTGACTAAATCGAGTTAGACTTGCCAGGTGTTTTTGGTATCTTTTAATGTCTCATGTATGGATGAGATTCATTGTTAATAGTTGGGCGTATTATTGATCCACAAGTATTGAATGTTCTATGAAGTGTAAAACCTTTTTTGCACAGCTTTTCCCTTGATACTTTTAGATCATTCTTTTCTCTTTCCATCTGTCCTCATTTATTTTACCTATCCATTTTATTGATGCATCTTTTGCATTTTTTGTACATGCCCAAACTATAATTTTATTTTATGATGCATTTACTTAAAAAAATGTGCTACTCATACACACCTATATAATTAATTCTTAATTTATTATTAATATTCTCGTCTCCTACCACACTTATATTGGCTGCCAATTATTCTTTATTACCAAAATACTCTGATCCAAACAATATATCTTGCCTAAAAATACTTATATAAAATTCACTTATGACTTTTTTTTTGGTGTGTTCTTATTGCACAATGTTTCTCTATTTTTGTCATCTAGTTATAACTCTAGAATATATTTTCTTACTTATATCCTTTTTTTGTTTGTATAATAATCAAAGATACTGAAACTTATAACATTTAGATATCGATTCATCTTTTAGTAATAATGGATACAACAATAACAACATCAAGTCTTTGTCCCACTACGTGGGGTCGGCTACATGAATCCTTTTTCTCCGTTGTGTCCTGTTAAAAGTCAAATTCTCGTTTAAATATAATAAAGAAAGATCATTTTTAATATTTTCTAACCAAGTCTTTTTAGGTCTACCTCTACATTTCTGAACATTAGCAAATATGATACCTCTACTTTTCTAACCGGGCATCGTAAGGCCGCCGTTTTATGTGACCAAACTATCTAAGGCGACTCTCTCTAATCTTATCTTCCACTGGAGCTACTCCAACCTTTTCACGTATATGCTCATTTCGTATCCTATCTCTAAGGGTAAAGAACACTTAACTTAGTATTATGCTTATCTTTTAATGGCCAACATTCGACACCAATGCACCATAAAGCATTGCATGTCTCACCACCATCTTATTGAATTTTCCCTTATGTTTGAGGGAGACTTTTCTATCACACAACAAGCCTGATGCATTCCTCCATTTCAACCATGCAACTTGAATTCTACTGATAATATCCCATCTAAAACGTGTACTCTTATTAATGATTTGATCGCCCAAAGTCACAATCCCCTCACTAGATCTATTACTACTAAAATCACACTCCATAATTCAAGTTTAGTAATAATGAATGATAATCATTATTATATAACCCACTAAAATTATAAGTTGTTAAAGGATTTAGCAACCAACAAGTCAACCAATCTTAGTAGGGATTCTTGAGCACATAGAGTAAGAGTTCTAATTGTTAGTTCAATCATCTTATGGACCTTAGATTGCAATACATATTCCTCTTACTATTCTAGCTGTCAATCCCTCTTGGGGAGTGTTTTTTTTGGTGAATATATTTGATTTTATTTCATTATAAACCTGTTTAAGAAATCTATAAATACTTGCAACCTTTGTATAGAGTAAAACAGTAAAATTCAATGATTTTTTTTTTCTAATTTTTGCGTGGTATCAGACAGAGATTGAGATTTTTATCTTCTAAAATTTGTTATTTTTTCTTTCTCCCTTCTTATCGAGATTTTTCTTCTCTTCATTATGACTGGTTTTTGACTTCCTTTATAAAGATGTGACTATCATGAATGATGATATCAGACTAAAAGAGAACTCGAAGGATACAAGCTTTATATGAATGGGAGAAATTATTTGAAATGATCATAAATTTTGAAGATTTCTGAAAGAAAAAGTAAATATTCTCCATCTTGTGGATCCCATTCGAAGCTAAAAGACCCAAATTTGTACCTTGGGATGAAACAAATTCCATGATCATTATATGGTTGTAGAATACCATTATATCTAAAATTAGTGGGTCATATATATTCCTCTCTACTGCAAAAGAAATTTAGGCCACCATCTAATAAACACTTTCAAAAGTGAAAGATGTTACACTCATTTACGAGATCAAAATTAAGATTTTAACAACCAAACAAAGTATTCTTCATGTAAGGATTTGAATGCAATGAATCTTTTTAGTTTGAATTGGATTATTATCAATATCTTAAGATGACATGTTGTGGTAATTCCTAAGCAATTTTTAGAAAGGGAATTTATATTTAAGTTTGTTTTAAATCTTAATAAAGATTTTGATCAAAGTCATGTTCAAATCTTAAGCGAAGAAAACCTACTGCCACTTTTTTTTTTCTTGTATAAGACCTGAAGATTGAAGAAGGGTGGTAATGTTAGATGCTTCAATCACTGAAACATTTGCCATGTCAACCACCGATTTCCAAGCTAAGGGACTTACTATTGTAGACTCTTTTCTTAATGAAGGGCAAAAGTCTTATTCTAAAAGCAATTTAGGTGTAACTAATGCAAGAAGAATGACACAAAAATATATACTGATAGTTTCACAAAAATATCGTGGAAATAAAAAAAAAATCACAAATACGGCATGTCTGCCTTATGGAATTAGAAGTGCTCAATCCATTAAAATGACAAATTTAGAAACTTTCTCCGCTCTATGAAAAAATCATTGGATTATGTTCTCTAACTTAAAATGATACGACTTATAACTCTGATGATGCAGCTCCAAAATAAAGGACAATGACAATATCACAAACTAAGATCCATCATTAGAATTTGTGCAAGTTATAAGAAAAAATTCATTAGAATTTGTGTAAGTTATCATGCAAAACTTTTTGTGTAAGACCATGAACATCCCATACTATTAAAATTATAAGAGAATAATTTGAAAGCTTAATTTAAGGCTTCTTGATGGTAGATAGGCCAAACAAGTCAAAAGGGCAAATATTTTTATAAATTGATTGATTTCATGACCACTCTAATTGCCATTTGTGGCCAATCTGAATTTTTATGTATTTGGAAGCTTTTAATTTAATTTAATTTTTAGTATTATGACTTGTCATTAATCAATATAATAATATTTATCTTGTAAGGCTTTTCGAAGTTGGCCATGCTTGAAAAATGCCTATAAATAAAACATTGTTTTGTACTTTTGATTCATTGAATAAAAAATATTTTTTAAATTGTATAAATTTCATGTGGAAAGGCTCGGTGGCTGTTCTACTCATTGGGGAAGCTTGTTTGCTGATCCTCAAGGGCTTTGGTGAGTCCTTAGTTATCTCTTATTATTTTCCATAATCTTTTCCAACACAATTTTCATCTTCTCTACTTAGATTCAAACTTAGCATTCCTTAACCCACAAACATATCCAAACTCTCAAATATTCTCCTAAATACCCCACACACATTTCTCATAGCCTTCAAAGGTCTCAACTCTCTAAGAACTCTAATATACCATAGCCAAACTTCCAATGTGGAGAGATAATTTTCTGCCATGAGCAATTCAAGTTAAAAGTTTAGTAGCTTCTCAAACACTGATCCAAAATCCATAAAAACATTACCATTAGTTCCCTAACATCCTAAATCTTTGATATGGAGTTTCTCATTATTTTTCTCCAAGGAAAATTCATCTTTTTGGAGCTTAGAAGTTTCAGACTCAAATCTGTTCAAAAACCTACATTCTAGCTTCACCACAATAATTTCATCACCATCCTAAGAGAACACCAATCAAGTTGCTTCCTTCACCATAAAGATGCCTTTGATAATACATCAATAAGTTGTGTTTTCAGTGCCTTAAATAAATTTTCTCACATATGGATTTTAGATTTAGGTTCTACTTATCATATGACTAATATTGCCAATCTTTTTCAAACTTACAAATCCCATCTCAACAATAGAAAAATAAAAGTGATCAATGATTGTCTACCAGTTGTTTTAAGTTAGAGAAATATTTCAATTTCATCCACATTTATCCTAAGTAATGTGTTGCATGTTCGTAATATTATAGTAAATCTTTTATCAATTCAAAAAATCACTAAAGACTATGATTGCAAGGTAACTTTTCTTTGCTAATTATTATGTATTTCAGGATCTCACTATGGAAAAGATGATTTGGTAAGTTAAAGAAAATGGTAGACTATATCTTCTTGAAGATAAAAATTATTTGCCATGTTTCTTCTTTTTCACTCTCAATAGATAAGATATTTGGAAACAACATTCTAGGCTGAGGCCTCTCTTTTTTTAAACCCTACAATGTAATTTTATTTTATTTTTATTGTAAACATGAAAAATTTTCATCGAGGCTTGTGAAATTATCAAGCATGATTATGCTAATTTTTTTTAAAATGATTTTGGATCCTTTACTCTTTTTCTAATTATTCACTCAAACATTTGGAAACCTTCCAAAATATTTGACATTTATGGAATTTCAGGATTTATGACCTTCATTTATGATTGCACTTAGATGACACGAGCATATTTTATCAAATAAAGATCTAATAATATTATTTTTTTCATTTCTAATGCCATAATTAAAAAATAATTCAATGCTATAGTAATGTATTTTGGACTGATAATGCCAGTGATTATATTAGTAACACATTATCATATTTCTTCCATAAAAAAGGTATATCATTCACCAAACCTAACTGCCACATACCTAATCAATATAATATTCTTGAGAAGCAATCTTAACCATCACATATCTAATCAATAAAATATTCTCAATGGTGACTGGCTTTAGAAATCTTATAAATTATTTAGCTGAATTCTTCAACACAAATAACACTAAATTTTTTTTCCAAAAACCTTTGGGCGTATTGCTTGTGTCTATATCCATAACAACACAAGGGTAAATTTGATTCTAGAGCTCTCAAATATGTTTTTTACTAGATGTTCCTCTACTCAAAAGGGTATAGGTGTTACGAGCTTACCTCCAAAAATTCCATACTTTAAAATTTCCACCTTTGATGAGAAGCTAAGTTTTTTCAGTCAAACTCATATTCTAGTTGAGAGATCCTCTCTAAAGATGGAACTTCAAATTTTCATCTTGATATTCCTATAACACAACTCCAAAAAATTAAAACCCTAGTACCCCTACAAGCCTATACAAAATGGAATAAGCCCAGTTAAAATCTCCTGCAAGCTTATACAATTCCTATATACTAACCCCATTAATATACATTTCCTATATGTCCCATCTCACATTACACGTTTGAATTTTTTTTCTCATACCCATAAAGCTTTACTTATAAATATCTGCTCTAATTCCATTATAGTACTACAATTGTTATTTGCATCATTTAAAACTAAAAATTGGAAGTATGACATGTGGGAAGAGATGAATGCTTTGAAAAAAATCATATTTGGAAGGTTTTTGAACTACAAAATTTAAGAAAAATGATTATACGTAATTTTTTAAATAAATTATAAAATAGATGAAAGTCTGGAATGATATAAAGCTAGATTGATAGCCAAAGGATATATTTAATCTTATAGAATTGATTACCAATAAACTTTGGCTACTGCTGTGAAAATGAATACAATACGCATATTAATTTCTTTTGCCATCTTGTGGATGATTCATGTAGCAGTATATTGTAAAGAATAATTTTCTATATAAGATTATTAAAAAAGTTTATATGGATCAACCATCTGGATTTGATTGTTCTTTCATAAAGAATAAAATGTGCATATTAAAAATGCTCTATGTGGCTTTAAACAATCTCTAAGAGCATTGTTTGGGCAATGCACAAAAGTCATGAATGAAACTGAATACAAACAATGCCAATGAGATCATGCCCTCTTTGAAAAATACTCCACTGATGGTAAAATTTCAATTCTTTGGTGATGATGATAGGGAAAATGAGTTTTTGAGGGAAAATTTGCTGGAAATTTTAAGATTAAAGAGTTGAGTAAATTCAAATAATTTTTGGGAATATAAATTGTTTAATTATAATAAAAAATAGTCCTCTCTCAACAACAAAAAAATAGGTTATGGATCCATTGAAAGAAATAAAAAATGATTGATTGCAAATCTTGTGAAACTTCAATTAAACCATGCTAAAAATTGGATGTAAATGAAGAAGAAAAAAATTAGATATGAGAAAACATCAATGATTTGTCGGAAAAAAAAATGATCTATCGATCTCACACTCGTCTATGCATCACATTTGCGACGAGTTTCATTAGTCAATTCATGTACAAACCCAAAGAATCTCACTTTCAAGCTATTTATATAAGCTTCAAATATTTTAAATCAAATCTTGATATATAAATTCTCTAGAAAAAATAGAATAATTTATAAATTGAAGGGTATACTAATGCTGTCTATATATGATCACCAATGGGTAGATGATCCACAACTAGATACTGTTTTTTTGGGAGGAAATTTCATCATATGGAGAAGTAAGAAATACCATGTTTTTTCAAGATCTAGTGTTGAATTTAAATTTAGAACAATGAGCTTCTGTGGATTAAAATTATTTTAGAATTTAAAAAATGGAAATATATTGTAATAATAAATCTATGGTGCAAGCTAATTAGAGCAAGGCACAAAGAGAAATCAATCAAGAGAAACAAATCTTACTTTTATAAAAATTAAGACGTAACTTTGAGAACAAAATAAGAAAACAACTATCTTTAGAAAAGACAACTTCCAACTAACAAAAGAAGACTAACAAGAAAAACAATATTTTTAACAAAAAAAACTATCCTCAGAACATCCTTCAAGAGGACTCCTCACATGTACCGATTGTAGGAATAGTATTTAAAATAAGGTTTAGATATGCAAACCAAGGGTCCACCACAGCTAGGGGGATTCAATGTCCTTTTAACTTCTCCAGCAAAATGTCACCAAACCGTCCAAAACTTCACCAATCAGCCAACAACCTTGCTAAAACAGCCAACAAAAGAAACAGCCCACAGCTTTTCTAAAACAGCCAACCAAAATCAGCCAACCACTTTGCCAACGGAACTAGAAGAAAGATACAGGTGGGGTGGAACTTGCGTAGAGAAGAAGGAGGTTAAAAAGACCGAGAAGAAAGAGGAGAAGCTCGCAAGCTTTCCTAGGGGAGAAGGAGAATGGAAAAAGCTCTCAAGCTTTTCCAAAGAAAACCCTCAGGTTTTGTAAGCACTTAGCTCTCAAATATTCACCACTTTTCTTCACAAAATACCTCATATATATAGGCCAAAGAGGGGGAACTTAACAGCCAAAAGTTCCCAATTTTTTAGATAGAAATGAAAGGCCAAGAGGCATATTTTGCAAAATCCCAAGAGCCAAAGAACAAAGCCACGGAACCAGCCAGGGACAGCATACCGTGGAATCAGCACAGGAAACCAGGCGGCAGCAGCCAAAGAACAAAGCCACGGAACCAGCCAGAGACAGCACACCGTGGAATCAGCACAGGAAACCCAGGCGGCAGCTTAATTTTCGGTCAACAGAGGGAATGCCAAGGCAGAAATGACAGCACCCAAAGAGTCATTTCACATCCCAAAACAGCCAGCCGAGAGAGAGCAATCCCAAAGCAGAATTTTGGCTGTAATATTTTTATTTCAAAAGGAATGTGAAAGAGCAAAATCCACCCACCAAATCTAGTTCCCTTTTAATAAATTTATAGCAAGCCAATAGCTCATAATGAGCTACTTCTCCACTAGGTATTAATGAGCTTGTCACAACTAAAGTTTTAACTTCATAAGCTCAAACCGAAACAGCCATAGTTCTCATGAAACCAGCAGCCTACAAAGGACAAATGGACCCCCCAAGCCGGCAAATCCAAGGAAACAAAATCCAAACCTCTTCCTACCATGATCATTGGATTTACCACCATCATAGGATAGCATAAAAACAAAAAAATAGAAAATATAACAAATATAGTTCATAACAAAATTTAAGCAGAAAAATCTAAATGCATCAATCTATCATCAATATTGCTCATAAGGTGTGTGTGCGCGCATAACTCTGTTTATTCTTCGTTTAATTTTTGGTGTTTGAAGGGCCTGTTGCTATCTGAGCTTGTCTATCATTCTTAATTGTGAAAGTTGCACCGGGTTATTGTTGTTTGCTTGGAATGCAGCAGATTGGGTAAGTTTGCTGGACTAAACAGGATGACAGGATCAGGAGGGATGGCCATAGTCAGTGGTTATCAAAAGAATAATAAGAATAAAATGATTCTTATTTATAATTTTTAAATCTAACCTTCTTCCACTGTGCATGTTACGAAAATGTGATGGCTTGAACACTATCGAGTGATTTATTAGTCAGATCTTGATGTAGATGAATATATTCAATTGTATTTTCTTGAGATAAAACATTGTGACCCTTTCATCCTACTTATGCATACGACATACATCCAGATGGTTTCCTGTGTTGTTTTCTTCTTATAAAGAGACGAAGTTAAAGAAATTGATTAAATTTGCATTCTGTTGTTAAATTGTGGTATACCATCCACATTCTATGAAGGCAATTTGATGTATGCAAAGAGGGGGGGGGGGGGGGGGGGGGGGGGAGTGTGTCAAAACATCTTGGGTTGTAACTTTTGTGAGCTTCAATTTCCTCTACTAAAAGGCAGCTCATTAATGAGCTTCTTCTACTTATTTAGCTCATAACTTGTCATTATTTGGTTCATTCCCCCTTGCCTTTGACTCTTTGGTTTCCCCCTCCTTGGCTCTTCTCCCCTTAGTTTCCTATTCCTTTCCCCTTCCCTTGGTCTCTTCGGTTTTCCCTCATGGTTCGGCTCCCCTGGCTGCTGGTTCCAGTTCTTGTGCTGCCTTTTTGGTTTCTTCCCTGGCTGCTTTCCCATGGCTGCTTCACCCGGTTTCTGTGTTGCTTTTTGGCTGCTGCTTTTTGTGTGGCTGTTTGGGTGCTAATATGGACTGACTTTTAGCCTTCCATTTGCTTGAATTTAATGGATTTAATGGGGGATATATTTGGACTGTTTGGGTGCTAATATGGATTGACTTTTAGCCTTCCATTTGCTTGAATTTAATGGATTTAATGGGGGATATATTTGGACTGTTTGGCTGCTAGCTTTTCTCCTATAAATATAAGGTGTTTGGGCAAAGAAAAAAGGAAGTTAGGATGGAATTTTTGGATCGAAAAATCTGAGGGTTTTTCTTCTTTCTTTGGAAAAGCTTGCAAGCTTGTTCCGTGCTTCTCTTCTCCTCTAGGAAAGCTTGCGAGCTTGTCCTCCCTTCGTCTCGGACTTCTTATCTAATTCTTTTCCCTGCAAGTGTCCACCCCATGTATATCTTTCGTCTCAAACAAATAAGAGCTCCTTTAGGTGTTGTTTATGTTTGTGTTTGTAAGCGTCAAAAGTTGTGTCTTTTCATGATATCAAAGGTGTATTTTGAGTATTTCGTGTTATTTCTTATTATCCTAAGAATAGTTACTATTGCTAGCAAAAATTTGGGTCTTTTCCAAATTTTTGCTTGCATCACAATCTGAGACGTTTGGAGGGAGGGTCACATCATTTCCTTTTGCCTCTTCATTACACATTCTAGTAAAGGAGATTTCTTTTTACCATATAATTCCGGAAGACTAAAATGATTGCTACGTATTTCTGCATGAGCAAGGAAATTAACGGTTATTGGGGAAATCTTAAAGGTTGGAGTCTAGCAACTGTTGTTAATGAACTTTTTTCTTGTTACTCCAAGCTTGCTTTGTTAAACAATTCTTATGGATATCTTTCTCTTCTTTACCTTCGATCATTTATCCCACAGAACTGCTTTCTTATGTCAGAAAGGAAGTTGAAAATGGAAGGCTTTCATCAGATATAGCTCATGGATTGGAGGAACTCTATCATAGTTACCGAAATGCGGTATAAAATTTCAAGTGCTACTACTGTACATTTTGATTATGATTAGTTCAGTTTTATGAATTTTTCCAATGGTAATATAGTATCATGAACTTTTTTTTTTTATTGTAGTTTCTGTTTATCATACACTGGTTGGCTTTCATTTTTTCATTTCCCCCGTGTTTGTTAAAAGATATATTGGCTTTGCTGGATTCAAAGGCTCGCCAAGTGTTCAAGGCTTTATTCTTAATTAGTTGTTTTTGTTTGATTATCCTAAATGATTTAACAGCTTGATTTTACTTTAAGTATGGTGGTGAATGTTGTAGCATACAATTTTCATCATTAACATATTACCAACTTCTTAAGCTTAGCTTTATGAAGTCATTCTTGCTATTTGTTCCTTTTTGAGTTTGCTGAGGTTTCAGCTCTCGTTTACACGTGTCTCCTTGCACATTTCTTGCCATGTTACCACTGTTCCTTCTTTTACTACCGGCATATCTCCTGGCTTTGTTGGTGAATCTTCTACTTTTTATTGTAAATGCCCAAATTTCCCAAAGCTTCTAAATCTCTTTTCTACAACCTTAGTTTTTTGTAAGCGCCACTTCTATATCATCTGAGATATAATTATTTTTCTCTTTACCCTTTTTTTGTTTTTCCACACAGCCATCTTATTGTTTTTAAACACAGCTAAATCTCGAAATTCAATGATTAAATCTTGCAAAATATGGTAAAGTTCTTGTTTCTCATTTACAGCAACAGCAGCTGAGTGCATTTTGCTTATGTCCTATTAAATTATGAATCTTAATTCATGCTTTCATATAATATATTACATCATATCTTCTGCCTAAACTCTAGTTTATGGCTTTACTTTTCTGTAGCTTGGTATGCTGGCCAACTAAATTGGTATATGATTGTCTTTTTAAAATTTAGTTTATACTAAAATGGAAATCTAGTCCCTATTTTGAAGGCCTTTTTGCTTTTGTAGAATTTGCCTATGAGACATGTGATCCATCTTGTTCCTTATCCTAATATTAAATTTGAAGCTTCATTTAAACATTTTCTATGCTCCACGTATTTGTCATTTGTCAAGCATTAGATTATTTGATTCTTCTGTAAATTTGTTTTGCCTATTATGTACCTACTTCAATGATTCTCATTATGCTTGTATTTCTCCCATATGATGGGATACATATAATATTTTGCATAATTGTAGGTTGTGCAAAGTGGACTTCCAGATGCAGATGAAATCATACATTCCAATATGACAGTTGCATTTGATCGAATTCTCATGGACATAGAGGTCCTCGAGTTTTTCCAGTTTTTTGCTTGTTCAATGATTGTAATTCTAATTCGAGCACAAGTTTTACTTCTTCTGGTATTGCGTGATTATTGTGGTCCTGATTTATGCTGCAGAACCCTTTCATTTTTGGAGCTCATCACAAAGCTATACGAGAGCCTTTTGACTATTACATGTTCGGTCAAAATTATATTCGCCCTTTGTTGGATTTCAAGTAAGAAAGGTTTCTTATTTTCTTTTGTCTGTATAATTCATCACAAGCTATGTGGAAATTCATCATATACTAATGATAATTCTTTAGTAAATATATTTCATTATTTAATTTACTGGCATTCTTCACTGCCTTTGGTATATTTCAAGTTTATCTGTATTAATTCATCACCAGCTATTATACGGGGAAATGCATCATATATCTAAATATTTTTCAATTACTATATTTTGTTACGTAATTTACTAACATTCTTCCCTGCCCTTTGTGCTTAAAATAGATGTGGAATTCTTTACCCAGACAGATGGAAACTAAGATATGTCAAATACCTTTAGAACTCCTGGTATAATAGAGTGAAATGAAACAATTTAATTATAATATCTTTAATTATAATTTTTGCATCTCAGTTTGTTTAAAATCGCATCAATCAATTGAGCATGTTTAACATATTGCAAAGAAGGCATAATTATTATGCTTTGTTATATTTCGTGTGTCCCGTTTTAATATGATGTCACATGCCTGCACATCTTATCAACTAATGTCAAGCTAAATAATGGCATGGGTGAAACTTGATAATCATAATTTGACTGACAATTATACTAAAAAAGCTTTCCATTTGTCCAAAATTTGAGTGACTGAGGTGTTGAATAAACTCTCTCTCTCTCTCTCTCTCTCTATATATATATATATTGAAGAGTTTCTTAATTGATTATTCTTCTCCTTAACAAAAAACAATACTATATCTACATGTGTATACTAAAAATCCTTTAATAAAGGAAATAACTAAGTAGCTTAATTCTTTTCTAAAATTTAGGAAATAGAATTTTAGGAGAAGAAATCTTTTCTAAAAATTAGGAAACAAAATTATAGGAGAAGATCACAATTGATCTCTCATTTTATTCATAAAAATACATTCCTAAAATAAAAACAGAATCATAGGAGAAGATCACAATCGATCTCTCCTTTTATTCCTAAAATAAATTCCCTAACTTTGACTTTCAAATATTCAACACTCTCCCTCAAGCTGGAGAATATATCATATAATCTAAGCTTGCAAATTAAGTCTTTAAAGTTAGGTTTAGGTAGAATTTTGGCGAGGAGGATGTCTGTAGTTTGTTGCTTGATAAAGATGTATTTCAAATTAACACTCTCACTAGTCACCTTCTCAGTAATGAAGTGTTTGTTAATTTCAAAGTGCTAACTCCTGTCATGATGCACGAGATTCTTAGCTATGCTGATAGCTGCCTGCTTATCACACATCATCAGAAATAGGAGATGAACTCATTGTCCCAGTTCACTAAGAACCCTTTATATCCAAATCTGATGAGGACATCGAAGATCAACGGCTACGATCGTGTCTATTTATTTTTATGTATTTTATTTGTTATTTGTACTTTTCCCTTCTACCCTCACTTAAGAGCTTTGTCTTATGTTTTCCCTAGGGGCAATTGTGTCTTTTTTATTTTCCTTCATATATTTGGCTATTTAAGCCCTCCCCTTCCAATTGGAAAGGGATGATGATTATTGCTAATGAAAATTTTGGTTTTGGATCTCTTTGTGAGTTATAGAGTTCTCTTTGTGAGTTCTCAAGTGAGGAAAGCCTAGGAGAGGCTCAAAGTAATACCCAACAGCCCCTTGGTGGAGCTCTTGATTTTCTACTCAATATCTTTTCTTCTTCTCTCCATTTCCCTAGTTCTCTTCGTGAGTTCTTGAGGGGAATTTCGTGGATCTCTGTGTGAGTTCCGACATTTTTACAATCTCCCTTTGAGATCTCGAAGAGGTGCGTGAGGTTAGAAAATTCAGAATTTTCTCCACAATTTTCATCCTGCTTCCAGGCTCTGGAATCCCCCCCCCCCAACTTCCTCCTTGCCGCCGGCTTTGTTGGTCCGGCCAGAAAATTGGCCGCTGGCCAATTGCTCCCTCCCGCTATTAATCCCTTTTCCGACCCTCACTCCCCTCCTCCAGCAACCACCCGTGGCCCCTAGCCTGCCGCCCAGCACCCACCTTGCCGCCGGCTCCCCTCCTTGGACCCAAGTCTGTTAGAATTTCAAATCCATATTTAATTAAATTTCCTAATTTGTCTTCATCTATTTATGATAGACATTTAAGGGGATTAATGCTCCTTTTGAAATTTAAATTCTATTTCCTCTTAATAAATCAATTTTGAGAGTTACTTAAGAAATAATCAAATCTGAAATTATAATTTCAGATTTGATTGGGAATTAATTATTCAAACGTGGGCCCCACCTTTTAAATTCCAAGCCTATCTCTCCTTGCTCTATGGCCGGCCACCATTACCCATTAAGTCTCTCTTCAATTACATTAATTGCCTCCCATCAACTAATCCCTCACTAAATCGCCACCCCCCTTTCCTTTGGAAATTAATTTGATTTTCAAATTAGTTTCCCCTCTCCACGTCTCCTCACTAGAGCTCAATTTTAGAAATCTGAAATTGTTTTTCTCCTGAAGCTTTTCTCTCCTACCCGAGCTCCCTTCCCGACTTGATTTGTTTTCTCCAACTAAGTCCCTCTTCCAACGTCAACAAGCTGACATTGTTTCAGATTTGAAATCAATCCCCCTTCTTCCTCCACGGGTTACTCTTCCAAACCCTTCCCATGACTGTTGAAAATAGAGCCTCTGCAGGAGTTATGTTGCTGTCCAGAAGAATCCTAAAAGCTGTTACAGATTTTCTGGCATTTCCACCTGCTGTCCACTGCTTGGGAAAGTTCCAGATTGATGTCCTCTATTCAAGAGTGCCCAAATCAGCAACAAAGTTATCCCGGTAGACCACGTGGCTGCTGTCCTGAATTTTTGCACCTCTTCCCGGGTGTTCCTTAGTGCGAGGAGGTTCGTGGTTGCTGCCCACTTCATTCCCAACTACCAAACAGCTTTGCCGGAGCGCGTATCTATCTTGTCTTTGGGTAAATTCGACACCCGACTCTCTATCTTCATAGTTGCATCATTGAATGTGAATTTATTATCTTCATGAAGGTTGTATTAATGCTTCTCCGCTAAAGCCTAGTAATTAGAAGAGTTGTGTGAGGGTCATTTCATAGACTAATCTTATTGTTAGTATTGGAATCTATTGTTGGAACTATCCATGTATGCAATGTTGGATTAAGCTGGCTATCTTTGAACTTAACTTCTATGCATGTGGGATAAACTAAGCTAGGTACCACTTTAATATTTAACTTATCGTTCAATTTTGCATAAGATCTTGCTTACTATTGCCTCTAATTCTAAAACGTGCAAACTTCATTAAGCAAATCACTTTCGCATGGATTGTTTCACATCAAAATCCCTTGACAAATTCTTTTTGTCAGTGCTTTGTACTTGGCTTTTGCACTACTTCTGGTTACCACTGATTGCTTCTTACTCCTATAGACAACAAGATTATCCAGACAAAAAATTAGTACTCAGAAGTTGACCGTCTGTCAATGATGTTTTCTGCCCAATATGCATCTGAATACACTTCAGTGTCATGATTTATTGTCTTTACGAAGATAGGCCTCTCCTTGCTATCATCTTTAAGTATCTAAGAATCCTCTAGAATGCTTCCTTGTGTTCCTCTGTAGGATTGTGCATGAATTGACTTACAATACACTTTAAAATCAATATATGGCTAAGTGCGTGAAAGATTGATAAGACATCCAATAAGTCTTTAGCCAATTTAATTCCAAAGAAATATTTAAGATTTTCAAGGTCATTTACATCAAACTCTTCTGACAAATACTTCTTCAAATTCTATAATTCTTCCCCATCATTTCCAGATAGAGTAATCTTATTGACATAGACTATCAATATAGCAATTTTCATAGTGTGAGATTTCTTTACGAACACTATATGATCAGCTTGACCCTATATGTAGCCTAGGTTAAAAATAACCTTTATGAATTTATCAAACCAGGCTTGGGGAGATTGTTTAGGGCCATACAAGGAAATTTTTAGTTTGCAAACCTGATTCTTTGCTATTCTTTTTTTCAAAACCAGGTGGGATTTCCATGTAGATTTCCTTTTCGAGGTCACCATTTAGAAAGATATTTTTATGTCTAGTTGTTGCAAGTACCAATCCTAGTTGGCAACTGAGAGAAGAATTATGATAGTGTTAAGTTTTGATATAGGAGCAAAAGGTTCTTGATAGTTTATCCCATAGGAGTGTGTAAATCTTTTAGCTACCAACCGAGCAAAAATTTCTTGATAGTCTATCCCAATGGCTTCCCCCAAGAAATAATTCGGAACATTAGAGGAAATTATACGACACTGAGCAACCTCCAAGAGATGTCGATTCTTGCATTCTATCACCCCATTTTGTTGAGGGTGTCAACACAAGAACTTATGTGGATAATCTCATGATGTGAAGGCAGGTATTGAGAATACTAGTGAAGTATTCCCTAGAATTATCTGACTTGAGTATGTGGATCCTAGAGTTGAATTGATTTTGAAACATAAGGTTGAAGGGTTGAAAAATTTGTCCGGCCTCATACTTTTATTTCATAAGAAAAATCCAAGTTAACCTTGTATGATCATCAACAAATGTCACAAATCATCTAGTGCACAAAATATTTTTTTTTATTTTTGATGGTCCCAACAACTCACTATGGTTTAAAGAAAAGGCAGTTGAAGGTTTGCATGAAATTTGAGGATATATAGTTTGAGTATGTGAGTATGCTTTGCAATTTGACAAGTTTCATAATGAAAAGATGTAGGCCTTTTATTGATAAATAATTTGAAAAATAATTTTGCAAGATACGCAAAGCTAGGATGACCTGAACAATAGTGTAACAATATAATTTCACTATTGTTATTGATATTGGAATTTGACACATAATTGAAAGATTCTAATAAACTTTGAGCATGGACATAACTTGCTTGATAAACTTGGTTTGAGGATTGATCACATGGGAGGAGATAGAGCCCAGAGCATAGTTTAGCACTGCCAATCATCTTCCCTGATTTTAAGCCCTAAAAACATACAAGTTTGGACAAAATTTAGTAACACATTGAAGATAACGAGCCAATTTGTTAATGGATGAAATCCAAGTTTGAAACTTGGAAGACACTGTTGAGATACAACTCTTTAGTAAATTGAATGGAACCTGCTCCAACTATTTTAGAATTTGAACTATCAGCAAAATGGACGGACGAGTGACCACTACTCGACTTTCTTTCTACTCTCTCACGCCTAACCTTTTAGAAAGCCTCCCTAAGATTTGGTAGTACCGTAGTAGTTTAGTGCCCATGAATCGACCTCGAATATCATGTAACTCTCTGTTATGTCCTAAGAAAAACTTGAACAACCTTTTTTGTTTGACAATCGTCTTGTACATTACTGCATTTTCTAGACATGTCTATGAGTGAGTTTCGAATAAGACAAATTGTTTCCAATATCATGTGAGTAAGAAATTTTCACCTATGTCATTGTTCATGGAATTGATAAGCCATGATATGATCATATTATTTTAAATCTTCCACTTTCTTAAACCCAGATCTGTAGTCTCTTGCATGGATGTTGCTCCCGTGAGATACTCATCTTTTTTCCCTTATCACAAATAAATAGCGACACATATTGTGACCACTGAAAATAATTATGGCCATTTAATTTGTGTTCTACGTTGAGAATAGGAGAATAATCACTTTCACCAAGATTTAAAATTTATGAACTGCTTCCTGATTCTGGGGCCGTGATGCTGGATGTTTGTGATGACGCTATTCCATATTGCGAAGAAGAAGATGAGGGAGAGGACTAAATATGGTTGCTAGAAATATGGAAGAAGTCCAAGAACTGACCATAGAGAATTTGCTTGAGAAACAAAGAAGAGACAACTAGAAAGAATCTGTTAGAGAGAGGCGGCCTGAAGGGATTAGGGTTCAGAGGACTAGCTCTGATACCATGAAGAATTTTTTAATTTATTATTCTTCTTGTTAACAAAAAAGGCATCACATCTACATATATATACTAAAAAGTATCTAATAAATGAAATAACTAACTAGCTTATTTCTTTTCTAAAATTTATGAAATAGAATCATAGGAGAATA
Organism: Dendrobium officinale; assembly: GCA_019514585.1. Lineage (NCBI taxonomy): Eukaryota > Viridiplantae > Streptophyta > Magnoliopsida > Asparagales > Orchidaceae > Dendrobium > Dendrobium officinale. The sequence goes on along the minus strand of CM033696.1, from coordinate 35,408,582 downwards.
TTTCTTTTTTAAAAATTAGGATAAAAAACATGGTAGAATACCACAACTGATCTCTCCTTTTATTCCTAAAAATACTTTTTCTAAAATAAAACAAAATTATAGGAAAAGATCACAATCGATCTCTGCTTTTATTCTTAAAAATGCTTTCCTAAAATAAATTCCCTAACTTTGACTTTCAAATATATATATATATATATATATATATATATATATATATATATATATAATCATAGGGTTGGATGTTTTAGCTCCTAGATTGTTCTCCCTGTTAGATTTTAATGTTATGCGCTTTAAATATTAATACGGAACATCCATTATATTCAGGATTATTAAAATTATTTATTTATGTATTTCAAGAACTTTTAATATTGTTGATCATCAATTGGGCACAAAATTTTATTAATGGATGACTTTGATTGCATGTATGTATCTTATTATGTACATTTGTTTATGCAAATTTATTTTTGATTTTTGATAAACAATTGTCAGGATAATAGGTATTGTGACGTGTTTTTTGCTAACTCGAATGAAAACTAAAGTCAGCTTGAAGTCAGGACTTGTTTGCTCGACGTCATAATCACTCAATTTCAAACTCAAATCATGGTAGACTCGTTCAAATTTAACTGATTGCCAGCCCTAGTAATGATGAATTATTTTGCTTACATAAAATGGCGTTACTTTTAGTACTCAATAGTATTGAATGTAAAATTAGGATTTAAAAAACTGAGGACAAATAGATATAATATTTAAATATTCCCGGTTGGAAGCCTAAAAAAATTTTCATATGCACTTATGGTTGAACAATGAAATTTCCAAAGGTCTAAAAATTGGTTTAGTCATTGGGTTATTCTTGGGGCATGTGTTACTAGCTAGGCATGGTAGATAATTATTCATTTAAGAGGAATGCTTGATGTGAATAATAGGACACCGAAAACGCTTTTCGAACCAAATAAAATGCCTTTTAATTGCCTTGCTCGCTATTTTCTTTCATCTTTGAATCTTTTAAATTTCTTTCACACTGAAGTGCTATTTTTTGAACTGTATTACTTCTCTCATCATTTTGAACTATATTACCTCTTTCTCATCCTCTCTCTCTCCACCCCTCTCTCCCTCTTCACCCCTCTCTCCTCTTCACCCCTCTCTCCTCTCTTAGAATAGTAATAATTGTAATTCATACAATTTAAAATTTATCTCAGTGCTATAAAGTAATGGGAAGTTGTCGACGATATATTTGTGCACTTTTGGTTGCACAGTAAAATCCTAAATGGTCTTAAATGTGGTTTTACCAAGATGCAGTAATCAAAATGAATCCAGTAATCTCTTTGCACAGCTTGCAATGTAAACATAATGGCTAATTGGTTATAATCCCTTTTCAGTTACTTTTTTATATACCAATATTAGCCTATGCAATTTTTATCATAATGACTACAGTTGTTGGTGAAGTCCATCCTCTCATGTGAGGCTGTGATAGATTGTGAAAATGATGATATGCACAGCTGGTGCATCCAAAAAGTTATAGAAATTGTTCAAAGCTTTTGGATCTGTTTTGACATTTTTGAATACCTGAGATGATTAATTGTTAATTTATTCTTGTATGCGTGAATTGAATTTCTAAAGTAAACCCAAGGCAGTGAATGAACAGCCGTAATAACTCTTGATTTTTACCTACATGAGGGTTTAGCTTTGATTGGTTGATAGTGTTTCAAATTTTTGACAGCTTTGGAATGTTAAAGAAATTTACTGATGCAACATGAAAACATGGTGTTTGCATCGCTTGGAGGTTTTATGGCAATATATTAGATATCGACTGCAGTTTAATGTAATAAACATCATTTATAAGCACTCTTGCATGATTATGTGAAGTATTGTTTTCAAAGTGCAAAGTGCAAAGCTCAATGTGATGCATAAGGGTTATTTTTTGCATCGATGCACAAAATTCAAAGTCACTTTTATTAATTAGAGTGCTCATAAGTTTTATCTCAAGTATTTAAATTACATGAACTAATAATTTTCAAGAAATATATTGATACATTAAATAATAATTATAAAACATGTAATATTTAATAAATGACTTAAAAATTGATATAATATTAAAAAGAAATGTAATGTACACACCTAATTCGAAGGCAAACTTCAAAAGTGAACTTGCTAATTGAAAAATTCTAATAATTTTTATTCTGCATAAGAATTAACAAAACATTAATAGTTTAAAATTAGTGTGGTAGTTTTATGGAAAATTAAGAAACTTCAATATTGGATAAAAATATTTTTAGCTCATAGCAAAAACTAAATTTAAATGTAAAAAGTCTTAAAGTTTTGTAAACAAGCTTAATGTAATTCATTACTCATTATCACGCCTGTCATTCACATAATCTCTCTCCTTCAAGTAAAATTTCTTCATTGTCAAAATCATCATCATCTTCTTCTTCTTGAGTCTTCTTGAGTCAATCTCATCTTCTCATTCTTGAACAAGTACTTATGTGCATATTGGTTGAGATGATTTAGCATTCATTGTGGATGAACCTCCTCTTATTTTTGTCCTACTAAATCTACAGACGATCTTCGATCAGCTTCTCCTTATGCCTCTTCAATTTGTCTCCAAATTAGATTATAATCACCAAATTGATCTTCACTAGTATCTTTCATTTCCCAAGTTAAACCTTTCACAGCTTCCATCAATATAGCTAAACTGATTGGATTAATAGTATCTCTTAAATTGACTTTCTTTTCAAAGTTGATTGTACCTGATAAACATTAAATCTTTTAAATGCATTTGATCCTATTGATTTCTCTTTGTATGTGAACATATAGAAAAAGTCATAATGAAATGCATAAAATGTGTGAATTATTTAGTATATTCAAAATTAATAAATTATAAACTAGTTTGAAGACACCAATCAACATTGCAATCAATTCTAAAATCTTAATAGTCAAATTTTTTGTAAAGTTGAAGTTGATGCACCATGCATCTTGCACAAATTCAGGTGTATTAAAATTATGATATCACGTTTACTAAAAAAACATAAATCAAGGGAAAATGTTATAATTATATCAAAATTTCAATTAACTATATTTAGATATTTTTTGTCTCCATTTTAGATGACAAACTCAACTGTAAATATACGACCAGGATGGTTATAAATAGAGCGTTCTTGATTTATAGCCATTCTCTTCTTTGGGTCTTCCACTAACACATCCATAATTTCAAATAAAGCTTCCACCATTTATTCATTTCTTGCATTATAACCTTATTCTTATAAAAAAAAACTTCCGGTTAATATAATAGACAGCTTGATCCAATGGTTGTCGGTGTTGATGATATGAAATACTTGCTTTTACTTCTTTTCATCTCCTCCAAATGTACTACTGATTGCATCATTCAATTTGTCCATTGTATCATAAATATAACCCATAGCCGGCCTCTTGTCATGATCTACTAACCTCAATATATTCACTAATGGGCTCATAACCTTCAATGTATAGGGCACACCATTCCAAAATATAGTCTTGAGAATGATCTCCTTATCTGCCTTTCCTTTATAGTAAACACTAAACCAACGTTCAAGACAAACATACGCCTTATTATTATTATTTTTTGCTTCTATGCTTGCAATAGCTTTTACCATGCGATCAAAACTCTCCAACTTGACTGCATTGAAAGGGATGCCTTCTTGATAGAATACCTATCTATAATGTATATTTATTTTCTTTATTCCCTTATAAAAGGTCTCTTTCATTCTTATTTATCTTATGATTTTCCTTTCTGTTATCTCATTGTCAGTTTCTTGATATAGAAAAATGATCCATAGGACTTTTTATCCAAGGCACATTGCCGCTTCCTGTTCTATAACTTTATTCGAATGATCTCTTTCCACAATGCATTGATATTTAAATGTCTTATTCTTTAGTAATCTTTATCACCCTCTCATTATGTTCCATACACAAACTATGTTGTAATTTATTGTTCATTCTTGATAAATAACCGGCTCCTCTCTTATGTCCTAAGGTACCTTCTCGCATTTAGCCACACTCTTTTTAGATGCTCCATAAGGACCAATAAGATGCTCATTGGCTCAAGATATACCTCCATTTATCACCTTAAAACAATATACATATGTGGCATAGAGTATTTGACTTAGATTTTAACATCGTATACTTTCAAGATGCATATTTCATTCATGCATTTGGATAATCCATACTTAAATTTCATTACATATATGATTAAGATCATTAATTTGATTTGTACTTGTGGGTGGATTTGACCACGCATGTGGAAAGCCAATCCCATTAAACTTATGCATATAAAAATAATTAAAGATAATTATTTTATTAGAAATATATTCATGCTCTCAATTATATTATTAGCAAAAATTAAACTAATTCCTTTACTTGGAAGGAATAGGCCTCCATTGCCACTTTTGAATAAAATCAACCAAAAAAAGTAATAGTATGTCTAATATTTTTGCTGAAAAATGGAAAAATAATATTTTATTTAGTTAAAAAAGTTCTCTCTTAATATTATTAAAAAATACTCATTATTATGGCTAAGCCCCTAAGCTTTGGAAAATATTGAAGCTATGATGAAGGTTGATGGTGAGAAGCTTGTGATGAAGTTGAGGGAGAGAAGCTTGAAGTTGCTGGTTGAAGGGTTGATGTTAAAGGCTTGTTTCACTAGGTAGGGTTGAGTGCTTAACATTTTTTAAATAAAAATTAGATTGGTTCAAACAAAAAGCGAGTGAACCAGACCTATCAAAAAGCCACTAAGCCTTAAGCTGTGATCCATAATGCGTTGCGCTTCTTGCAAGCCTCGTGCATTCTTTAGCATGCGATGTAAGGAAGCGGTCGTTTCATGCGCATGTCGCGCGAGTTAGATGCAAAGTGGGGAAGCCCCACATCGCAATTGCTCGATGGCAAAGCGTGCTTTTAATAAGCTTGATGTAATTCCTAATGAAAATGTGAGGCTAGACTAGTATTAAATAATCTTGATCTTTTGGCAGGCCGTGTGACCGCTTTGCCAACCTTTGATCACATTAGCACCATGCACGAACGTTAATTGAATGACATGAAATGGTTTGCTTGTTGCTGCCTATTTAGTGCAACAGACAAGTTCTTAGCGTGTTTGTGTAGGGCATGTTCTTATCTTTCCCATGCATCAGAATTGTCACTGCCAGTGGATTGTGTTAGCCATCTACTTCAGGCTAGGCGGCATAGGCGTACACATAACATATTCTTCTTTCCCAATTTTGCTCCTAAACCCTAATTCCTGCATGAGTTGGACCATCAGTGAAGAGCCAACTTCATTGAGGAATCCTATGAGGTTCCTTAATCCTTGATCATAAAGACCTCTCATGGCAATCTTAGTAAGCAAACAGCTAGTTTTTAACAAGGAACCAATGCCAACAAATCCAACTCAACAAATCCATCTCTTACATGCTTTTCGTGTTAGAGTATGTTTGGTGACATCTGATAAGTGATATATCAGAGTTTTGTGTATGCAAATGCTGTTTGGGAGTTTTTTTTTTTAATTACTTTTCAGTTTCTTTTGTGTTGATCTTATTTTTTAACTTCCAAAGTACAAACTTCACTAATTTTTCAGACTAGAAATACAAAAATGCCTTTTATCTGCTTTATATATGAAGAAGAAAAGCGATGTTTCTAAATGAAATTGCTGAACCACTGAGTTTGATTTGCTGTTTTACTTGAGTAAGCTTGGTGTGGTATCACAACTGAAATATCTAGATTTTATTCATTAGCACAAAAAAATTATTAAACTATAGTTGTAAATATTAGCCTTTGTACAAATAGGTCATACAAAAATTACATTTCGCTTTCTCCATTCAATTGCTTTTATTAAAACTACATTTATTTATTCTATCTTCAGAAAATCGTACATTGGCAACATTTCCCTCTTCTCTGAGATTGAACAACATCTTCTACAGGTACAAAAGTAATCCAATTATTATAGTTTAACTGCTGGGATGATTTGGTGGTTCATTTTTTAATTTATACTGCTATATCCTCTTATGAAATATGAGATAGACAACATAATTATAATAGGATATTCTTATTAAATCAGGTGCATTTTATTTCGATTCAATTTCTTGTTGTTGATGATGCTATCTGAAATTGATATTTCAGCAGATATCCTCGCAAATATTTTCTTTTGGTTTAACTCTGTGTTATAGTCTTCTAATATTAATGCTGATCTTCCTTTTCAAGGTAACCTGTAATTCAGAGCAATATTTTTTTTTTTCATCTTAAGTGTTTGGATGGTAGGTTTGTGTGATTTCTTAAATTATTTTCTAGCTTGTTCATTCTGATAAAATAGTAGGCTTGTGGAAACAGCAAGCATCCACCTCACTTTCTTTTAAATAAGCATTTTCTTTGTCAATTCACAAACAATGGTTAACGAAGCCTGGCATGCCAGCTGAAAATACAGAAGTTGATGTTTAACTGTTGCTGCAGCGAGAACAATCTGAATTCAGATGCTGTTTTTTTGTGCTTTTGCATATTTCTACATATGTTGTAATCAGATTGCAGTGGCATTTTCTCAGCATCATTTCTACTGATTGGGACTGAGTCTTGGCGTGGGCTTTTGGACAACTGAATACGTTTGAAGAGGCTTGGTCTTTTGGAAGGTGGGGAATGGCAGCTTTCTGTTTTCCTGCAATATAGAGAATGATAGTCTTGGTGTTGCAGGAATCAGGAACAGTTTGGCAGTAGCATAGGTATAGGGTGAGGATTGTTTGCTAGGATCTTGAAGGTTGGAAGAGAAGACAATAATGCAGAATCATGGAAGCAAAACTGGAGTGCATAGGATTGAAGGAGAATGAAGAAAGGCTTAAATTTAATAGATTAGGCATCAACTAAATAGAAGTTCAACAAGAGTTGTAGGCTTTATAGGTTGAATCTCATAATATCAAATTAACTCATGTTTTTTGTTGTCATTACATATGGTAGCACCATTATCACAAGTAAAAATCATAGATTGTGTAACAAGAAAATCAAATTCTGATGTGAAAACCTTGAACCTATATCATTTTGATGCAGAATGGGCTGTAACTCTATATTCAACCTCGTTTCTGTTGACCACAACACACTAACCTAACTACCCACGATCCTCCCCCACTCATGGCACTAAAAGACTCGACCGAATCTCCCTCTTGTTTCCTTTTTGACATGACCAAGTAGAAACGGAACTCCCTCTCATTTTCTATGTTGATTTGCATGCATGAACGGCATGCTCACCCCTATCTGTTGATCTCTCTATGCTGCACGCAGAAGCCGAATCCCCCTCACTCTTCTCTCATCCCTCTATGCTCGCAGGTGACTCAACCAAACCCAATGCTTGTGCCTGATCCCAGGTCCATCCGCTGTTGCCGCTTCCGACTCCAACTCTCGCATGTGAGACCCCAAGTGCTCGCGAGCCCTCACGCTCGGCTAACCCAGCCTTCGACGAATCCGATCCGCTTGACCGACCATAGGGGCTTGCGCCTATGGGAATTTCAAAATTCTAAAAATCCTAAAAATTCAAAATCCAGCCTTAATTGAAAGTGCTCACTCATTATCAGGAGGGGTAATTAACCATAGGGGCTTGCGCCTATAGGAAACCAGACCCCATATCATAAAGTCCTCAAAAAATATGGGTGAAATCTCTGGGTAATGTCTTATCTAAAATCTAATCCGCATTTTGAAAATTTATCACGGAACCTAACTCGTTAACTCTCCTCATCAACACAAAAAGAAGCGCGGAGAGGCCGAGATGTGAATTTTCGGTGCCCACAAGCATATTGGGGAAAGAAAAAAATACAAGGTGGGGAAGGGGGGTGGGTCTATGACTTCTAGAGTTCGGTTTTATTCATTTGAGAACCTGTCTTATTATACTAGGGAATGATTTCAACATGCCAAGTATAACGTAATGAACCTGCATTACTCAATATATATGGACCTCCCTATTATGTAATTTCCTACACAAGTAGTACATACTTCATAGCCTTTTATTGCAATTATTTATATTCAATTGGTTGATATTTGAACTTTTTTATTCTCTTGACTTAACCTACTTATGGAAGATTATTGCTAACTTGTTTATTGTTGATTACTGTTTGTTAGTTTAGTGACTTCGATTAACATTGGGATAATATCTATTAGTAACTAATTATAGTTCAGTCAAGGTTTGAGTTTTATAACTATTTTTTTTTTCTAGAACTTTTTGTCAGTTTTCTCTGTCACACAATTTGCCTTTTTGGTTCTGCTGGAAGTTGTGGCAATAGCTCCTTGTGATGCTTTGCAAGCTTTCTAAATTTCTTTGATTGTCTCATGCATTTTGGTTCATCTCGAAAGTCTTGTTTGAGGACTTATCTTTTCTTCATGGAAAATGTTATGTCAACTTCTTCTTCTCTTTTATAAGCAACTTTATTCTTGATCATTCTTTCAAATAATATCTTATGACTAGATAATGAATTGAGTGCACAAATGAAAATTGTAGTAAATTTTCATATTACATTGTAAAAGTAAAATATAACAATCTAGGATAATAGTATGATAGTTTAAAATATTCTCTTTGATGGTTAAAGAGACGAGAGATCCAAGATCTGCTTTCTTTTGACACCCACCTTGCTTGTAGTTGAGTGAATGAGAGGACGTGTCAATAAATTTTGTTTCTTATTTTTTCCCCACCTGAAGAGCATGATTTGAAATCTCTTGTCAATGTGAGCGTAGTAATGGCAGGCTAATGTCACAATATGAAGGTTTCTTAGAAATAGTGGCATCACCATCCTCAACAATAATGGGATCAAGGGCTAGCTTTGACGGTGTGTTTGAAGCAATGGTTTTAGATTCAAAAGAGATTATGCTATTTTCCATATGATTTAGCACATGAAGGGAATGTTGTAAAGCCTCTAGTTCTATTATGAAATCTTGTGGTTATTTTGAATTTTATGTACATGCTTGAACTGAGGGAGAGGGAATATCCCCAACAAGTGGTGAGATATTATGAGCATTAGCGTGCTCCCCATGCACCTGACTGCAAGGATGGATGACAGATGATTTTCTTAGTTTTGGATGAGCTTTGTAGTAATATGAGTAATTTTGTCCAAAAACTTTGTAAGTTGTGCAATAGGAAGGAATACTTTTAAAATACAACTTTCTACCAAGAACCACAAGAGGAGCCAACCACACATGACTTTCTAAAGGCTTAGTAACATCTAATTCAACTAGAAGAATATGGTCTAGTATGGAGAGCGGTGGTATCATCTACTTGTAGAGGTATGCCAAAGATGATGAATTAGTCTGTGCGGACACTGGATTGGGAGAACCATCCGGTTTGTCTCTATGAACAATAAAAGCGCAACTCACTACGTTTTTATTGTTCATACTTTGCTTTTGATATTTACAGAGACAAAACCAAACAATTCTTCTCGTCAGGTGTTTGCACACAATAATTTCTCTGCCAAAGATAGAGCCCACAAATTAACAGTAGATTGATTAAAATATCAGACCCTAAGCCTGGGAAAAGATATCCATAATGAAGTGATAGGAGGTTCCATAAATGAGTTTAAGAGAGGAAACTATTTTAACATTTGCATCGCTGAACAATTCAAATAATAGGAATGCTTTGACAACAATCTAGAGTAATTTGCTTCAATAGATTGTTTGGCAATGATATGACGATGATCCAATAGACCAATTGAATATTCTCTAACCAAATGTAAATTAGATAGGAATGAAAGTATAATTTCTAGATTAGGATGTCTCATTGAGAACTTCTCTCCTATAGAGAAGAAAATGCGCTAAGCTAATTCAAAGATCTATGCTTGAGTAAAGATGAGAATTGGGTTATCTTGATATATGGAGGGTTGTTTATCCTCCCCGGTCACTGTCCCACATGCTCATTTTTGCACATAAAGTACTTGCTTCGTATGCCATCTTTGTCTGAAATCGCTACTACTGCAACTCCTGCTTTGCCCACCCATGCTGTTCATGACCACTTACCTCTCACTCTCCCATGCCTCTCACCGTTATTGACCACACATCGTTTCATTCCTAGTTTTATGCATATTCAACACCTACACACCCCAAGCCCACAACTCTTGTGAACCTTCTCCAAATAGTAACTTATCTTCTTCTTTTCATATGCATTTATTGATTCACCTACAACACTTGCAATTTCTCCATTGAAGCTTGTCGTCTATGACCTTTGTTAGCCAAGTTTGCTTCCTTGCTGGCTAAGATAGTGGCAATTGTAGCTATTCATAGATTCACTTAGCTGCCAAGCCTCTTTGCCTGGTTTCTTCTGTTCACCATAGAGATTACAAGTGCCAACCTCATTGTACAAGTAAATTTGAACCTCTTGCAAAAAAATTCATTATAAGGGAGCTTTTGTCTCTCTAATTTAATGCCATCATATTATTATAAATAAGGAATCACTATATTATGAAGACCAATACTATCTTGCACCTCATGAAGGTTGGATTTGTGGATGTCAATCTTATCCATTTAATTCTCCTCACCCATACAGATGTTATGTTGAGCATGATTCCTATGACTAATTTATGATGATGCATCTTATGGAAATACAAATCATTCGATGAGTTCTGTCCTATGACAAATCAACTCAAATATAAGTCTTCACCACATTACAATACTAGTTTCATCCGCTCATTTTCAACTACATCATCTATTCCCTCTTGCAATGATAATGGTCTTTATGATTAAATTCGTGATCATAAACCGCTTTCTAATGATCAATTTTATGATGATAATCCTTATGAAAATATTTGTGATGACACAACTTTTCGTGATGATGAACTGGACCTTGAAGGTAATCACGAGATATAATTGTTTTGTTTTTCTTTATTTGAGCTTGATTTTAAGATATTGTTAGAGGATAAGCCACATCTTATATATGATGAAGTACGTAAGCCTAACAGTGATATTCAACATGAGACAATATTTCCTATAGCTTTTGTTCACTTGTCATTATTTTAGTAGACATGTTACTTTAAATGATCACAATTAGTTTTCAGTTGTACCTACTAGATATTGAATTTATAATGACATTGCCACCTTCGTCATCTATTGATCCTCATTGCAAAGATTTTATATCTGTGAAGTTTTGGAGCTACCTAATGCCCAAGTCTCCAAATTTTCGCATGTCCTTGAAGCTTATTCCTCATGCTGATCCTTGCAATGCATTCATGCTCCTTCCATTTGATGATCCATGGCCTTTATCAAGCTCTTCAAGATAAGAGTTTTGACTATTTGAATTAATTAATGTAGTACAAATCAAATAGTTTAGCCCAAAAGATGTTGATTTTCATAGCAAATCAAAAAGAGTTAAATTGGGCTACAACAGACTTGAATTGGACAAATTTATATTGCCACCATTGTTACCTATTCCACTATTGATGCACATAGCAATGATTTTATTAGTGTATAAAGTTTGGAGCCACCCAACACGTAAGCCTCCAAATTTCTGTGTTCTTTGAAATTATTCCTCATTTTCCTCTTTGCAATACATGAATGTTTCTTCCAGCAGATGATCTAGTGATGCCACTTCCTACACGCCTCCATCGTCTTGCTTAATTGAAGATTTCTTGGTTTGTCAGCTGGATAGATGTAGTACAAATAAGTTAGTTTAGCCTAGAAATGATTGAATTTTCATAGCTATCCAAAAGGAGTTGAATCAGATTACAATGGAGCTAAATTAGATAAAATTTCACGCCTTTTATCCCCCTTTCTATTTCGGGACAAACTTTATTATTTTTGTTCATTGGATTTATTTATTACTTTTTAATTATCTTCTCGGATAAAGTTAGATTCAAATTTGAATATTTTATTTAAGATAATATTAAATTTGAATTCAAATTGTTTGGCCTTATCCTTGTAATCATATTTCTATATATATATAAACCTGGGGCTTGTAATAGGTTGATTGGCGAACCTATTTTTTTTGAGGCCAATTAAGTGTTCTTTCTTCTAGTCCAAGTTGGATTGAAGTTTTGTATGTGGAATTTGTCCATCTTATCTCTCCATTTGATAAGACTAGTGGTTCTGATGGTGATTGCTTTATTTTTACAATTTCCTGTTCTTTCTTTGAAATATTACTTGCTATTGTGAAAATCATGGCTTATTGTTGAATTTGTGCAGCGCTATTCTCATCTAGACTTCATCAGTAGTAACTTCTTCTGTTGTATCTTCTCGTTTCTCTCTTTTTATTCATATTTTTTTGCGACATGAAATACTTGTGCATGCATCATCTTCTCACCATTACATTATACTTCTTACCATTTGCTGTAGGGTCATAACATAATTTTGTTCTCCAACCATCAAACGGAAGCAGATCCAGCAGTAATTGCCTTGTTGCTTGAAAGGACAAATCCTCAAATTGCTGAGTCAATGGTAGCCCGAGTATCTTGAATTTTTGAAATAGTTTGTCAATTGCTAATAAAAGAATGGGGGATTTACACTTTGTAATTATATATCTGAATTCTAACTTTTTATATTTACTTATATAATCTTTAAACGACATCAAAATATCACTAATATTTATACATCCTAACCGAGATACATCTTTCCATATATCATCTTTTAATGTCTTTTAAATACTAAAATGTTATATAAGTAAACTTAAATTTTTTGGTGTTAGATATATAATTATATAAGGATTTTGTGCTGTGTTAATCCGCCTAAAGAAATTATGTGTGGTTATTATGGATGACTTGTCTGTTCAGGTGTTTGTTGCTGGGGATAGAGTTGTTACTGATCCACTTTGTAAGCCATTCAGTATGGGAAGGTACCTTATATCGGTTCTTGTATGTTTTAAGTTATGACCTTGATTTGTCATTGATTGTGTGTTGAATATTTGATAATCTAGTGCGATCCTTTCCTACCAGAAACCTACTGTGTGTATATTCTAAGAAACACTTGTTTGATGATCCTGAGCTTGTTGATCTGAAAAAAAAAGCAAATACCCGAAGTCTCAAAGAATTGTCAGCTCTTTTTAAGTGAGTCTCTCCAGAACATTTCATCGTCATTAAGATTCTCGCTATGCTTTCTCACATTTGATTCTGGAAATGCAAGGAGTGGATCACAGATAATTTGGATAGCACCAAGTGGTGGAAGAGATCGGCCAGATCCTGAAACAGGGGAATGGTTTCCTGTAAGCTGTATTGCATTGAACTTTCTCTTTTGATTATGGTCTTCGATTTTTTATACGGATATCTCTATGCCTAATGCTTTATGAGCTCAAGCGGAAACCCTTTAATCTAGATGTTTTGTTTACCTTATGATGCAGTAGGCACTCTTATACTGTGGTGTTGATTGAGCTTCTACACTTTCAGTTTCCGTTACCTATGTTTCATTATGCATTTTTTGCTTCATGCAAGTGATTTTAAGTCAAATCTTCTATTCCTGCTCTTATTTTATTAATTATGTGCCAGTGTGCCTTCTATGAACTACTTTTGTATGCTACCAAGTATCTGAAATTCTGAATGGATGGATCTATATGATTTTATGCTGTGAAGTTTATTTTAACTCCCTCCAGAGTTCTATTTGCTGAATCACATATTTGGTTTGTATGCTGGTTCATGTAGTTGCTTCTAATATTTGATAAGTAAACTAAACACGAACTTCATTATCATTAGCCTTATTCCAATTATTAAGTATGACTAATAATTTCTTCTACGTTAATTTGTGGTGAAGGCTACATGAGGTGTCAACATTACGTAGCATAAATATTTCGGGTCGTCGAGAAGAGTTTTAACATTTATGTTCCGAGAGAAATTTTCAGAAGGTAGATTGGATTGTGAAGAAGACATCACTTAGAGATTGCGCTCTCATTTTGCAAGGATTTTATGATTTGAGCTTAGGTTTCCTATAGGCGCAAGCCTCTATAGTTAATTACCCCTCTCGATAGCGAGAGAGAACTTTCGATTAAGGCTAGTCTTCAAACAGATACGTGGTATCCATATATACATTGCATATGGCGTATAATAACAACATGAGTTGGTATTTGGAAACTTAATATTTAGAAAATTCACCACCTTGCACTTAAAGAGGATGGTGGGGGGATGATGGTGAGCCCGATTAAGATCCCATGGTTCTGTCTTTTGAGGCGATTATGGCATCTATTATACTTAGGGGTGTCAATTTTTGACACAACTCGAAACGCGACCTGAATTTGAAACGGGTCGGGTTCGTGTTCAACAAATCAACCCATTTTAAAAATCGGGTAGGGTTTGGCTTGACCTAGCAACCCGAAATTGATCCGAAAGTGACACGAAAACTCATATTTGACCCGAAAACCCGAGATTGACCCATTTTTGACCCAAAAATCGAAGATTGACCCGATTTTGACCCGAACACTAGCAAATTTTGGTCAACCCTGGGTCATTCGTGTCGGGTCGGGTTGACCCAGACTCAAATCGGGTCGGGTTCGGGTCCGAAAATCTGACCCGTTTTTTAAAAATTAGTTGGGTTTGGGTTGACCCGAATAGTGCCGGGTCAGTTCCGGTTCGAACCCGACCCGTTGACCCGAATTGACACCCTTAATTCTACTTAGTCAGAGGAGGTAGTCGACTCAACCTAATAGAAGGATCCTTTTCGGTAGCCACGGGTTGCTTCGCCCAAGGGTACCTTGTAGACCTGTGATCTATGATGCACGAATACGGACACGACGACACGGACACGACGACACGGACACGACACGGACACGGGACACGGCTTTTTTTGAAAATATAGGACACGGGTACGGCAATACATATATATATATATATATATATATATATATATATATATATATATATATATATATATATTATATATATATATATATATATATATATATATATATATATATATTAAAATATCATATAAAAATAAAAACAATAAAAATGAATGACATGATAACTTGTATAGCTTATAACATAAAATATTTAGTACAACCACAAAAATATAAGCAAATAATCACTTACTACAACATCAAGCATTCAAGCTTCAATTATTAGGATTAGCTTTAGAGGTTTGTTTTTGGCCTTAAATATTATCATCATTGAATATCACTACTTTCAACTCTAGTTCAACAAGAGAAAGATTTGTAATTGTGCAAAAAGAGAGGAGATGAAAATACCTTCACTGCCAAAGAGAAATAAAAATAAGAATATTCGATGAATGCGTATTAAATGTAGACATTGATTTAGTGTTGTGGATATGAAATAATAAATTTAGTTTAAATCTCGCCAAATATAAGAAATTATATTTTTAAAAAATTATAAAATATTTAAGATACGTGTGTCGGACACGCGTGTCCAATTTGTTTTTAATATTTTTTTAATCGGACACGTTTTCGACGTGTCTGACACGTGTCGGAGGAGTGTCGGACGAGTGTCGTGTCGGACACGGTGTCAGACACTGCACGTCTCTTTGAGGAGAAGTGTCGGTGCATCATAGCCTGGGATGCATATTTGTCTACTGGAACACATTTGAATCCACATTAGCTAACAGATGGCTTTGTGTCCTATGGATTATATCTTATTGATTCACATCTCAAGGATTTGAAGCATTGAGAACATGCGGGCTCTGGCCATGACCGTAATTTAGTGGTGCCATTTCGCAGCTAAATCACATGTTCGAGGACACGTGCCACTTCTTTACTGGCAAGAAATGGATTGAGAATGTATTTTAGTGATATTCTTGACCAGACATTAGCTCTTTGTGAGTTGAAGTGATTTTTAATTTGCCCACCCCAACAAACTATTGCGGAGGGTGAACAAATATTTTGGTTCAAGTGTTTGACGATTTATTTTAATTTAAAATATTTTAAATTTTAGTAATTTTGAAAATTTAAAATTTTATGGGCATTTTGGAGGCATTTTTAGATATTTGGGGTCCCCTCAAGTTGAGATTTTTTGTCAACACGGCCATCATCGAGGTGTTTATGGGCACTTTCTCATTTCGTCGGTTGAACCTTGTCGACTCTGTCAACTTGATGACAAAAGTTCGGGTTCGTCGTCGGTTTTATGCCTTTGTCATTTAATTTTCTTTATCGAGGGCCTTGAAGGCTTAATATGAATGCATAAAATAAATATTATGATTGACGCTGTGACCGTATAATTTTTTGATAGTCTGAGTTGTGTCGACTCCTATCTACCCACATAGAAGGATCGGACTCGATCTTAGATTCATTACTCGACCCGCGCAGCATCCTCAGATGTCACATGTATACTCATAATACGCTTGTCGGGGCTCATGCGGGTATAAGTATTTGCATGCATTTTGAATAATGTGTTTACATAATGTATTTGCATAGTGGTGGTATGTTTACAATATAATGAATGTATGTGTGTACATATATTGAAATTTTGCATTTTTTGAATACTGACTTAATGCGATGACATATGATATACATCTATAATGCAGCTATGCTTCGCTTATTTGCTTTTTATAATGTGCTTGCATAATGATAATGCGTGCATGATATATTTGTGCTTGGCATAGCCTGTTGCTTATGC
The DNA here is from genome assembly GCA_019514585.1 of Dendrobium officinale. Lineage (NCBI taxonomy): Eukaryota > Viridiplantae > Streptophyta > Magnoliopsida > Asparagales > Orchidaceae > Dendrobium > Dendrobium officinale. The sequence goes on along the minus strand of CM033696.1, from coordinate 35,392,071 downwards.
ACAACACACCTTACACGTTGGATATCGTAATTCCGTGATGCATTTTGCTTATTGCAACATGTATATGCATAATGCATTTTGCAATCTAAATGGCGTATTTGTATGATGCACCCTGCACATTGCAATTATATGCAATCTATGAGTGTGTCAGCACGTGTTTCGATGCATGGGGGTATTTTTTGTATTGTTTAAACGCCGACAAGTGCACAAGGTTCATTTTATAATTTGTAAATGTCTTCTGTCCGCTTGTATGAGTGTTGCGGATCCGGTGACGCTTTTACTGTGTTTCATCTTTTGCGAGCCATAATTTTCTTCAGTATTCGGCCCGTAAGGGTGTACTTCAGCCTGCAAACAAGCCTAGTTTACCAATGGCCCGCAGTATTTACTACTAATTCCCTTCTTCTATTTAGAGGTGAATTGTAATGTTGGGCTACGGGTCATTTGTTACTTTTTGTAGGTTGATTGTGTGCATTAACGAATCTCATGCGGTTCTTCGTAGATGCTTGCATTTACCACAAACTTGCTTCCTTTGCCTGTGGGAATTGCATCACACTTGTTGTAATCTTCTTGTTCATGCCTTCCACCATCATATGCAGACAAATTGCACTGAATTCAGATCTTCTAGTGTTGTTTGTAGACAACACGTTGTGTGCACTTCCATGTTTACAGGGAACCTGTCATCCTTGCCATACATCTATTGTTGCTACTTATGAGGGATTGGTGCATTCATATGAATGCTTGATTGGCGTTGACTATGAGGACGCCTTCGTAATCAGTGCATGTCCATTGTCATTACTTGCGGGCGAGCTACATTGGATGCAAGTCTTCTAGCGCTACAGTTAGATGTTTGTATGTACTATATTCCTTATGCAGACAGCACGTCATATGCATGATGAGTTTTCTGCAATTGTTTATGAACAAATTTGTTATTGTCTACTACAAGCTGCTTGTAGCTGACTATAAACGGGTTGCCATGGGCGTCATGAATTCGCGTTCGTGCCTTTAAGCAAATCATTTTGCTTACTACTATTCTCCTACACATGCTCATGAGAACTTGTACTCACTACTGGTTCTTGATTCTTGCATGTAAATTGACTAATGAAATATGATATGTTACTTTAATTTCATCATATATAGGCAACATACACATGCATTGTTCATTGCTCGTTTTTGCTTGTTCATTGATGTTCATTTGAATGATTAAGACTATTATTCATCATTTATATTTTTGTTATGAAAGTGCATTCAATAATTAGAAGTCCGGTTCCTTGTGAGCTTGATTACAAGTTCGGTTCCCTACTGTCTTGTTCAAGTCCCCTACCTTTGTTCAAGTTTTGGTCCCTTGTTTACTAAAAATTTTGGCAGCCTCTCGTTTAGGGGAAAATTCAGAGAAAGATGTGTATGGTCGGTGTTGGACGACATCGTGACTATGGTATTCGATCACATCACACTAGAGAAAGGCTTGTATGGATCTTCAGGTGTACCTGTTCGAAAATGCAATTTTCCCCGCCACACTGAGAAAAGCGTGCACGAGGCTCACCCGCTTAGCCACAAGTGTTGCACCGGGTTTTCTCCCCACCATGCTAGAGAAAAGCATGCATAAGAGGCCCCTCGGTGCGTCAAAAGCTTTGAATGCAGGATTTTGGAGGTTTTGAGTTTGAACATTATACCATTGTGAATGAAGTGGTGACGGTGCCGGCGTTGAGGGCAGTGAATATGCTCAAAAATTCATTTTTCATTCATACATTTATTTTTTCATTCTTTTTTCATCTCTCATTATATATATATAATCATTTTTTTTATATATGTATATATACATACATTTATTTATAATAATAATAATAATAATAATAATGGAAATAATAATAAATAGCTAATAATGATGACATAGGGTAAAAGATTACAAGCAACATTTAGGATTTTCACCTGTTGGGGTTGTCTTGGTGTTGGGTTTAGTGAAATGATGCAGTGTAGGAAATATGGGTTGATTTAGTGAAGTGGAGGTTTAGTTGGCTGTAGGTGACTGATTTGGGCTAGTGAGATGGTAGTCTTTGAATAGGAATGGGCTGAAAGAGTGGAAAAGATAGTGGGTTGCAGTGGATTATTTTTGAGGCAAAAGTATTTGTCGGCTAACGGGCTGCCGTTTGGGTTAAGAAGTAATGAGCTCATGTAGCGTAGGAGTAGAGTTTTGGAAGGGGCTATTTGCTGTTATGGGCTGGTGTGTGCGGGGGCTGAATGCTAGAGTCGGATCAGGCTTGGCTCGTGCGTGAGGAGTTGTATAGGGTTTGTTAAAAAAACAGGGAAGGTGTAGATCTGGAATCGGAACACACAGGTGCTAGGCGCCGGTCATCGACCTGCTCGTAGGGGGTGCACTCGATTCGGGCTCTGTGGAGTGGATCGAAAGCAACGGAAGGCGTCGATTGTAGCTGGGTCGGAGGAGGGAAGCAATTGACGACTCTTGTAGGATCAGATTGGATCTGTGGATCAGAGTGGGAGTTGAGCTATTGGATCGTGGGTGGACCAGTTTGAGATTGCGGAGAAAGAGATTCAAACAGTGAAGTATGGAGACGGAGCAGTTGCTTTGAGTCTCGGCTGTGAGGAAGAATCGGGCGACTGCAGGGATCATAAATGCGGGAGAGAAGACATTCGTGACTGCTTGTGCATCCAAGGAAACGAAAGTTTCGTTTTGTTGGCATTTTAACGATGGGACTGAGCAGTGATCGAGACGAGGGATTTAAGCAAACAATAGACCTAAGGTGGATAGAAGTTGTTCAAAATATTTTGTAAAATATAGGTTTAATATCTTAAACAATACTCAATAGAAATGAATTAAAAAAGAAGATTCATAAAATTATAATAGTTGGGATCAACTTAATGATAATAATGATAATGACAGATGTGGAGAATTAGAAAAAAAGATAGGCGGGGAATTAGACAATACTTAATACTGTTGCACAGAATCTTAAAAAAAAAATATAGAAGCATGGGAAAATATTTAAGAAAGTGTAAATGAATTTACCAAGAAAAAGAAGAAGAAGAAAGAGATCCTATGTACTCTTGGCCGCCTTTAGCATTCTCCTTAAAGGTGTTGTTGTAAGGGTCATAGAATCAAACTAATTATGCCATTTAATTATGGGAACTGGAATGATACCGATTTCTATGGTTCCTGTGCGGTTTTCTAAAGCCTACTGAATTCTTATATATTAACCGGACATCTTCTTAAATCTAGAAACCATGATGCATGATTGATACTTTTTGTTATGTATCTTACTAGCTATTGAATTTTTTCCTTATGCCTGCTCAGCGATAAGATGCGTCAAGTTTTTTTTTTTCATCCATCTTCATGACTCATTGGTTATTTCATTATTGATTAGGTTAATTAGAGGAATGTGAGAGGGAAACACAACAACAACAATAAAAACAACAACAACAACAACAACAACAACAACATCAAGCCTTTATCCCACTACCATGGGGCGGCTACATGAATCCTTTTTTTCTATTGTGTTCTGTTATAAGTCAAAATTTTATTTAGATCTAATAGAAAAAGGTCATTTCTAACTTTTTCTAACCAAGTTTTTTTAGGTCTACAATACATTTACTCTCCTAATCGGTTCATCGGAAGGCCGCCATTTTATGTTACCAAACCATCTATAAGGCGACTCTCTATAATCTTATCTTCCACTGGAGCTACTCCAACCTTTTCATGTATATGCTCGTTTCGTATCCTGTCTCTTAGAGTAAAGCCACTCATCCACTTGAGCATCCTCATCTCTGCGACACTTAACTTAATATGATGCTTCTCTTTTAATGGCCAACATTCTGCATCATAAACCATTGCAGTTCTCACTATCATCTTATATAATTTTCTCTTAAGTTTGAGGGGGACTTTTCCATCACACAACATGCCCTATGCATTCCTCCACTTCAACCATCCAACTTGAATTATACTAATAATATCCCCATCTATTTCACCATCACTCTGACAAGAGACCGAAGATATCTAAAACATGATATTTTGGGATTGAATTCGTCATATATGAATAATCGGGGGATTATTTTGAAGTTTACCCCCTTTTTTTTAAGTTTACCTCTTTAATATTCAGTCTACTCAAAAATGTTTTTTATGCTGATGGCAGTGGGAAGTTTCATATTACTAAATAATGCAAAAGAAAAAGGGGGATACTGGTTTTAGAATGATAGAAAAATACTCAAGAAAAAGATAACCCAGAATACTTTTTTTGGCCCGCTTGAGCATTCTCTTTAAAGGGTCATAGTTGTTTTGCCATTTAATTGTAAGAGCTGGAGTGATATGGTTTCGGCCAATTGAAGGAGCTCTAATGCCTATTGAATTCTGATGTGTGAACCTGTTAGTCTTCATGAATATGCTAAGTATAACTCATGACTGATAGCTATGTAATAATTCTAGCATCCTGTCCAACCTTTAGTGAAAGATATTGTACCCCTAAAACTGTCTGTATTAGATGAACTATTTCATGTTTTCTTATGCATGGATTGCCAAAAAAAATTTACAAATGTTTTGAGAGAACTTAACAATATGAAAATGATTATGATGTTTAGCTAGAAACTTGTTTGTTCCTTTTTAATGCATCAACTTATAACATGAGTTCTCGTAGACTTGTTCTCCTTTTTAATGTCTACTTTCATGAATAATGTTTTTGTAGTACTCAGTTATAGGAGACATTGTACTGTCAACTTTTTTCTTGCTTTGTTACCTTTGATAGCATGTCTTAAATATTTCCGTTGCACTTTTTGTGATCCCTTTTTTACTTTCTTAGTTTTTTCACTGTATTCCATTCCTACTTGCTGTGACATTGAGTTTGCTGTATTTCAAAAGCTTATATTACTGCAGAGTCATGCTACACCTCCTTGAAAAAACTTCCCGAAGGATTCTGATTGGCAAAGTGGAGGGTGGGTGGGTTGGTGCAGTCTCCACTTTCCTACTTCTGCCCCCACCTTACACATAAATTTTTGGGAGGCTATTTAGAAGTTTTTTTAGTACTCAAATCATTTCTAATTATTGCTTTATGCAAACTCAAGGTAATTCATTGCGTGCCTTTATCAATCCCTTTGGTTTGGTTCTCCAGGCTCCATTTGATGCATCTTCGTTGGACAATATGAGAAGGTTGGCTGAGCATTCTGGTGTTCCTGGGCACTTTTATCCGCTTGCATTGCTATGTTATGGTGTCATGCCTCCACCAGCACAGGTGGGCTTTTTGTTGGGACTTGAAGTGCTAGTTTATGTACTAAAGGTTAAAAAATGATAGTCTGGTTTGGATTATTGAATTCCTCTCTTTGTGGTATGAATGCTATTCGATATAGCTGTTAGCATTCTTCACATATCTGAGAATCTGGTTAACCGGAATTAGACTTGCAACTACTTTTTACAGTTTCTTAGACCTTAACCTCAAGTCTTTCTATTTGTTTCACTCGAATTACTCTTGTTGTTTTCAATTTTCTTTGATTCATAGGTGGCAAAGGAGATTGGTGAGCAAAGAAAGCTGTCACACCACGGTGTTGGCTTATCTATTTCCAAAGAAATAAATTTCAATGAAGTTACTGCTCATTGTGAAAGCAAAGATGAGGTAAATTTAAAGTTATAGCAGATTTCGGTAGTTGGTAAATTTTACTGTTTACACTGCTTAAATTTTAATGCCAATACTCACTGAAATTTAAATTCTATTATATCTTCAGTTTTATTTCATTCGTCAACATAATACTTGTTTGGAAGGCTGTTGGTGGACGTGAAGATTTTTTTGTTTTCCCCATCATCAATCTAATCACTAACCAAGGTTTAAAACTGCGCAATTGGGTAATGAGGCGTTTTTCTTTTCGGAGGCGAAGAGTAAACCTCAAAACCCAAAAATTTCTTAAAGTAAAAATAAAGGTTAAAAGTGATTTTTTATATAATACCAAGGTTTAAAATTGCGCAATTCGGTATTGAGGCATTTTTCATTCGTAAGGCGAGGCGTAAGCTTCAAAATCTAAAAATTGTGTAAAGTAAAAAAAAAATAAAAGTGATTTTTATATGATACCCAAATAATATGTTAAAGGATTACATATTAACTTTCTATTGAACTATGAAATAGCAAATTTACATACATATGAAACAAAAAATTGCACAAGATGTAAAGTTGTGAGTAATAAATTATGTGAAATATGATTGAAATCCAAATATTATAGGAGAAAAATAAAATAAAATATATGAATTGCATAAATGTATCATATATCATCAAGTTTAGCTCTAAATTCTTCTTTTTCAGTTCCCTACTCATCTATATTTAATTAAAAAATAAATTTGATATAATTATCAGTAACTCAAAAGTCATCTTTCACTACAGGAAAAACAATGAAAACCGGCGGTTTTTTCCGGCGGTTAGTGTAAGATTACCGGCGGTTTTACAAAATACCGGCGGTCTAACGGCGGTTTAGTGACCGCCGGTAAAAACGGCGTAGGAAACAAATTCCGACGGCCTTTTACCGGCGGTTTATTTTTGCGGCGGTTTTCCGGCGGCCCATACCGCCGGTGATCACCGGAATTTCAACCGTCGGTCTGTCGGCGGTTTGGCCGCCGGTAATGTAACCGCCGGAAAACCGTCGGTCAGAGTACCGGCGGTGTTCCGGCGGTTAAACCTGGCGTCGTCTAGTTCATTAGACCGCCGGACGGCGCCGTTAAACCGCCGGTAACTTACCGGCGGTTGACGGCGGTTATAGCCGTCGGTATTACCGACGGTTTAAACCGTCGTGCATCCATCGTAGAACCGCCGGTGACCGTCGGTAAGCCGCCGGTCTTCACCGGCGGTTTAATAATAACACCGGCGGCTATATCTTACCCGTCCGGTATCGTAGTTTCCGGCGGCCTGAAAAAAAAAATTGACAGCATCCCCTCTATTTGAGGGAGGTTCACCCTAAAGTCTAAACCTGCAGAAAAAGCATATATATGTTGGGCAACACGCCGCTATATTCATCACAACCAGAAAATACAAAATTCATCACAACATTACAATCACAAGTTCATACAAGAATGGTTCTTAATAATGCTACAATCACCAGTTCAGAAGTTTACAAGTTCTAATTAATACATTCATCAAACATAATAAACATCTAATCATCATCGGTATCCTCACTGTCTGCAGATGGCTGCTCCTGTTGGTCCTTCTTCCTTTGTTTTCCAGCTCTGTAGGATTGCAACTCTGCTTGCATTTCATTCTGAACCCTTTTCATCTCTTCAATCTCTCTAGTAAGTGCTGCAACCCTCTCACTTACAGATTCTTCAGCTCCACTTGGATCATGGAATGCAGAGGTGTATGAACTGGACTCAATAGCAAAAGCTTGTGAACCCATGCCATATACCCTCCCCCCTCTGTCTTCCACCAACAACTTCTGACCATGTCTGATACTCAGAAGTATGGGCCGATCCAGAAGATGATCCCTCGCCAGTGGACTGCCTACTTTCTCTAACTCGTAAGAAATCATCCTGCAAGTTACAAATAGTTTTATTAAAAATAAATATTTATTCTAAAAATCCAAAAAATTTTACTCACATGAGCCTTCTTAGATTTCTCATCAACCCACTTCTGGTCAGCTTGATGTTGATGAGTTCTTGTATGCAGCTCCAATGGTGTTGGCTCCCGACCCAGGTGCGCTTTCTGAAAATTTGATGCTTAGTTATACTAACATAAATATATGTAATAAACCAATTCAAAACACTTACCAGTCGTCGCCGCCTATGTTCTGTATGAGGTACAGATCCACCAGTATGAAGAGAGCTTCCTAAACCGCCGCAGTCAGAGGCTCTGTTCTGTTTATTCTGCTCTCTCATTTTTTATAAACTCCGGGGTAGCCCAAGCACTACTCAAATCTGCCCAAACGCCCCCTCTCCAATCCAATTAGGCCTCTGCCCGGACTTTCTAATGTCCGTGAACATGTCTCTGAGACGGGTCGCTCCTCTCCTCTCAAAATTAGATCTGATCCTCGTGCTGTACTCAGGCAACCACCTAAATTCTTTCTGTACAAATTTAGGCAATATCAAAAAGATTAGTACAAATTAAATCATATATTTGAAATCATACAAAAAAAAAAATATACCTGAAATTCTCCAAACCACATATCTCTAACAGGCTTTGGGATCTTCTTCCAGGATAAGTAAGGAGCATCATACTTATTCTTTATTATATCCCGGATCATATGTATAGGTGGCCTTGAAGGATTGAAGCTGCAAGTGACTTTGTTTATCAATAACATGTAATATATCAAAATAAAAACAACTGAATAACTTAAAAATTGAACTTACTTATCGCCGTCAGGCTCGATGTATTGACGCTTATCTGTTGCTGTTGCAGGATCGGTAGCGCCAACCTCTGGTGGTCGTGATGGTCCACCCTGTTCATGCTGCACCGGATAGGGGTAGTAATATGGGTAAGGGTAAGGAGGGTGAGGACCAGTGGATGGACCAGCAGCCTGTGATGATGGTGGGGGGTAATATGGATAGAATGGAGAAGCATGTGTCTGATCTGGAGAGGGGGAGCGAGGACTCGTCGAGCTGGGAGGGAAGTGGCCAGGGAAGTATGGAGGTGCAACAAGAGGTGGATCTAACTGTCCCTGACCCTGCTCTGGTGAAGGCTGCTGGCTCCTGGCAGGTGGTGGCGGTGGTGTTGTAGGTAGATCTGGTGCAACTGAAGGCCCCTCACCTACCTCAGTCTGTGTGGGTACTCTGCTAGTCGTAATCTTCTTCCGGCGGAACTTTGAGGCAAATGATTTACGAGGAGGATCGTCGCCTGAAGCCATCTGCAATATTAAAACAAAAATAATTAAGAAACAGTTAATAAAACAGTTAATAAAGCAGTTAATAAAGCAGTTAATAAAACAGTTAATGAAGCAGTTAATGAAGCAGGTAATGAATTACGAGAAGCAGTTAATAAAGCAGTTAATGAAGCAGTTAATAAAAGACAAGGTGGCAAAATACAATATCATTTCTAAGCAGTAATAAAAATTACATAACATTTAAATTCTACAATTCTAAATTACAGAAAACTAATCAGAATCATCAGAACTATTTTCATCACTCTCAAGAGTATCTTCACTTTCTCCTGGTTCTCTTCTTCTTCTGAACTAGTTGAACTATTGACATCTTCTAACTCCATTTCAATAATAGAGGTTGTAGTTGGCATATCCTCAATTTCAACAGGCATATAACTTGACATCTCATCCTCTTGATGTGCAGTTGCTACAATGTATTGTTGATCAATTATTCCCCGTGCTTTTGTTTTTATGACAGCTAGCCAATCTTGTTTGTCTCTGCGACCACTGGGATATTTGCTGAAATAAACTTGAATAGCTTGGCTTGCTAACACAAATGGATCAAACTTTCCGTATCTTCTACTATGTTTAAACATCTACTAAACCATACACAGGATGAACCCTTGTGCCTCTATTTTGTACTGGATCATACCACTGACAGTTAAATAAGCATACAAAGTTCTCATCTTCCCCTGGGTACTCCAAGTCAAGGACCTCATTCAAAATACCATAATAATCACACTCATCTTCTTCATGAGTGTTTCCTCTAACACATACTCCACAATTTTCAGTTTTTCTTCCTTCACTCCCACGATTTGGTATGAAATCTGAAACCATTCACTATATATATATTGGCCAAGTTTTTACTTTTCGCATTGGACCCCATGCTAATGCTTGCAAACCTTTATCGAAACATTTGTTATCAGGATTTTGTACCTAAAAATATTTTCAAATTTTTAGTAATTTTGACAATAAATAAGATTTAAATTTATAAAAAAAAATGTACTCACATATGATCTGAACCAAGTTGGAAATTCATTTGCAACAGCTTGCTCAATTTCCCTTGAATCTGTCAAGGGCAAATTGCTTACGAAATACCTGTTGACAAATAATACATAAGTATTTTAAATAAACATTACTAATTTATTATTAACATTATGTAAGAACTTACTCTAAGATTGGCTCAACTTCTTCACAGTTCAGTAGTACATACAAATTCGCTGTATTTATTTCTAAATCGTTGAGATATCTTTCAACACATTTGCCACTAGGCTTTCCTTGCCTTCTAAATACTGTTAGTGTAGCATGTGATTGTTCTTCTACATCGAAGTCCATGTTACGACCCATTTTTGTTCTTGTACTCCTTACATGTGGCTCGAAATAGTAGGAGCAAAAGTGTGTTGTTTCTTGAGATAAATATGCTTCACATATCGATCCTTCTGGTCGTGCTTTTATCTTAACATATTTCTTCAACTTGTTCAGATATCTATTAATCAAATAAAAATATGTTATCTTAACTGATTCAAAAAAATTGAGTAATTAATAAAAATCTTAACACATTTACCTTTCGAAAGGATACATCCAACGATATTGTACAGGTCCACCAACTCTAGCTTCGTAAGGTAGATGGACTGGAAGATGTTCCATAGAATTAAAAAAACCCGGGGGAAATATCATCTCTAACTTGCATAGGATGATTGGTATGTTATCCTCGTACCTCCGTAAAGCATTTTCACTTAGTTTAGATGAACATAAATCTTTGAAGAAAATGCTAAGCTCAATCAACGGATTTGATATGTAATCGGGTAACATACTGACTATGATCGGAAGAAGAACCTCCATAATTATGTGACAATCATGACTTTTGAGTCCAAATAACCTTGCAGATTTCAAGTCAACACATCGGCTTATATTTGATCCATAACCATCCGGCATTTTTAAAACCTTTAAAACCACTGACATATCATTCTTTTTTGCTCTAACGTGAACGAGTAAGGAGCTTTGGGCTTCATTACTTTACCGTCAGTTGTTGTTACTAACTCCAAATTTTTTCGCCGACAAAACTCTTTAATGTCCATCCTTGCTTTGACATTATCTTTACTCTTGCCTTTAACATCCATAATTGTATTAAAAATATTATCCAGAAAGTTCTTCTCAATGTGCATAACATCCAAGTTATGTCTTATCAAATTAGTTCTCCAATAAGGTAATGTCCAGAAAATACTTTTTTTAATCCAATTATGTTGAACACCATAACCCGGAAATTTAGATTCTGATAGCATTGGATACTCAATAATTGTTGGAATGTTGGAAAGTCTCTGGAGTATCTCATCACCACTTAATCTGGGTGGAGGAGGTGATCGCTCAATTCTGTTTTTAACAAATGCTTCTTTATTTCTTCGAAACTGATGATTAGCATGTAGAAACATACGATGACAATCAAACCAAGTATTTTTTCCCTCCATGTTTTAATGTGAAAGCTTTACTGTTCTCCATGCAGTAAGGACATGCTAATTTCCCTGCTGTGTGCTCCAACCAGACAACATACCATAAGCTGGGAAAAATCACCGATAGTCCACAGCAAAGCAGCTCGAAGGAGAAAATTTTGTTTTATTGATATGTCATATGTGAGTACTCCTTCCCATAATAATTTGAGGTCATCAATTAATGGCTGCAAATAGATATCAATCTTTGCCTTCGGATTATGTGGTCCAGGTATAATCAGAGTTAAGAACATGAACGGAGTAGTCATACACATCTCTGGTGGCAGGTTGTATGGTGTTAATATAACTGGCCAACAAGAATACGGTGTAGCTGTTTGACTATAAGGAGTAAAACCATCAGTACATAATCCCAATCTTATGTTGCGGGGTTCAGCAGCAAATGAAGGATGCACTCGATCAAAATGTTTCCACGCTTCAGCATCTGATGGATGAGAAAGAACATCACTTTTTGCTATTTTCTCCTTATGCCATCTCATATGGCCTGCTGAACTCATTGATGCATAGAGCCGCTGAAGTCTTGGAATGATTGGTAAATAAAACAAACGGGAATATGGCACATCTTTCTTTGGACGACGTTGTTTTCCCGAGTTCTGCTTAAAACGAGGAGCATTGCAGATGTGACAAGTAACTTCTGCTGCATCATCCTTATAGTATAACATACATCCATTGATACAACAATCAATCTTTGTGTAGCAGTGAGACCCAGCTTGGATACTAATTTCTTTGTTCGGTACAAGTCTGAGGGAATTATATTGTCAGCCGGATTAGTTTCTTTCATAAGACCAATAACGTCATTAAAACATTCACGGGGAATATTATACTCAGTTTTAATACTTAACATCCTCACTGCAATGGATAATTCTGAATGCGTACTGCAACCTTCCCAAAATGGCTTTTGGGCTGAATGTAATAACTCAAAGAATTTTTGTGTCTCTGCATTTGGTGGCTCTTCCACATTAGACCTTAAATTATGACCTGCTACATCAAAAAATAAGGTCTTCATAGGGTCTACTCATTTGATTTTCATGAAATGTTTCATAAGCTGTAGATGAACCAGCATGAGCATCTCTATGTGGCTCGTACTCGCCATGTGATGTCCAAATCCAATAGTTTGGAAAAAATCCCCTACGATATAAATCAAGCTTCACATCATCGGGCTTTAGGAATGCTAGATTTTTATGCTTCGAACACGGACATCTAAACATTTTATCAAGCTGAAAGGAAGGCAGTTGTTGAGATGCAACTTGAATGAAAGTTTCAACTCCCTGTATAAAATTCAACTGTCAATCCTTTTCGACCCGGTAACAATCTATTATACAATTATACATCCAATATTTTTTCTTCTTGGATAGTCATTTGCACGTTGAAGTAAACGTACCCCTACATGTTTTGAGGCATAAACAATCTGTTATACATCGAAATAGATTTTTATTATGCTTTAAAAGTCACCTCTAATAAACCAATGTTCCTTATAAGAATTCTCAAGATCAACAAGCCATTGCCAAAGAGGCAATCTACCAAGTCTTGTGCAACTAAATAAACTATATACCAATATTATATTATAAATATAGAAATAGAGAAGTTGCAATGAATAATTTGATCAAAATCATCAATACTAGTTAAATTAATATCACTTTTACAAAAAAAACCCAAAATTTTACTGGAACAATTAGCGAAGGAAAAAATCAACACATGTAATATTCGCAACCCATATAACTAATCATTAAGATCATTTTTTTGAAAGAAGTGTTGTATCTTGTGATTCTAGAATCAGCAGAAGATCCAAGTAATTACTTTTTTTTTTTTAGTTTTTTTTATAACTTTTTCAGAAATCATCTTTAGTAACATTAACTAAACTTTTCACATATATGCTCATTTTGTATCCTATTTTTAAGAAAAAAAATCATTCATCCACTTAAGCATCCTCATCTCTACAACACTTAGTATTATGATTTTTCTTTTAATGGCCAACATTCTCCACCATAAAGCTTTATAGGTCTAATCACCATCTTATAAAATTTTTTTCTTTAAGTTTGATGATAACTTTTCTATCACACAACTAACCCGATGCATTCCACCACTTCAACCATCCAACTTGAATTCTACTAATAACATCCCCATCTATTTCACCATCACTCAAAACAATAGATTCCAGTATTAAAAACACATGCTCTTATTAATGATTCGATCACCCAATCAAAATCCTCTCAAATGGATCTATTAAAATTGGACTCCATATATTTAATTTTTAAATCTATTCAAATGAAAATCTTTAGACTCTAACATTTACCATCATCATAATTTAAGTTTAACTTCAACCCTCTCTCTAATCTTATCTTATCAGCAAAAAAGAATATCATCAATAAAAAACAACAAACAAGGCATCTTGCAAATGTCAAGTAAAAAATATTAAAAACATCCATAACTAAAGAAAAAAAGATATGAGCTTAAGTCTGATCCTTGATATAATTCAACTGAAATAGGAAAAACATTTGATCAAACCACCTTCCGAGTTTGATCATTTTAATACAGAGCAATAATACTGCAAAACACATATATCAATAAATTAATAATAACTCATATGAGATATAACATTTTTTATCTAAAAAAATTCATAAGATCCAAGTAATCCAAGCAAACCTAAACCTATATATGCACCATAACTCTCTCCCACATTTTTAAAGTATAAAAACATTAACTAACAAGATAATATCAACAAATAATCAAAGAAAAACCATTAAAATTAACCTTAAAAGAGAAATCGGTTTGTTTGGGGTCGGAAACGGTCGGCGGTCGGGCGTCGGAGTAAAGGGGTCGGCGGCGGTCGGACTGGGGATGGCGGCGGTCGGACAGGGGTCGGCGGCGGTCGGAATGGGGTCGGAGGGCGGAGTTCCTTCGTCGGGGGCTGATCGGACGAGCGGAGGAGCGATATGAGCGAGCGGCCGAGAGAGAGAAGGAAACAGGGAAAATGAAATGAGCGGAGCGAGGGGGCTCGTATTAGGGCTTTTACCGGCGGTTTTCCGGCGGTTTAAACCGCCGGTAAAAAATCACTTATCACCGTCGACTAAAACCGCCGGAAAACCGACGGTTCACGTCTATATCCGGCGGTTTACCGGCGGTTTAGACACCGTCGGTATTACCGACGGTTTATCGTAGCTAAGCCGTCGATTAAGCCGTCGTTATCGTCCGACGGCGTAACCGCCGGTGTAGCCGTCGGTAATACCGACGGCCTCTAAACCGCCGGTTCAAACCGCCGGTTTTCACTGTTTTTCCTGTAGTGTTTATTGTCATTACTAAGGGGATTTTTATTTAAGTCATTGTCATAATAAATTTGATCTTTCCCTTGCCTCATCCTGTAGGGTCCAATACCTCCAAATCTGCTTCTTTTTCATCTATTTCAGCAATCTCCCTCTTTTATAAATATTTTTCATCAATATAAAGATAAGATCAACAATATATAAAGTTTTAGAGGAGATGGTGGTGACGTGCGGATTTCAAGTGATCCCCGGCTGTGGCTACGACGGTGGTGACTACGATGAAGGTGGTGGGCTGGAGTTCGAGATTGTTGGGAGGAAGTTGTTGCAGCTTGGGAGTGCAAGAAATGATTTTTTGGGGGGCTTTTGTATATGATTTAGCTATGTTTTAAATAAAAAAAAAACATGCATAAATAGAGCAGGGCATATGTCTCATGCCAGTAAGGTGAGGCGTGCCTCAAGGCGGGCCTCAGTCAAGATAAGGTGTAAGCCTCATAAAAAAAGCTCAAGGCGTAAGCTTCGAGGCATTTTTCACTGGAATTGGCTGAGGCGGGCCTCAAGGCGAGCCTCATATTTTGCAATTTTAAACAATGTCACTAACTAGGGCACATGCGATAAAGGGTGTACTGAATGTAATCTTATTGAAAAACCTTCAGAACTGTTAATCCCTTTGTGCATCCTACTTTTCTGTCCTGTCCAAATTAAAAAAAATTCATGTTTTCTTGTTGGCTAGTTGGATCCTATGCACTGAAGCATAGATATTTCAAAATGCTTTCGTGTTCGTGTTGGGCTCGACACATCTCTAACATGCCCTGACATGGAGTCGAAAATGTATTGGACGTGCTTCAAGTTAAAATCAGAGTTTAACACAAGCTGAACACGACCCAACATAGAGGGGCCATGCTTAGGACTTGAGAAACATATTTAGGTTTTTAAAATTAAATCTTGTTCTAGGTAAAACCACTTGCACACTTTGCCTCTTTGCAGCCCTAGCGACATCTTCATGCAAATCGCTTGGAGTCTTACCGTCAATCCTCTATGCAGCAGCACAAGTGCCTTTATCGATCCGCTTCATCATGATGGAGCCTGCCTTCATTGATATTCTTCATATCTCATTGATCCTCTTTGAAACAATGCAAGCTCTCTTCATCGATCTTCTTTAAATTGTCACAAGTTTAATTTTGTCCATCCTCTTAGCAACGGCTTAGGCTTGAATGTGTCTGTTTGTGGCCCTTTCTTGTTTGCTTCTTTGTACCAGCTTCACACCCTTCAACTTACCATCTCCACTACATCTTTGCATCAACTTCGCAGGCTTGCAACTTTCGCAATCACCAAAACCCTAGATCCTCTTGGTTTCTACTCACAATCATAGTATTCAAATCTTCCTAACTCTTTTCTAAAGAAGTATTTTTCCTTTTTTTTTAATTAAACTAGAAATTATTATATCTTTCTGTTTTTTATTATGATATTTTAGAATTTCTTCAAGAATATTGATGTTAATTTTTAATACTAATAATGAGATATAAGATTCTATTCTTTGGTGAGCTACTGATCTTATGCTCTTTATATTATATAATTGGTAAATGACTTTCGAATAGTCAATCCTGCATTTGCTAATAATCATATAGAGGATGATAATAAGCTTTTGTGAAAATATGTTACCAACAACAACAATAACTAATAGAACAACAAGAATTTATCCTACTATATAGGGTTGACTACCGGAATCCTTTTTCTTCATTGGGTCCTATTAGGAGTCAAATTCTCCTTTGTGTTCTATTAATAGCCAAATTGGAGAAAATAGGAGCAATATAAGCACGAGGACAGATAAAATTTAAGAGGAGTTTTGTCAAGGAAAGTATGATGGATTATATTCTAGTGGTAGCTTTCTTAGTTAATCTGTGGGAGGCTTCTGCTCATGCTAAAAAATAACATCAATACAACTTGAAGAATTACAAAATTAGTTGCAGTGGCTGAGCAAAGAAGAAGAATGCCTTATTTAAGTAGGTTCTCTTTCTTTTTTCTGGGCAAAGTAGTTCTCATCTAGTGAATCAACATTTTATCTCACAATAAAATGAAAATTTTTCTAGGGTGGAGGGTTATAATCCAAAAAGATGAAATTCGGACTGAAGACAACCATTAAAAGATCATTTAATTTGGAAACTATAGATCAATTGCATCAAGAATTTGCTTTCATATTCTATTCAACCTGCTTTCCAATTCCTTCAGCATGAAATCTATATTATTTTAATACATTTTTCTTATTCAGCCAATGGCACTCTCACTGAATGTATTTCCCTTAGATTTTAATTTTTTTGAGGACAAAATTTTCTTGGAAGAAAATAACTAATGTTTAAAGAATGCTGGAATCTGCTTGAGCCAATTAAAGAAACTTGGAATGAAAGGGCTTAATAATGTTAGCGATTGTTGGACTAATGCCTAAAGAACTCCTCTTATTAATTTTTGAGAGTTGCAAAATTTAAATCTATGCTTATAAAAACCATTAGTTGTGAAGGAGTATATTGTTCTAAATTTTATGTTGCAAATCTTATAAATTAAGTAATTATGTGGGTTGATTCAGATAAAGTTGGTTCTAGTAATCATAAATGATGCATTAATATGTAGAGTGGTAAGAGCATTAATTAAGACCTAATGCTATCATATTTTTTTAGTTTCTGTTCTTCACTCATTGTATCTTGCATAAAAGAATATTTGTGGAGACCTAATACTCTAAATTTTATTTTTCCAAGAAAAAATATGGAGATATTTAATGAGATGAGCAAATGTTTGTAGATACTTCTTCCAAATATTGAAGAGAGCAATTGTTACTTAGGAGTTTACTAACTTGTTTGAACTTAGTGGTTGTTTTGTTGGTCATGATGTTAGAGCTTCTATAGGCACTAGAGATGCAAATGATTTTGGATGATTTATGGCACTGGCTCCCATCAACTACAAATTTTGTTTATAAATAATTAGCACAATTATGTTCCTTGTTTAGAAAGAAGTTGGAGTATATATATATATATATATATATATATATATATATAAATTCACTCAAGAGGAACAATCTCACTCTTAACGAATTGTAGATTTGCTATATTTGCATACCAATCTTAGCTTTTTATCTAGGAGCCCAAAATATACTTGAGGAGAGACAAAGCTGTTGGATATTGGTGGGGTGGGATAAATTAACCATAATGGATGACATCAAAATACTTGAAGTTCCTAATCTGTCGTTTGATGAGCTAGCTTGGAAAGCTATGCTTTTTTTTAGAGGAAGGTGAATGCACCATTGAGGAGGGCACAAGTGCTAGTGATAATGATGGCCTTAGCATTGAGTGCATTAACTTCAATTAATTTTATGTTACCAATATAGTCATCTAATCATAATTTATTTTAATTATTTTGAAGAAAATATTGATTTTACTTTATAATTGTTAAATCACAGTCGTCCCTTGGCATTTTGATCCCATGGTTAGGATGGGAATCTATGGGAGGCTCACCTATTAAATCCTAGTTGACCCTTGGCATTTTGATCCCAATGCTAGGATGAGAATCCTTGGGAGGCTCCCCTGGATCACACTGATCTCCTTCCATATTTAGGTGGCTGATTTAGGAAGGATTATATTAGAGCAATTATGCATGATTTTATAATTATTTGTTTTCTTATTAAGATATCTTGTCTAGATCTATAAATAGGGATAAAATTGTGCAAGAAAATTAAGCATTTTCTCTCTCATAACATGGTATCAAAGCTTTCAATGCCTTTGCCAGAATTCTGAGATTTTTTGATAGGAAACACTTGTAGATCTCATGAATTTCCTATTAATCTTTGGAAAGCAGCGAGAATTCTCCATAAAAATCCATACAAACCAGGAAAAGTGGATAATTTGTTTTATTTATGAAATGGAAACGGAAAATACCAAGATATAATTGATCCTCTATTCGAGAGTAGGATATTTCTCTCCCAAATTTTTAGACGCCGCCAGAGCCCAAAACATATGAGATCTCAAATTTCAGCCAAATTCAAGATGCACTTACCATAGAAAAACAAACTCTTTTATGCATACAATTCAAAAGGAAATCTTTAAACAATCCCTATATTCAAATTTCCCTACTAACTCCCTTCAAAATCCTTCCTAAACAGCTCTGTCAAACCTAGGTTGTCGGATCATGCGTGCAGGAGGTGGAGAAATTTCGTCTGTTTCACACGAGCCAGTCCCGTAGGACGGACTGGACCGATCTAATAATACTCTCCTCCCAAAGATCTACTTTGTCCGCAGGGTGGAAAGACGACGCCCTCTTCCATTCCCTCTTCATCACAAATTGTAAGAACCTGAAGAGTTCGGTCCTTACACCTATGCCCCAGTATATACCTCTCATCACATTTGAAACAGAGCCCGTTCGCCATTTTCTCTTGTAATTTCATTTCTGTGAGTCTTCTCATTTGAAATCTACCTGAGAGTATTCGGTGTTGGTCTCTTGTGGTGCCAAAAAGGTGCTGGTCATCTTGTACGAGTCTCTTGAGTTGCCTGCCTCCCGTTCTTTCTCCGGGTGTCTCTGATCCTCCACCAACTAAGTTAGCTCCATAATCTCTCCCAAGTCACGAGGCCTCATCACTCTATTTGCTGCGCGAATCTTTGGTTTCAGTCTCTTCATAAATTTCCCATCCAGTATAGTCTCTCAAAGTCGATCCAATTGACTGGCAAGGTACTCAAATTGCT
Organism: Dendrobium officinale; assembly: GCA_019514585.1. Classification (NCBI taxonomy): domain Eukaryota; kingdom Viridiplantae; phylum Streptophyta; class Magnoliopsida; order Asparagales; family Orchidaceae; genus Dendrobium; species Dendrobium officinale. The sequence continues at coordinate 35,372,769 of CM033696.1, read as the reverse complement.
CACGATACTCCACCACTGTCCCCTCCTGCACCAAGGCAAAGAACTGCTCATGGAAGTCACCTCCCATGTTGATTTGAAAATGTTCCAACAAGCACTCCTTAAACTTGCTCCACCGATACCATGCTAAATCTTTCCCTTCCAAGCACATCTCGGCTACTGTTAGTCTCTCCCCCTCCATCAACCTATTGATGGTAGAGTACATTTCCGCCTTGTAGATCCACTCAACGGCTTCCTCCTTAAAAAATAGGCATCTTTAGCTTCCTCACCCTCATATTGGCTCTGTTCCCTTTGTTCCCTTCATAATTTCCCATTCTCCAAGGGGTTAGTTCCCCCAAGTGTCCCATTCATCCCTTTTACTTTCATACCCGAGCCTTTCATTAAATTCTCACATTCTCCTTTCAAATTCAACACCTCTTGGATCATAACAAACCTCTCCCCTTTCAAATTCAGCTCTCCTTTGGTCATAATTACCCATTTCTCTTTCAAATTCAGCACCCTTTCACTCAGGTCCAACCCCTCCACGCCTCCCCACATACCCTATGCCCGGCTCTTGTGACATCCCAGGCGTCTATAGTGAAAGGATTCGTCGACAGTCTTGATCAACCATCACTTCCTGCTCCCTTACTCAGACCTGAAATTGTTAACCACATATAATGAGCTTCAAAAAACCCAGCAGGTCACCAAAGCCTACAACTGAAATCAAAGCACAGTACTGAAACAATATGCATGTCAATCAGTCAATCAATAACAGTCACTTACACATGATCATTGAATCTATGCAGATACAAAAATCAGAAATCAATGCATAACCAATAGAATCCGAAATCATCAGTGGGAGAATAAGTGAACAGTAGAAAAATCCATAATGCTCAATAAATCAGTACATACGTCAAATCAATAAAGAAATCATCGGATCAATCATATTAGTCAGTATCAAGAGAAATCAATTCCGGTCAATAGTATCAATCGGTATGAAATCATATAAAACAATCAAATCAATACAATAAATCAATAAAATCATTAATGCAATAAAATCATATGAATACAATAGAATCATATCAATATCATGAGCTCGGTAAATCACATGAATCACATGTATCAATTAGTATTCGGTGTATCACGTGCCATAATATCAGTGCAATGAATCAGTAGTATCGGTATCGGTAGTATCAATGAATCGATGCAATATCAATATCCATATCGGTATCTGTGTTCAGTGACATGTACAGTATGAAATAGCAATGAAATCGTGCAATGACAGGAAACTCATAAATCCGTACAGTAAAGCCATTCAGTATCAATAAATCAATTCCATATCAATAAATCCATTCAAAATCCATAAATCAATTCCATATCAATTAATCAGTCAATATCGATAAATCAGTAAATCCATAATGAGATCATAAGAATACTACTTTACACATGCGTTCCAGTACAGTAGTCTTACTCGACAAGTACAATCACTGGCTATTAAGGCGTTTTTCAAGGTTAGTATGTTAGTAATCCGTTGGTTATAATAGAGTCTTCACCCTTGCCCATCGGCATAAACTCCTTATGACTCTCAATCGTTGTATCATGTGATCAATAGAGGATAACACCAAACCCTTTTTAAAGGAAAGTCCGTCGGCCACCATCCTAACATGTCAATCTTCAACCAGCCTTTACTCAACAAGTAAAAGACATGGCTATTACGGCGTTTTTCAATCTTGGAATATTGATGTATCGTTGTATCCGTTGGCTCAATAAGAGTCGTCACTCTTGCCCGTCGGCAGAATAATCTCCTTATGACTCCCAATCGTTGTATCAATGATTAATAGAGAATAACACCAAACCCTTTTTAAAGGAAAGCCCGTCGGCCCACCATCCTGTCAGGTCTATCAATCTCCAACCAACGGTTCAACCAGTCTTCACTTGTCTTTCAGTAACAATAACAGTAATTCAATCATATATGCACATTCATATACATATCATTAATGCATTGCGATCAACAAACACAATTTAACTCAATTGAAGAAAATCTTTAAAATATCGTATAGTCGACAAAATTCCAAACAGAGTTAAAATACAGTTTCAGAAAACTACAAAATTACAAAAAATTCGAATAAAACAACGTTACAAAGCTTTAACTGTACTGAAGCAATATTTTCCAATGTCCAGATAATTTCCTATTCGATAAAAATCGCACAGAACTCAAAATACCCGGTGAAAACTTTCCAGAAAATACTCAAATCGTACAAAAATATCAGTTCAATAACATATCAAAAGTTACGCGGTAAAAGTTTCGTCAATATAAAGATATGCACGTTTTTCGATAACAGAAACACAAAACTGAGCAAAAAAATACCAAAACTCGAAATCTTTGAAATCAAAAATAGGATTCGGAGTCCTTACTACGAGGCGAACAAATCTTCCAACAACGGCGACGGACGAAAAGCGCTCCGCGGCCTCCGAAATCAAGTCTTCCTCTTCTCTTTCCTTCTCTTTCTCTCTCCAGCTTTTTCTCTCTTTAAAATGATCCAAAATATCTCAATTCCAATACTTATCAAACAGGATTGTCCCGGACGATTCCTATTCATCCAGGGACGATTTGCCCTCTGGACAAATCTCGTCCAGACGAAGTGTATTCGTTCCTGGATGATTTGCTCTCTGGACAAATTTCGTCCCGACGGTTCGTCTAGGCTCGTACAGGTTCGTCCAGACGAACCATACAGATTCTTCACAATTTTCTTCAGTTCGTCCCGTACTAAAGTCAATTCGTACAGACTAACTGCAGTAAAAAAAAATCGAAAATCTGAGGGGTTTTACAGCTCTTTTCTAGGAATAGGCTCTAGAGGAGGTATTCTCTCTTCTCTCTTTCGAGTCTCCACCTCCTGATCTTCCCTTTGCCTTATTGGATTAGAATTTTTCTCGCTTCCTGGGTTGTTAGTGGCTTCCCCCACATATGACGACACTTTTGGATTGCTTGAGCAACTTCTTCAACATCTTTCCCAGGCTGGAAAACTTTCCATCCATCTTTTTGTGGATGAATGAAATTTGATTTTTGACATCTGAAAGTTGAGTGTGGAGATTTGAAATTTTAGTTTTCAATTGTTCAATCTCCCCTTTCAACACTTATACATTTCGTCCTGCCATGGGAACCTGTATTTAGGCTTCAATAGCAAAGAGAAACAAGTTTGACGTGAATTCTAGCCTCCAATCAACAAAAACAACAGGATTAGATACAGAACACGACAAAATTCAGCGAGGAAGACTTTTTTTCAGTCCAGGAAATTTCTTTTATACCACTTGATAGGAAACACTCGTAGATCTCAAGAATTTCCTAGCTATCTTTGGAAAGCAGCGAGAATTCTCCACAAAAATCCATACAAACCAGAAAAACAATAATAATTTGTATTATTTGATAAAATGGAAACAAAAAATACCAAGATACAATTGATCCTTTATTCAAGAGGAGGCTCTTTCTCTCACAAATCTCTAGATGCTGTTAGAGCCCAAAACCTAAGAGATCTCAAATTTCAGCCAAGGAAAACAAACTCTTTTATGCATACACAATCCAAAAGGAAACCTCTAAACGATTCATACATTCAAATTTCCCTCCTAACTCCCTTCAAAATACTTCCTAATCAGCTTTGTCACTTAGGCGGTCAGATCATGCGTACGGGAGGTGGAGAAATTCCGTATGTTTCGCATGAGCCGGTCCCGTAGGACTGGCTGGACTGGTCTAACATTTTTGTACTGTCGTTCCTTCATTGCTAGCCTTCCCTTGTTGTTGTTATCCTATCCATAACCAATGCAGTTTTCATTGCTGCCCTGCTTTATATAGCCTTCATCACTACCCTTTGCCGCCGCAATGTCTGAAGCAAATTCCTCCTAAAGCTTTGACCAACTAGAGGACTCTATGATGCACCAAGGAAGAGGAGATATCCAAAATATGCAACATTCCTATTGCTTAAATGGGAAGAATTCTGTGAAATGGTCTCTCTCTCTCTCTCTCTCTCTCTCTCTCTCTCTCTCTCTCTCTCTCGTCTGGTTCAAAGGGATCGAGAGATGGAGGCATCGGGTTGGAGCCGACTTGGGCTTCTGCGTGAGTTTGAGAGGGATTTAGGTCGGGACTAGGTAGGAGGTTGCTGGTGCATTTTCGACGGGATGAGTAGAAGAGCGAAGCAGGGAGAGATGTTCGGGTTGCTTGCGAACTGGAGATTGAGAAGGGAAGCTGGAGGAAGAAGATTCTAAGTCTTCACTTTGCTCTCATTTTATAGATGCAAGAAGCATGCGATCGAGGCGAACAAATCCCGAAACGGCGTCGAATGCACAGTGCCTTGGCGGGATTTCTGTACGACTCCGAGATTCAAGTAGGATTTTCGGGTACAGGCAGAGACCATGTAATCACTTAACCCCTTTTTTCATTATTTGGCTTAATCTCAGATGTCAAAATTTCTTAAATAAACAGGTAAACTAGCTTGTTGATGTGATCAAAAAATATATGATCATATATGGGATCATATATTTTTTGATCACAGAAAAGACAAACTTTCTAGATACAAAATAAAGACATAAAATGCTTAAAACAAACTTTAATATTATAAAAATGAAAAACTTACAAACTTTGACTCAAACAAACTTGGACTCTTACAAGACACCCTAAAGTTGCTGCACTTGGAAGAAAGATACAGGTGGAGTGACACTTGCGGAGAGACGAAAGAGGTTAGAAGCCAAGACGAAAGGTTGGAAAGAGCTCGCAAGATTTCCAGAGGGGATGAGAAGAAGAAGTGGACAAAGCTCGCAAGCTTTTCCAATGAAACCCGCAGGTTTACATTTCCAAAAATCACATCACATAAGATATCTAAAACATTACATAACCCCTCATATTTATAGGTATGAAAGGGGAATACAAACAGCCACATAACATTAATTTAAGCTTATTAAATAGGGAATATTAAAAGCCAACAGTCACTTCCCGGAAATGAAGCCCAAAGCCTCGGAAAAGCCCCCATTCATTCACGGGAAACAGCCCAGCCAGGAACCGAAGAGGCAGCCGCTAGAACCAAGGAGCCAAGGCACGGAATTCCAAGAGCCATCCACGAGAAACTAAGAGCCAATCCGTGGGAACCAATGAGCCAAGCACAAAAAACAACCAACATTGGGATTCCAAAAGCCATTTTGGAATCCCAAGGGACAAACTCAACTTTTAAGACTATAAATAAAAGTTACATAAATAAGACAATTAATGAACTAAAACTTAGCTAATAATGAGCTAACCTTTAGTTCAATAAATGAACTAAAAACCAGCTCATAAATGAGCTAAATTTCAGCTCAAATTTTATTGAGCTTGTAGACTCGAGGGAAGCCAAAATTGATTTATTTTGGACATGAGTTGACCCCCTCTTTGTCTACATCACTTGTAAATAGCACCAACTCCAGTATAACCAATTCTCATTTTGGGGGAAGCTAAAGAAGATTCATATGTAGATAAATGAGCTTACTAGAGACTTGTGGAGAAATTGATTCACCTTTCTCACACCAAACCTAACATTTGTTGTAAGCATGATTAATCAGTTCATGCAAAATCCGAAGCATACTCACATTCAAAATCCAAAGCATACTCACATTCAAAATCCAAAGCAGTCTTACATGCAAGCTGCAGGCATAATACTGCACTATCTTAAGGAGAACCCAAGTAAAGGGATTCTCTTCAAAAGAGACTGTGGAATAATCCCAGAAGCATATACTGATGCATATTATGCAGAATCACTAGTAGATAGACGATTACCTCATGATACTACACATTCCTTGGAGGAAACATTGTTACATGAAGAAGCAAGAAATAGAATGTGGTGGCAAGGCCCAGTGCAGAAGCAAAATACAGAGCCATGGCTTTAGGAATATGTGAGTTGCTATGGATTAAGATAATTCTTGAAGACCTAAGGATCAAGTGGGAAGCACCAATGAAGCTACACTATGACAACATAGCTCTCAATCTGATTCGGCTTGATAGGACCAAGCACATAGAAGTGGACACACATTTCATAAAAGAGAAATTAGATAGGATCTTATATGCATCGACCATGTCTTATCAAAAGATCAGCTTGCATATATTCTTACCAAGTGACTTGATAACTCTACCTTTCTAGGATCTATTACTAAGCTGGGAATGATAGATCTGTATTCCCCAGCTTGAGGGGGAGTGTTAAATCCCAGCTGTCCGTTTGCATTTTGATCCCACGGCTAGGATGGGAATTTTTGGGAGGCTCGCCTGGATCATGCTAATCTCCTTCCATATTTAGGTGGCTAATTTAGGAAGGATTATATTAGAGCAATTATGCATGATTCTGTAATTATTGATTTCTTTCTTTATTAAGATATCTTGTATAGATCTATAAATAAAGATAAATTTGTGCAATAAAATGATGTCTTTTTCCTCTCCAATTCTCTGAATTTAACACTGCTTTTGACATTTTGTACACATTGATATTGTCAAAATGTGATAATTAACAATGATTAATGCATACTAATGTTGGTGTATTATTGATAAATGACAATTATTGGTTGTGCTTATTCTTTTCTTTTGTTATTAATACCGTTTACTTTTTTTTTTCAGTATTTAGGCTTCTTAGGTGAGTATATGATATTATACTTCATAGAAAATGACAGTATCAATATTTTAATTACATTTTTATATCATTAATTTCTAAAATAGAACATCATATTAATGATATCTTATTCTACCTTTTATAGTTATAACATATCATTCTGTTTGTGTTGTGTTCCCATATTCGTGTTGTCGTGTTGTCGTGTTATCGTGTCTGTGAAAATTGATTCCACCTTTAAGTTTTATCGTAGTGCTTTGTTTGTCCTTGAGTAGTAGTCCTCACTTTCCTCCTATGAATCGATAGGGTGTATTTTTTTACTCTGTTCATTTCTTCCTAAAGTGGAGCATACCTGCTTTTTTTTCCAATTAAAATTAACTGAAGACTAGTTAATTTTGGTGGCAAGTAGAAGAGTTATCTTTGCACCCTTCTTCTTTTGACAGGTAAAGGGAGCTTTTTCAATGGCACTGTACAATGCAGTTACAGAGCAGTACAATATTCTCAAATCTGCCATATATGAACTGCAAGGCTTAAATGCATCAGACTCCAAGGTCTCCCTTTCACAGCCTCATATACAGTAGTTTCTAACAGAGGTGGTGTAACCGTTTAATCAGCCCAATTTTTTATTTTGGCTCCAATTATCTTATTGTTGTGTGCTACACCATATTTTTCTTCTTAGTTTCAGTTTTTTTTTTACATTTTTGTATCTTCTTAAACTGTATCATATATGTTACAGAATATAAAGGCGTACCTTATCATCATCATGAACCCCATGGTGCAATTCATGCATTTTGTCATTTAGGGGATACGTTAGAGCACATACATACCCATTCCCTCTCTCTCGCCCCTAAGTTCTCTAGTATGTAGTTTATCAATTTAATAATATGCCACTTCTATTTAGCTTTATGAATCTTTATTTTCTATTTGGTCTTGTTGAGTGCTGCTTCAAGGTGACTCGTGTAAGAATTTGTTTGCACCACTTCTATCAATTTCATGCAAAGCAGTCAACATGAATGTGACATATAGGGATTCAACTTTCTTTTCTTTTCTTATTAAGTAATCCAGGTAAGGGTACCCTATTTCCATCTAATTGGATTGGAAGCATTGTTTTAGTAGTAAAAGCCACAAAGGGCGAAGGAAAGTTGGATGAAAGATATCCTAATGGAAGCTTGGGACCAAGGTTGCGTAGAAAAGTAGTGACGGAACTCCTGTAGTCACTGATTTAGGAGTTTGATCAACTGATGTAAAGATCAATTAGTCCATCATATTTTTTCCTTAAAGGAAGATATGCATGTAATGAGATGGCTCCATGTGCTCTGATTCATTATTTTCTACGCAATGGAAAATACAACAAATTCTTATATTTTTTATGTTGGTTCTTAAAACATTGGGTTGTCAAATCCTTTTGGCAAGTTTTTGAATCCTCAAAAGCACAAAGATGGACATGTGAATTTTCAAAGATTCATGAAGGGCTGAAATCTTATTGAATCATTACACAAAATATTTCAATTACATCGCAACAAGCGCATAGTAAGATCTTAAGATAATATCAAACTACGAAATGAAAAAATGGTGGACAAACTAACATAATACATTACCCACAATTGATATGAACTTAGTCAATTACTAAACCGAGTGCATCGTATTTGCCATTACTTTGCTGTAGGCAGAAAAAAACTTTATTCTGAGGAGTTTAAGAGCTATTGAAGGAAAGAAAAAAAAACTTGTGTTGTAGAGATTGTGAGATTGGCCCCAGCCGAAAAGATTGAGAAATCCATCTTGACGAAGAAGTGGCAAATTGGAAATCTGTTCTCATTTGAGACATAATGGAAAGTAATTACTCCGGATGGAACAAATCAACCGACTACTCTCTTTATAGATCCTATTAGGCAATCCAATTAGTTTATGATTGTTGAAGTCCAGTGGTCTTCATGCAAAGTAATATACTTATTGGATTGATCCTCATGTTTTGTAGTGTTTAGTGAAAGAGTTGTTTTTTCTTTTAGTTTTTTAATTTTATTTTTATTTAGCCTCTTGATTTGATTGAAATTATTAGATCAATATCAGATTTGAGAATCCATGTAGTTTGATTTTGAATGGGAAGACTATAATGTGTAGGTTTCAAATTTGAATAGATCCAACTTTGTGGAGATTAGATAGAGTTGGTTTGAGAGTGTTGTGGAGGGCAAAGTTAGATCAACATTAGCATAAGCTTGACTTTTAAAGGTTTATTGGCTGTTTGTTGAGAAAATTAAGGATGTTGAGGGCAACTAATTTATTGGAGAAAATTAAGGAATGATAAGTCGGTTTTGAATTTAACTTTAAATTCAAAATTTTGAAATTAAATTTCAACTATAATCTTTGATATGGAATTTTAATTAAATTTAAAATTCAAATGAAATGTAAGAATTGATATTTGATGGGATTTTTTAAGATTTTTGTGGTGAAAATTGTTCTAGGAGTTGTAATATAATATATATTTTACATTTTTTTTAATATAAATTTTAATGGATTGGAGGCATTTGCTTTAAACATATATAATATTGAGTATGATATTTTCTCTTGAATACTTAAAAGAGAAGATATCCGATAAAGACAAATAAGATGAATAGGAGTTTACTGAATGATGACACATTGGTTGGTCGCTATTTTCATAGCTTATTCGACTAGAAGAGGCGAAAACAAGAAAAAATTATCATCACTCTCCTTTTTTTAGTAGGATCCAAGCTAGGCAGTCCTACTGATTGGTTTTCAAAATTTGATGATTGTTTGTGCACCATTGTATCTTTATTTTGTCCTATGTATTTTTTTTTTCTCTGGCAATTCTGATTAATTATCCTTTTTGTACTTATTTCAATATCTAATTGATATGTTAGCATGAAATTATCTTGATTGGTCACGAATCTCGATGCAAAACACAACCCGGAAACTTCAAAAATTAAATCCGGAAGCACCCGAACTCCGATTTCAGCGAGCTTACAGTCAAACTGAGCGTCTCAGAAATACGAACCCAACGACACCAAATTCAACCCAATCCGAGCCCAAATGAGTCCAAATCAAGGACCCGAAGCGCTGTTGGAAGGTTCAAACCACAATTTGAGTTACCAAACGGTCTCCAATTTTAACGAGCTTATACTCGAATCGAACGGCTCGACGAGACGAATCCAACGAGCCCAAGATCGCTGAATTCCGACATCACTAAGGCCTTCAAAAGACCAACGAACGGTGCACGATCAAATGGGTCCATATCGGCCGTCCACTCAAACCACTCTCAATTCGCCCATGATCTCACACCTATTTACAAGCCATGCCACTTCAGAAAAACTATAAATAGAGCCCTCATTCTTCACAAGAGGGGGGGAAGTGAAGAGAGAGAAGAAGAAGAGAAGAAGAGGAGAAAGGGGAAAAGGAGAATCCTCTCCTCCTCGACCACCGCCGGAGTTCGTCCTGCCGCCTGAACACGCCGGGATTCTGCGTGATATTTGGGAGAACGTAGGAATTCTTTCCAACTTCCACGTGATGCTGAAATTCTTCCCAATTTGCAACAGAGTTCCCTCCTGACGCCGAAACTCCGCCCAAGTGAAGCCGGAGTTCTCCTTTGCCACCAACAGACGTCGGACTTCTACCCGATGTCGGACCTTCACTCTTCGCCAAGTTTCTACCCGACGTCGGACTTCTACCGGTTATCGGACTTCGCTCGACGTCTACGCGAAGATGGATTTCTTTCCATTGTTGGACTTCTACCTGACGTTGTCCTTCTAATCTTCGTCGTCAGACTACAGTCTTTCTGACCTCCGCCGCCCGCCGACTACGGTCCTCCTGACTTATGTCGCCCGCCAACTACAGTCTTTCCGACGTCTGTCGCCCGCCAACTACGGTCCTCCTTACTTACGTCGCCCGCCGACTACAGTCATTCCGACCTCCGTCGCCAACCGACTACGGTCCTCCTGACATACGTCGCCTACCGACTACAAGTCTTTCGACCTCCGACGACCTCCGACTACGGTCTTTCTGACCAAACGAACATGTCAACAATGACTCTTTGTATTAACATCATGTAATGTACTCAATAAGATGTACATCAAGCTAAGACCTTCCACCAAGGTAGGGCCTCATTTGTAATCGACTACAATACTAGTGGATTCATTCAAACTAGGCTAGGCCCCGTGGTTTTTCCCCCTTTTCAGGGGTTATCCACGTAAAAATCTTGGTGTCTCATAAATGCTAGACCCTTTCTCTTATCTAATTGCGTGCCGGATTTTTGTACAATGCTAAGACGATAAACTTTATATTTCTCTACCGCCCCAAATACTCCTGGACGCAACACTAATAATAAAATTATAGTTAAAAAAAAAAGAAATGGGAGAAATACATAACAATTCTAAAACAGAAAATAAAAAATTATACATTAACCTCTAATTGTTAACTTAAAAAAAAGACAAGTTAGTATAAGGCATGGCACATACTTGTCATAACTTGTAATTACGACGAACTAAATATAGCTATTACATGCACAATTAATTCACATTTTGTTAATCTACCCATTTTCTTTCATATTTTTGTTGAAATTAGTTTTATTTATTTGCACTAGTGTTGCATTTTCAACCCTTTATTTTAGATGTGAAAACAGCCATGTAATTTTCTATTAACCTTTCTTAAATATATATTATTCTTGCCGTCCCTCTAATGTAATAATTTTTCAATCAAACTGTCATTGTTTTTCCATACATCCATGCTTAACTTCTCTATCTATGACTTCTTTGCTAATGAACACTTGGATTATTTTTATAAAATGTACATTTTTAATTTTCAAGATATTTCCTACTAGATGTTAAATCCATATTTTTATCCAAATTTTTTTATATAATAGATCTAAGTTACCTAAACCTATCACAATAAGTTATCAACCTAATCATATCTATTTTGGTTATCTTTTTGAATCTTCATTTTTTATTTATTCTTATTGAGTTATATTGAGTGCTTCATAAAGTGTTAAACTTATTGTGATTTTATCTTCTTATGCAACTTCAATTCATGTTACTTTAGGTCTACTAAGTTTCTTTTCTAGTCCTTAGATATTAATGTTATTTATCCATTTTATGGATGCACTTACATAGTTTATTATGTATGTACAAATCACATGAGTCTATTTCTCATTTCTAATCGTCAATAGAGGCTACCCACCTTCCGCTCTAATTTAACCATATTTTTCTAGCTCTCATTCCTAGGGTTTTTATAAATCTATCATAATATTTTTATTTCTATGATGTTCATTGCCTAAGTTAGCCATTGGGGATATTTTTATCACCAACATTGAATTCATACACCATAGTTTGTTTAATTGTGAGTTTATAAAATTTACCTTGAAGTTTTCTTAATAACCTTTTAATTCATGGATGTCTTATGTTTGAACGCAAGTAACAACTCTTATATACATATCCTTAATGACTTGAATAAAGACATTATTAATTCATTTCTTTTCTAGAGCTCTTTAGGGGACTTCTATTGGAACTTTATCATATGTTTTCGTCTAAACCAATAAATATTTGTAGATCCTCCTTTCTCTTTCCAAACTTCTTCGACAAACCTCTCAACAAATATATTGCTTATATAGTAGATTTTCCCTGCATGTATCCAAGCTGATTTTGAGAATATTAGTATCACATCATAACCTATACTCAATTACTCTATCCCATAATTTTAATGTACGACACATTAGCTTAATTCATTTATAATTTGCACCCTTTTGTGCATCACCTTTATTCTTAAAAATAAGTAGCAATATTTATCCACTTATCTAACGTCTTTTTAATCTTCAAAAGTTACACGGTGAAAGTTTTGTCAATACAAAGTTATTCATGTTTTTCAGTAACAAAAATATAAATTTGATTAAAAAAATACAATGCTCTATTAAATTTGAAAATTATAGACATCATAGATCATTGAAATGTTGTAGGGGTATTGCAAAAACCAAAGAGCATTCATTTAGGCTTCATTCGGGACGGTTTTCTTATTGCATCTTAAAGCAACTTTTTAATACAAAAATTAAAATTTTTGTGCTAAAAAGCTCTTTAAGAAGCAATAAAAAAGCCGTCCCACATGAAGCCTTAAATGAGAAAGTTTCGAAAGAACGGGTGAATGTCATCTTATCTTGATCTTCTGGGTAATATAAATATGATTGTATTCTAAATAACCATCTAGGAAATAATAAAAAGGTTGCTAAACTAATCTATCTATCATATGATTAATAAAAGGCAAAAAAATTGGTCCTTGGTGGCTTTGTTGAGTTTCCTATAATATGTGTAATCACTTGAAGCTAGCATCTGAAGAAGGAAGCGAGTAGGCAGTAAAAATGGCCCGGAAGGTGAGAATGAGTGCGATACACCATGAGTGGTGCAATGAGCCAAAGGCATATTTATGAGTGTGATGGGATACTTATGAGCAATGCATGAGAAGATTCTTTAGTGCTTGTGAACGTGGTCAAACCTACTTCAGTTACCAAGCTTGGAGGTAAAAATGAGTAAGAAAATTTATGAGGGATGGACCCTTAATCATTGGTTATGCTTTGAGATTAGTGAGAGAGAGAGAGAGAGAGAGAGAGAGAGAGATGGCCTTCATTAGGGTGGTTGTGTGGCCAATGGTAGAGATTTGTCAGCAGCATGACCAACAGTGATTGGTGGTTGGAAAATTACAAATTACGTGAAAATTACTAAATGGCCCTCATTAGGGAGGGGGGAGAGAGAGAGAGAGAGTTATATTAGATGGCCGTAATTAGGGTGGTTGGGTGGCCAATGGTAGAGATTTGTCAACAACATGACCAACAGTGATTGGTGGTTGGAAAATTAAAAATTGCTCCAAATTACATGAAAATTACTACTTGTGAAGGATTTCTATGGAATGGCTCTTTTTATTTTAACAGATATTTTGGGAAACTTAGAATTAAGTTGAAGGAAAAGAGACCAAAAAAGAGAACGAATATGAATTTACGTTTTTATGACTTTGTTCTCTTGGCTTTGTGTCAACCTTAAACTTTTATTGCATGAAAGAACTTCCTCTAATACCCAATGACATTAGGGAGGACATTGAGGAAGAAAGGATAATGCAACTAAGGTTCTCTTCTCTGGTTGCGGTGGTATTATGGGCTGAGGCGTAGCCATGGATTTCGTGTGTGGGGGGGGAAGGGACAAGATTTATGAAAGGTTGAAACCGTGAATACTCTTCTTTTTTTCTTTCAGTGAATCACCTAGTGATGCAATTCTTCATACTATGAGAAACTTAGCTTCACGCGGTGACACACTGCCTACTGAAGTCATAAGCTAAAAGATTTTTTTTTGTCAGAATTATGAACCTTAGAACTCCATTTTGGTGGTTAAAGAAAATATCATTTCTACTAACTGGTTAGCGATTGCGAAGAAAATTATTATTTATTATACAAACTGAGTTCCATAACCCCTAAGATGGTTGTTTATAATAGTAGTTTGACATCTAATGATCACAGTTGTCTTTAAAGAAACTAAACAATGAAATAGTTGATAAACAGAGTAACCTCTTAAGAAAATTCAAATAAATGTTAGAAGTTAATATAATCAGCTAGGGTTCCTCTCAGCCAGGTCTGGAATTTAAGAGCGAAATGATGAAAATGGTTTTGCCTCCCTAGAGTCAGCTTGATAACGTCCATCACTGACAACCAAGTGTGTTTGAGCTTCATATTTCAAAGCTCTTCTAGCTTTTTGGATGTTTTTTTTTTTTTTCCTTCTTTCAGCTTATCACTTTTTTTTTTTCGCCAAATCTACTGGGAAATTTTTTGTAAAAGCGCAATATCATTTATCTGTATGATTCTTGTTAAATTTCTGCAGAAATTTTGTAATGGAAATTTTGTACTACCAAATACGGTTTGCACTAGCTCTCATCTGTGCACTAGCCTGAATTCCCCCTATGTGTTGTTGTGTAATATAAAGCTGAAAAACATAAAAATCTCAATCAACACAATGCAATTTACGTGGTTCAGTATTGCTTATGTCTACGGGGAGGGGATGATTTCACTTTATTATGGTATGGGAAAAACAGAGTTACAATTCACAAATACTACAATATTGCTCAAATCACTTTATATATATTTGAAACAAAACTAATATGGAAAATCCAATCAATGCCATAATTAGATCTCTTATAATTATGACCCCAATAAGGAAAGCAATTAAAAGCTTTCTATAACAATCTCCACTTCATCTTTCATTTTAGTAAGTGGAAGATGACAAAACAAACTCCAGTATCAAAACGACTGTATCAAGATGGTTGCCTAGGTACCCCTCTCCTAAAGGGATCAATGCTAGCGTAATTCTTCAAAAAACAGATGGACAATCACTCATGAGCCCGAATGTTCACCAAACTCTTACGATAGGTGAATTTATGAATGAATAGAACCTTTGTGAGCATGTTTGTTGGATTCTCCTACGTATCTATCTTCTTCAACTGAACATTACCTTCGTCAATCAAGTCCTGAACAAAGTGGTACCTTACATCAATGTGCTTAGTACGAGCATGATGAACTGAATTTGTGGCCAAGAATATCGCACTCTAACTGTCACAAAATACCATCAGAGACTTCTAATCAACCCAAAGTCATCTAGTAGGCCCTGCATTCATATTACTTCATCGCCTCAGTGATTGTCATGTACTCAGTCTCTGTAGTAGACAAAGCAATGTTAGACTGAAGAACTTATCTCCCACTAACTGGGCTTCTTATCAATGTGAATAAATAACCAGCAGTAAACCTACGCCTATCAATATCACAGGCATAATCTGAGTTAATGTAGCCTACACACAAATCAACAACAGATGACTTCCTCTCAAACACCAAGCCTACATCAATTGTACCTTTAGATACGGCAGAATACTCTTCATAGCTTGCCAATGATTCCTTTCTGGATTATGCATGAACTTGTTCTCATTGCCAACTGCTTGTGTAATATGTGGTCTAGTACAAACCATAACATACATCAAACTGCCAACTGCACAAGCCAAGAGCATAAGGAACTGATCTCATATCTTTCCTTTCCTGATCATCTTTAAGACATTGATCTGAATTCAACAGGAAATGAGATGCAATGGGTAGACTCAAAGCCTTGCTCGAGTCATAAACCCAAATTTTTTCAGCACCTTTCGAACCAAAGCCTCTTGTGAGAGTCAAATCTTCTATGATGCCTTGTCTATAAGAATTCCTCGAGCTTCACCCAACTCTTTCTTCTCAAAATGTTTGGATAGTTTCTTCTTTATTCTATTGATCTTAGTTTGACTGACAGATGCAATCAACATGTCATCAACACATAGACGGTAGATGAACTCACTATTGTTTTTAAAATATGCACAATAATCGTAGTGGCTCCTTTTGTACTCCTCTCCCATCATGAACTGATCAAACTTCTTATACCACATCTGTAGTGACTGTTTCAACCCATATAATGACTTTTTCAATATGTAAACCAAGTCTTTTAAGGCTCCATATCTTGGGGGTTGTAGCATATAGATATCTTCTTGCAATTCCCTTTAAAAGAATGTAGTTTTCACATCGAGCTACTCCAGGATCAGACTATGGTATGCTACAAGTGCTAAGAGAACACAGATCGAGGACTGCTTAACCTCTAGAGAGAATACCTCATCGTAATCAATCCCTTCCCGTTGCGCAAGCCTTTTGCCTCCAACCTAGCCTTGTACATCACATCAACTTAATGAGATCCTTTCTTCTTTGCATACACCCATTTGCACCAAATAATTTTCCTTCCTAAAGGAAGCTTCACCAACCTGTAAGTAGTATTCTTTTGAAGTGACCCATCTCTTCATCTATAACCTTTTCCAAATATCATCATATGGATTTTTCACTGCTTCTTTGTAGTGATTAGGAATTTCAGCCTCCATGGTTGAAAGTGCAAATGCAATGTGGTCCTTTAACCAAGCTGGTTTTGAAATATTCCAACTTCTAGTCTTGTTCCTAACAATAGACTTTTGAGCTAGAACCTCATCCTCAACTTGATCTTCAACTTCTCTCTGATCACTATCAATATATATCTCCTGATCTGCAGCTGAATAAGGTACCTGGATAAAAATGATTGGACTTTGTGGAGCAAATAGAGTTGCATCAAACTCCAACTTTTGTTGTGCGTATGCGGTCCCAATAACTCTCCATCTATTTTGAGTCCCGAGGCTTTAACATGCTTATTTCGTCGAATGTAACATCTTTGCTAATGATAATCTTCTTCTCTTCTTAATCATAGAGTTTGAAGCCCTTGACTCTACTCCTGAAATCAATAAATATTGTCTTCTTTGCTCGTTATTCCAGTTTATCATTTTGAACATGATAGTAAGTTAGACACCCGAACACTCTTAATTGCTCATAATCTCTAGCAAGATATCCATATCACATCTCCTTTAGGATCTTCTTCTCAATAACTAAAGAAGGCAGATGGTTCACTAAGTGATAGAGTGATAGACATAGTCTATAACCTCGACCCAATAGACTCTATCCAACCCAGCATTGGATAACATATATCAAACTTTCTCCACCAAAGTTCGGTTCACCTTCTCTGCCACCCCGTTTTGCTTCGGTGTCTCTTGAACAATGAAGTGGTATTTTATCCTAGATTTTTGGCACTCTTACAAGAATGCATCCGATGTATATTCGCCTCCAATGTCTTATTTGATACACCGGAGCCTTTTACCAGTCTGAGTCGATTCATTTCTTCCAGATTCTAAAAATCTCCAATACTTCGCTCTTGTGCTTCATGGTATACACCCAAACATATTTGAAATCAATAAAAGAGAAAGAATTTCATCCCACCGAATGATGTTGTCTTCGTCCAACCCCAAATATCTGTGTGAACATACTCAATGATACCCTTTGTATTGTGGATAGCAGTACCAAAGGATACCCGTGTCTTCTTGCCAAACACACAATGCTCAAAGAAATTGAGCTTATAGGTGTTTGTTCCTTTGATAATTTCTTTCTTCATTAAATTCATAAGTGAAGCCTCTCCAACATAAGCTAGCCGTCTATGCCAAAATGTAGTGGCATCAGAAGAAACATCGGCCACAACAGTCGTTTTAATTACTTTACTTCACTGAAGATAGTAAATGTTGTGATGACGAACTTCGTTCAGAAGAATCAACGCTCAATGATATATCTTCAGAAATCCTGTCTCAATAACTATCTTATAGCCCTTGGTTTTAAGGCCCCAAAAGATAATAAATTTTTCCTAATATCTGGAACATGTCTCACATTAGTTAGCTCTCTCATAGTACCATCATGCTTTTTGATAAATATGCTATTTATACTAATGGTATGATAAGCTTTATCATTTCCTATAGTTACTACATCGCTATCAAGTTCCCTGTAGCTATAGAACCACTCTCGAGTGGGACAAATGTTATAGGTAGCACCAGAGTCAAGGATCCAGCATGAGTTATTTGTGTAAAAACTATGAGAAATTGTAGATAATGATACATCAAAATCTATAACACCTTTCCACAATAAGCTCTGCTTTCGCCTAAGAGGAAACTCCATTTCTCTTCTCTTTCAACTTCGGACACTCTTTCTTTAAATGGCTAGTCTCTAAATAGAATGCACACTAATTTTTCTCAAGAATGTGCCCACGAGACTTGCCCCGCTTTTGAGAAGTATTGTCGCTGCCGCTGTCACCTTTTTTACCAATTTATTTTTCTTCTCAGATCTTCCTCATTGGACTGTGAGAGTCTCGGTTGAATCTATTTTTTGCATATTCCTTGTCCCTATGATGGAACTCATGATTCAACAATGTCGTAGTCACGTCTCTATAATTCAAGGCCTCTTTGTCATGAACGAGTTTCATCTTGAAGTTCTTATAACACATTCGAGAGAGAATTCAATAGGAGTGCATTGTCTTCATCTCCAATCTCATCCAGATTTAAAAAATCTGCCCAATAGCTTTGTGAAATCATTCAGGTGGTCAAAAATAATAACTCTATGTTTTATCTGAAATCTATAGAGTCGACGTTTCATATGGAGACGATTCTTTACACTCTTTTTCATATATTTATTTTCCAATGTCTTCCACAATTTTCCTATAGAAGTCTCCATCTTCACTTCACACTTGATCTTTTGAGATAAACAATTTTTGATCAAGTCACAGGCACTCTGTTTCATCTTTAACCAACTCTATCAGACATCTCTTCAGGATTTTCATCACTATTCATAACTTCCTTCAAATTCTAAGAGCACAACACATCCATTACCTCACATCTCATCATACCAAAGTTTTCTTTGCCATCAAATTTTATCACATCTATCTTGACGGGATGTGTAATCACCTGTTGGATCGACGCTTTTTTACCATTGAGGTGGAAATATCCATGGCTCCACTGGATCTCATAGCCTCCACAACTTTACTTAAATTGCAACCACCTCACGTCACCATAATTACACCAATCCGGCTCTCAAGAGCAAGGAGGAGATTTAATTTTTAGATCTCCTTGCTTGCCCCTCTGCCCAGTCTCGTGTGAAGAACAAAGCCCCCACTCTAATTCAGATCATTGCCAAGCAAATTCCTCGAGAGGCCCTCAAATCACTTTATATAGATTTGAAACAAAACTAATATAGAAAATCTAATCAAAGCTATAATATGAAAAATCTAATCAATGTCATAATTAGATCTCCTAATCAATGTCATAATTAGATCTCCTATAATTACGATCCCAATATAAAAGCAAATTAAAGCTTTCCATAACATGTTGCTCAGGGTATGAGGATCAATAAGATCACCTTATATTGCCCTCATTTCTATGTTTTATGCTCTACTAGTAGAACAGATCGATACGCACGACTAGCGAGTGGCAACTGCAAAATTGTATTTTGGATTTTGGGATATTATTGGCTCTTTGATTTCTGCTATTACTCCCAGGTTTTGTTCATGGAAAATGCATGGGCCATACTTGATGAAGCAAGATTTTCTGTGATTTGCAGGAGCTGATGGCTCCAACACGGCAAATTATTAGGTCCGGTGATTCCATGCGCTTTTAGTGCACTTTTGATATATTTTTGAAAAGAGCAACTAATACACAATTTTAACTGCATATTAGCTACTCTTTTGCTGCCATTTTGCTGAGTATTTAAAAAGCGAAGCAAAAGCACAGCAAAAGGACAGCAAATATTCAACGAGTAAGTTATTTGTTGCGCTTTTGCTATATTTTTGCAAATACTCAACAAAAAAGTAGCTAAATGCAATTAAAATTGTGTATTAGTTGCTCATTTTTAAAAATACATCAAAAGCGCACTAAAAGTGCATGGAATCCGGATGAAAAATTGAATCCAGTGACCGGACCTAATAATTTGCCCTCCAACTCAGAACACACATAATTTTTGGAATGTTATGACAATCCAGGCATGCATGACTGTATTAATTCTTTTTGGTCCTCACTACAGCAATTTCCTCTCCTTCAGTTTTGTCTGGACGTTATGGGTAGGGTACTCGTATTGTACAGTTTTCCACGCTGTCATAAGAAAATCCTACTTATTTTTTGTTTTTGTTCCTTCTTGATACGGCATCACAAAAATTATCTTGATCGAGCACGAATCTCGAGGCAAAAGCTAGTTGGAAACTTCAAAAATTAATTTTGGGAGCACCCAATCTCCGATTTCAGCAAGCTTATAGTCAAACTGAGCGTCTCGGAAATACGAATCCAACGACACCAAATTCGACCCAATCCGAGTCCAAATGGGTCCAAATCATGGATCCGAAGCGCTGTTGGAAGGTTCAAACCACTATTTGAGTTACCAAACGGACTCCGATTTTGACGAGCTTATACTCGAATCGAAGGGCTCGACGAGACGAATCCAACGAGCCCAAGATCACAGAATTCCGACATCACTAAGGCCTTCAAATGTCCAATGAACGGTGTATGATCGTAGGATTCAAAATGCCATCCATTGGACCACTCCCTATTCGGCCCTGATTTCATGCCTATTTACGGGCCATGCCACTCCAGAAAATCTATAAATAGAGCCCTCATTTCTCATAAGAGGGGGATCCAAGCAAGAGAGAGAAGAAGAGAAGAGAAGGAAGGAGTTCCTCCTCGACAGCCGCCGGACCACCGCCGGAACACCGCAGAACCTCGCCGGACCACCGCCGGACCACCGCAGGAATCTCGTCGGACCACCGTCGGACCACCGCAGGAATCTCGCCGGACCACCACAAAACCTCGCCGGACCACCACCTTAAGGCCCGACGTTCATCCCCGGCGTCCTGCCAAAGACCCGACGTCTTGTTCAAGGCCCGACACTCAGTCCCTACGTCCTGCCAAAGACCCGACGTCTTGTTCAAGGCCTGACACTCAGTCCCTACTTCCTGCCAAAGACCCGACGTCTTGTTCAAGGCCCGACGTTAAGTCCCGACGTCCTGCTGAAGACCCGACGTCCTGCTGAAGACCTGACGTCCTGCTTAAGACCCGACGTCCTACTCAAGGCCAGACCATCAGCATCCGATCTTCCAAGTGACACTGGGACAACACCTGACTCCTTATCTCCTACCGCCTACGGTCCTTCTGACCACTGTCGCCTACTACGGTCCGTCCGACCTCCATCACCAGACAACGGTATTTTCGACTACGGTCTCCTGCCGACTACGGTCGCCGGCCGACTACGGTCTCCTGCCGACTACGGTCTCCGGCCGACTACGGTCTCCGGCCGACTACGGTCTCCGGCCGACTACGGTCTCCGGCCGACTACAGTTCTTCAGGCCTTTGTCGCCTACTATGGTCCTTCCGACCTCCATCAACAGGCAACGGTCTTTCTGACCCCGGTCTCCTGCCGACTCCGGTCTCCTGCCGACCACGTCCTTCAGGCCAAACAAACCTGTATATGTAACTCTTACCATGTAATGCAATCTATATGATGTACATTTGCTACATCAATCCAAGGCCTTCTCCTAAGGAAGGGCCTCATTTGTAATCGACTACAAATACTAGTGGATTCATTCAAACCGGGCCAGGCCCCGTGGTTTTTCCCCCTTTTTCAGGGGTTTTCCACGTAAAAACTTTGGTGTCTCTTATGAACGCTACACCCTCTCACTTATCTGATTGTGTGCTGGATCTTCGTACAACGCTAAGACGTTAAACTATATATTTCTCTACCGCCGCGAATATTCCAGGACGCAACAGTTTGGCGCCGTCTGTGGGAAAGTGATTCCCGACTGGGGGGCAACTTTTGCTCCAATCTCAAAAGATCGCTCTTATCAACTTCCTGACATCAGTCATTGTTGCATCAAATGCGGACTGGGGGGCAACTTTGACCACAATTCTGGTCAAAAAGATCCTCTAATGCTTTATATATCAGGATGATATTTCAGGAATATTCGAGCAAATGCGAGGATACTTCAAATCAATTGCAAGCTTTAAACAGTCCCATGTTGGGCTTCTACTCCTTGGGCAAGGTCTTAACCTCGACCTCAAAAAGACAGTAATGGTCTAAAGATAGACCCTTCTTAACCTTTGATTCGGGATACACGTGGCATACGCCCTCTCCCAATCAAGGCAAAATCGATCCCAGGGGGATCCGATTCGACCTCTTCCACACAGGTTAACGTCGTCGAGCAAAGACTCCGACATACAACCTCGGAAAGGTCTTACATCCTTGGTGGATTCTCCCGGCCTCTTCCACACAGGTTAACGTCGTCGAGCAGGGCTCCGGCATACAACCTCGGAAAGGTCTTACATCCTTGGTGGATTCTCCCGGCCTCTTCCACACAGGTTAACGTCGTCGAGCAAAGGCTCCGACATACAACCTCGGAAAGGTCCTACATCCTTGGTGGATTCTCCCGACCTCTTCCACACAGGTTAACGTCGTCGAGCAAAGGCTCCGACATACAACCTCGGAAAGGTCTCACATCCTTGGTGGATTCTCTCGACCTCTTCCACACAGGTTAACGTCGTCGAGCAAAGGCTCTGACATACAACCTCGGAAAGGTCCTAAATCCTTGGTGGATTCTCCCGACCTCTTCCACACAGGTTAACGTCGTCGAGCAAAGGCTCCGACATACAACCTCGGAAAGGTCCTACATCCTTGTGGATTCTCCCGACCTCTTCCACACAGGTTAACATCGTCGAGCAAAGGCTCCGACATACAACCTCGGAAAGGTCTCACATCCTTGGTGGATTCTCTCGACGACCTCTTCCACACAGGTTAACGTCGTCGAGCAAAGGCTCCGACATACAACCTTGGAAAGGTCCTACATCCTTGGTGGATTCTCCCGACCTCTTCCACACAGGTTTAACGTCGTCGAGCAAAGACTCCGACATACAACCTCGGAAAGGTCTTTTCCTTGGTGGATTCTCTCGACCTTTCCACACAGGTTAACGTCGTCGAGCAAAACATACAACCTCGGAAAGGTCTTACATCCTTGGTGGATTCTCCCGGCCTCTTCCACACAGGTTAACGTCGTCGAGCAGGGCTCCGGCATACAACCTCGGAAAGGTCTCACATCCTTAGTGGATTCTCCCGACCTCTTCCACACAGGTTAACGTCGTTGAGCAGGGCTCCGGCATACAACCTCGAAAAGGTCTCACATCCTTAGTGGATTCTCCCGACCTCTTCCACACAGGTTAACGTCGTCGAGCAGGGCTCCGACTTACAACCTCGGAAAAGTCTCACGTCCTTGGTTAACGTCGCTAGAATGTCGTCAATAGACTTCTATCTGACTTCTCCATAATGTTAAAATTCTTCCCGATTTTGAATTTCCTCCTGCGCTAAACTTTTGCCTTGCAGGACTTTCGACGGACTAATACACAACGCCGAAATTCTGCCTGTCGTCGGACTTCTACCCGAGGCCGTACTTCTACACGACGTCGGACTTCTCCTTGTCGTCGAACTTCTGCTCATCAGCGGACTTCTACTCGTCGTCGAACTTCTGCCCGTCGACAAACTTTCATCGGTCTTCTGCCCGAGGCCGAACTTCTACACGACGTCGGACTTCTCCCTATCGTCGGACTTCTACTCGTCAGCGGACTTCTACCCGTCGACGAGTCTTTATCGGTCTTCTACCCGACGTTATATGACTACCCGATGTTGATATATTCATGTCTGTCATCATACTTCTCCCCGATGCTGGAAGTTTGCCCGTCATTCCAACCTCTCTCCTTACAACGGTCTATCCGACCTCCATTGCCAACCACCAAACATCGGAACTCCACAAGATCTCTCGAAGAAAAGAGAGAAGGAGGGGAAATCTCCGGACTTCCTTGCCAAGAGAGGGGCCTCGAAAAATCGAGGGAAGGCCTCAATAGAAAGGACAGAGGGAGAAGAGAATGAGGGGAAATCTTCGAACTTCCTTGCCAAGAGAGGGGCCTCGAAAAATCGAGGGAAGGCCTCAATAGAAAGGACAGAGGGAGAAGAGAAGGATGGGAAATCTCCGAACTTCCTTGCCAAGAGAGGGGCCTCGAAAAATCGAGGGAAGGCCTCAATGGAAAGGACAGAGGGAGAAGAGAAGGAGGGGAAATCTCTCGAACTTCCTTGCCAAGAGAGGGGCCTCGAAAAATCGAGGGAAGGCCTCAATAGAAAGGACAGAGGGAGAAGAGAAGGAGGGGAAATCTCCGAACTTCCTTGCCAAGAGAGGGGCCTCGAAAAATCGAGGGAAGGCCTCAATAGAAAGGACAGAGGGAGAAGAGAAGGATGAGAAATCTTCGAACTTCCTTGCCAAGAGAGGGGCCTCGAAAAATCGAGGGAAGGCCTCAATGGAAAGGACAGAGGGAGAAGAGAAGGAGGGGAAATCTCCGAACTTCCTTGCCAAGAGAGGGGCCTCGAAAAATCGAGGGAAGGCCTCAATAGAAAGGACAGAGGGAGAAGAGAAGAAATGAGAAGAAGAAGAGGAGAAGAAAAGGAGAGGACAATTTTTCTAAAGGCCTCAGGGGCCTATTTATAGGTTTTTGGAGAGAAGGGGGGAAGTTTCTAGAGTTTCTAAATTTTCAAAATTTTCTAAAATTTTTTCGGAATTTTCTAGATTTTTCTGGAATTTTTTCGGATTTTTTGGAATTTTTTCGAAATTTTGTGGGCCCCACGAATTAAAAAAAAAAAAAAAAAATATTAAGCACCGTCGGCCAGCAACCGCGCGCCCCTTGGGGCGCGCCTTCGTTCGCGCGCCGCGCGGGCGCCGCCGCCGGTAGCGGCGGCGTACGGCGGCTGGCCGGCCAGACGGCCATTCCGCCGCCTAAGCGTGTCCGGGCCCGATTTTCGGCCCGGACGGTCCGATTTGGACATTTTTGGGGTCCCTGGACACGTTTTTGTTTCGACGTTCCGGACTCGATTTCGACACTTTCGGAGCTCAACGGGGCCTCTACAATCAAGTTTGTGCAAGTGTTCAACTGTCGGAACGCAATTTTTTGCAATTCGGCGAATGTAAAATTTCGGAACAAGTATTTTCGGACTTCTGGAGCATCGACGTCCGAAAATAGGGGGGCAACTGATACGGCATCACAAAAATTATCTTGATCGAGCACGAATCTCGAAGCAAAAGTTAGTTGGAAACTTCAAAAATTAATTTTGGGAGCACCCAATCTCCGATTTCAGCAAGCTTATAGTCAAACTGAGCGTCTCGGAAATACGAATCCAACGACACCAAATTCGACCCAATCCGAGTCCAAATGGGTCCAAATCATGGATCCGAAGCGCTGTTGGAAGGTTCAAACCACTATTTGAGTTACCAAACGGACTCCGATTTTGACGAGCTTATACTCGAATCGAAGGGCTCGACGAGACGAATCCAACGAGCCCAAGATCACAGAATTCCGACATCACTAAGGCCTTCAAATGTCCAATGAACGGTGTATGATCGTAGGATTCAATATCGGCCATCCATTGGACCACTCCCTATTCGGCCCTGATCTCATGCCTATTTACGGGCCATGTCACTCCAGAAAATCTATAAATAGAGCCCTCATTTTCATAAGAGGGGGATCCAAGCAAGAGAGAGAAGAAGAGAAGAGAAGGAAGGAGTTCCTCCTCGACAGCCGCCGGACCACCGCCGGAAACCGCAGAACCTAGCCGGACCACCGCCGGACCACCGCAGGAATCTCGTCGGACCACCGTCGGACCACCGCAGGAATCTCGCCGGACCACCACAAAACCTCGCCGGACCACCACCTTAAGGCCCGACGTTCATCCCCGGCGTCCTGCCAAAGACCCGACGTCTTGTTCAAGGCCCGACACTCAGTTCCCTACGTCCTGCCAAAGACCCGACGTCTTGTTCAAGGCCTGACACTCAGTCCCTACTTCCTGCCAAAGACCCGACGTCTTGTTCAAGGCCCGACGTTAAGTCCCGACGTCCTGCTGAAGACCCGACGTCCTGCTGAAGACCTGACGTCCTGCTTAAGACCCGACGTCCTACTCAAGGCCAGACCATCAGCATCCGATCTTCCAAGTGACACTGGGACTAACACCTGACTCCTTATCTCCTACCGCCTACGGTCCTTCTGACCACTGTCGCCTACTACGGTCCGTCCGACCTCCATCACCAGACAACGGTATTTTCGACTACGGTCTCCTGCCGACTACGGTCGCCGGCCGACTACGGTCTCCTGCCGACTACGGTCTCCGGCCGACTACGGTCTCCGGCCGACTACGGTCTCCGGCCGACTACGGTCTCCGGCCGACTACAGTTCTTCAGGCCTTTGTCGCCTACTATGGTCCTTCCGACCTCCATCAACAGGCAACGGTCTTTCTGACCCCGGTCTCCTGCCGACTCCGGTCTCCTGCCGACCACGGTCCTTCAGGCCAAACAAACCTGTATATGTAACTCTTACCATGTAATGCAATCTATATGATGTACATTTGCTACATCAATCCAAGGCCTTCTCCTAAGGAAGGGCCTCATTTGTAATCGACTACAAATACTAGTGGATTCATTCAAACCGGGCCAAACCCCGTGGTTTTTTTTCCCCCTTTTTTCAGGGGTTTTTCACGTAAAAACTTTGTGTCTCTTATGAACGCTACACCCTCTCACTTATCTGATTGTGTGCTGGATCTTCGTACAACGCTAAGACGTTAAACTATATATTTCTCTACCGCCGCGAATATTCCAGGACGCAACACTTCTAATTCACAAGACAAGTCTCTATGGAGTCAAAACTCTCATTCCTCCATGGAGATCGAGTAACAACAGCATTTGCTGAGTTGCTAGCTTGATTTCGTGTCTGGATTTATGTAATTGTAGTCGTCCAACCATAGAGAAATCTTCCTATGTCATTTTTTTCAGAATCTATATATATTATCTATGGTAGGTTTCAAATGCTAAGTGCATAAGAAATTTCTGTATTTCGTGCTTGGAAATTCCATTGAATATTATTCGGAACCTTTGTATTATGTAGATATCCTGCAGTAGATGAACAAAGCAAGCAAGAGAAACCAATATAACAGTAACCCAATGTTACTAAGCTGTGGAAATTAGTTTTAAAACTCAAAATCTGCTTCCTCTGTATTCTCCCAGGGCTAAGTAGGAGCAAAGCCTTCTGCTAAAAGTTATAACAAACTAAAGCATGTGCTAAAGTACTGGGAATAGCAACGGTAGTGGAAAAATCCTAACAGAACATGGCTCAAGTGGAGGCAAACTAGTCTGCCAGCCCAACTATATTAATGTGCTCCGCATCATTGTAGTATTTAGAATTGTTTGGTATAATAAAAGCCTATACGGGAGAAATTATTACGTCCGCTACGTCCGGACATTCACTTAAAAATTTGATACATGGAATGCACTTTGTTTGCACTTTTTTATGCGCTTTACTTGCACTTTACCTGTGCTTTAGTTGCGCTTTGACTGCTATTTTGTTGCGATTTTTTATTGCGTTTTGAGTGTGCTTTACTAGCATTTTGGCTGCGCTTGGCTTAAAGTTTCGCGGACACATTAAATATATAAAGTAAAAAATAAATCTAATTGAATATCCACTTATCATCATTTTATTGGAGTCCTTGACGTACTACGTCCGGACTCCGCACCTAATAATTTCTCCGACTTTGGCGTTCATGAGAAGTGGTATTTTTTATTTTTAAAAAATCTGAATAAGAAGGTTTGGGGTGGGGTGCTAATTAACTGCTAAACTAGCTTAGTTCGAACTTGATTTTCATAGCACAATTATAATTTTTGTTTGATTATTATTTGTTTTTAAAAAAATTTCATTTTAGAAATTTTTTTACATCATATTTAAAAAAAGTTACTTTTCCTATAACTAATTATGTTCGAACTTACATTGTGAATTATATTCGCAAGCTAACTCAATTAGGGTATGTTTAAGATAACTTTCTTACTATTTTATTTTTCAAAGCATAATTTTAATTTTTATTTGATTACAAATTGTTTTCAATAAAATTTTGTGCTTGGAAGTTATTTTTTACTTCAACTTATAAAAAATTTACTTTTCCTATAACAAATTTATAACTATTTTTTTGAAAATCTACAACCATCCTAAATAGATTCTTATTGAATCAAAACTAGCTTAGTTTGAACTTCGTGAATTATATTGATAACTTTCTTATTATTTTATTTTTATATAATCATAATTTTTTGTTTAACTACAATTTACTCTTAAAATTTTTGTTTTAGGAACCTATTTTTACTTTAGCTTTTAATATATATATATATATATATATATATATATATATATTCCTACAATAATTTTATTTTTATTTTTATAAGGTCGAGTGCTTAAGAATATTCAATTTAGATCTATAGGAAGCAGTCAAGAGAAGGAGAAAATTGGTGGTTGAACCATTGAAATGGCACAAATTTTGAAATTTGTTGGTTTATTAAAGTCGTTCAAATTTAAGAAAGAAATAATGGCCATTATTCTTTTCCATGCATTAGTGCTGTAGGATCAATCAGTATACGATAGCATGGACATAAATTCATTTTATTATTTATTATAAATTTGATTTTATAAAATTTATCAATTTATAGTTAATTTTATAACTTACTATTTAATAAATTTGTTAAACTTAATTAATGTTGATGTTAAAAATGTAATCAGCTATATTTTTTTTCTTTCACTGCTGCATTATTATTTAAACAATAAATAAATAAATTTTACTCTTAAAATTGAACCCGGTTGTTTACCAATTGAATTCTTGAATTTTAATTTTTTTAACGTTATAATTTTTGTTTTTGTTTTTAAAATTTTGCTCCTAAATCATATTTTCTTAGGTGGGATTTTTAAGCCAAATAAAGATAAATTCACAAACATATCATATGTATAAATTCAGAACTCAAAATATCTTGATTGGTTATCAAAGCTCTCAACCAACATATCAAAATGTGTGGTTATGTTTTATGTACGTCTTGATACAGTTTTAAGGCCATCTCCAATTGACTTCATACCCGTATTTGACGTCTGTGAACTGCTCCTCCAACAGTAAAATTGTGCTCCAATCTTGTGTTTGTGAACAGTGTGACGCTACTATTACGCCACTATTTGTGTCACACTATTCACAAACATATTTTTTTTTGCGAAAACAGAGAAAGCGGAGGTGGAGCGTGTGGAATTCGGTTGAGAAAGAATATATATATTGTTGTGTTAAGAAATATAGTTCGGTTGAGGATGAATTACTATATTTTGGAGTAAAAAAAATGAAGTTTTTTGGTTGGAGAGGGTCTAAGTCAAGCCGGCTTTACGATTAGCACATGACTTTTTACAAGTTATGTACTTAACAATTTCATTCTTGGCGTGTTGAATTTGATTGGATTAACGTTAGAGAAAAGAAATTGTTCATATGGCATGGGCGATTTGTGCAACTTCTTATGTCATGAGGAAAGGAGCTCATTTTTTAAAGTTGTGCAGCTGTAGGGATGAAAGAAGCAAGAAACCAATTGATGGCTTATTTTGTAATAAAGTATTAATCACTACCAAACATTCAGATTTGAGAGCTTTGACACGTGTCATCTGCCAATCCAAATTGTTTGAAGGTGTATTATTAAATTCAGATAATTTTAATGTAATCTACTTGGGGAGATTACCTCATATTCTTATGAATTTTAATCTATTTCATGATGGTGCTAGACTTTGATAAAGAAGAAATATAGATTGAAGCATTTATTGTAAGTAAGATAGCACAAACAACACAGGCCATTACAATTGGTTGACACTCACCATCAAGAATTTTTATTAGGTCTTGGACACCTTATGTAGCTCTACATCCGGACGTCAATAACATGTCGCCACGTGCTCTTACTCTTTACCGCGCAGCCCGTCGACCCGACACGGATTGGAACCCGATATTGCTATGTTCATGTATTGCTAGATATTGCTCGGTATTACTAGGTATTGCTCGGTATTGCTAGGTATTACTAGGTATTGCTCGGTATTGCTTGGCAATAATGAGAAATACCACTATATCAAGATCAATACAGAGCAATACCGAGCAATACCAAGCAATACCCTAGGTATTGCTTGGTATTGCTAGGTATTGGTCTTGACACAATGGTATTTCTCGTTACCGAGCAATACCGAGCAAAACTTAGCAATGCCCTGGTCTGCACAAATTAGCTAATACATAGCAATACCGGGTTTAGGTTCGGGATGGGTCGTCGAGCCGCGTGGTAAAGAGTAAGAGCACGCGGCGACATTTTATTAGCGTCCGGATATAGAGCTACGTCAAGTGTCCGGACCTAATAAAAATTCCACCATCACGCCATTACAATTGGTTGTTTCTTGCATGTGTGGCTCATATTAGTTGATCATATCATAGTGTAATACTTGAATTCAAACGGGGTGATTTGCTTAGGAATAAGTAATTGCAGGGGTTGAAGCTCAAATAAGGATATAACAAAGAAAATTTTCTTGATAATTCCACAACTATACTTGCTTATAGTAAAGCACACCTAAGAGTTACAAAAAAAAAAAAAATGTTAAAATTTCGGGACGGGTTATGTTTCGGCTCGAACCCGAAACTGACCCGGGTGCGAAATACATTATACCCGATGATCTTGAGAGAAACACATGACGAAAAAGTTATCACCTGGACCCGAACCCGACCCGGTTTGGGTGGCCGGGATGTGAACGGCGGCGGCCATAGGCGGCGACTAGATTATCCCCCTTAAAATATATAAAAAAGACCTAGTTCTTCACATTTTTTCTTATTTTGAACGGGCGAATTTTGGCTGTCATCGCTGGCACGCGGGCGCGCGGCGGGCGCGGTCGTTGATGGGCACGCGGGGCGCACGGCCCGATATCCATTGATGAATATTGCGCTATCACCCAGCGGGTATTGAAAATTATCCACGCGGGTAACATGTTTGCGATAAATGTTAGCTTGATATGACGCGATTGATTACAGCGCGGGGCAGACGCGAACTCCAACACACAGACTTCTAACTCTTTACATAACATTTGTAGCTAACCAACTATCAACGGGCATGAGGCGGGATTCAAAATTGATTCTTAAATCCTTGACCTTGGCGGGTTAGACCAATAACGGCAAGCCGCCGGGTCAACCCGAACCCGACCCGTTTTTGAAACGGGTCGATTTCTGTAACCCGAACTACCCGTTTTGAAATCGGGTCGGGTTTGATCAGGTCCGGGTCGGATTTTCGTGTCGTGTCAAATATTGACACCCCTACTCTTGACCACTACCTTGGAAGATATTCTTCAATGGTGTGAATTCTTTTATTGTTTTCCCTCCTCCTCTAACTACAAGGATTGACAAACCTTTGTAACTTCAAGCAGAAGCAAATGGATTTGTTTCAGCTAAATTAGATTTTGTAGTTTTTTTCGGGACAACTTTCTTCATGCTTCTTAATGTGGCTTTCTAGTAAAAAATTAAAATTTTTGTTCAAAAAAAGCTACTTTAAGAAGCAGTAAGAAAGCTGTCCCAAATAAAACCTTAAGCTTCATTTAGAACAGTTTTCTTACTGCTTCTTAAATCAGCTTTTGAGTACAAAATTTTTTATTGTTTCTTAAAGCAGCTGTAGTAAGAAAATTGTCTCGGCTTCGTTTGGGACGGTTTTTTTTATTGCTTCTTAAAACAGCTTTTTTAATATAAAAAATAATTTTTTTTAATAAAAAAGTTGTTTTAAGAAGCAAGATAAAATCATTCCCAAAGGAAACCTTAATTTAATGAATTTTTCAACACACTAATAATTTTAATTCAAATATTTCTTGAGAAAATTTTAAATTTCCAAACAAAAACATTTTGCCTAACTACTGATAAACTAAATCCAGCAATTTAATGAAAATAAAGTCTTCATTATTTAAAAATATTATAATAATGAGTAAAATTTAAAGGGCGGTTTATCTATCTTAGACTATCTTTTGTTTTCGGAATTAAATAAAGATGTGTTCAACTGAATTGCCAGTTATTTATCCTATTGTATAATATATGTCTTGTAAAAAAAATAATTAGTTTCTTTGGCATTATTTGAATTTGAATTATTTTAAAATTTGTTGAATAATGATTAAATAAATGAATTATTATTTTTAATTGATTTTTTTAAAAGTATGTTCATTTTTTTATTCTTAGTAAAAATTATTAAAATTACGATGAATATTTTTACTAAAAGTATTTATTACAACAATAACATCAAGCATTTATCATGACTCTTTCGATTTATGTTGTTGAAATGAATAATATTAATGTCAATTTCAATAGCATGAAAATAAGAGACAATACAACATCCTTCCTACTTTGGAATATTTTTTAGCAAAATTTCTTATATCTTTTAATGAAGGAAATTGTAATTAATATCGCATATCCATAATATAAATGTTCAAATGATTTGCAAGAATTGTCTGATCATAAAAAGAAAATAGTTAGATAAAAATGCGTAAATCTAATCAACTTGCCTTTATTGAATGCATAAATTGTCACCGGTCTTATCGACCAAACGAGGATGCTAACTCTCCTATGAACAACTCCTACGTTGCCGGATTCTTCCAACTCAAACTATGTATTGTGCTTGTCACACTAAGCCAAGGCTTTTTTTCCTTGAGGAAGGACATTACGTGTAATCAACCGCATATACTAATGGAACTATTTCAACTTGGTAAGGGCCTATGGTTTTTCCCTTTTA
The DNA here is from genome assembly GCA_019514585.1 of Dendrobium officinale. Taxonomy (NCBI): domain Eukaryota; kingdom Viridiplantae; phylum Streptophyta; class Magnoliopsida; order Asparagales; family Orchidaceae; genus Dendrobium; species Dendrobium officinale. Next base: position 35,340,116 of record CM033696.1, on the reverse strand, counting down.
AAATATTTTTACATAGAAACTCTAGTGTCTTTTATGAATACTATACCTTTCTCTTTTACTTGTTTGTGTGCTAGATTTTCTTACAAAATTAGAATGTTAAACTTTTTATCTCTCTAACGAAGAAATGTTCCAAGACTCAACAAGACTTAAAGTATTTTTATTTTTTTTAATAAAAATATTTATATTTACGTTGTTTCATATTAAATATCTGAATACTTTTTTTTTTTTTTTTGGGAAAGTTTAGGGCATAGCCCAATTCATTCCAGCAAATAGAATACAATGGTAAGGCTGACTACTACCACAACCTGCCAGTAGTAGTGAGCCAACAAAAATTAACTATCAGCATAAAAAAGCTACCAAAACAAATTTAAAAACCACATAATAACTATCTGCTTAGCAGCAGTAATACAAAAGAAAATCAGGAAACAAAATTATTACTATCTCCCTACAGACAAATAAAAATCAGCTGAATATCATGCTAATCTCCTTGTAGAGACTAACAGACGAGCAGAATGCGGAGAGGACAATCTGAAATTATAGAGCTCCCAATCCATAGCATGCTATGAAAAATTCCCTGTAGAGAATGCAGACGCATATTAATCGTGTGGTGACCATCAGTAATTAAGGAGCTCCCAAGCCATAATAAACCTGGACTCAGAATTAGTGTGTCAGGATTTTGATCAATAATTGCATATTGAATTCCCTGGTTGCCCGTAGGCCTTCCAAGGGAACCAATACAAATTTTTGGGAGTATCATCATTGTCCAGGAGGCTACAAACACCAATCTGGGACATTTGCATTGATAGGGTCATAGAGTGATTAAAGAAGCTGGCACGATGAACGTCTGCCAGCTTACAGCAATTCCATAAGGTCCAAAGAATTCCCCCATTTATGTATTTTTTCACATAAATTTCTCTTTATTATATGTAATAGAGAAGTGTCACAGTTGATGGCATTACCAAATCTCCTACCATTTCTCTCTCTCTAGATATGATAAATAGCACAACAAATAGTCACATAAAAGTAATTTTTAACCTTCGCATTCCCTTTGTATTGACCTTTTACCCATTCAAAAACCTGCATAATGGTAGGTCTGAAAAGAAAATGTTTCATTCCAGGAAATAAAGCAGTGAGAATGGTAAAAGTATAAGAGCACTCAAAGAACAGATGAGAGACAGTTTCATTGTGATAATGGCACAGGCTGCAAGTGCCAGGAACATTAATGTTTCTAGTGATAAGAGCATCAACTGTCTTTAAACCACCAACTAGAGCCATCCAGACAAAAACCGAATGCTTGAGTATGTTTCTTTTAGCCCACACCATTTTATGCCAAGAACAAGTTTGATAATCCGCATAGAATTCTTCTATAAAATTTTTGAATTTATAATTGGGCCTGTTTTTCCATAACAGACACGGTCCCTCCTCCCCAATGGTATTAATACCAGCAACCAAGTTTCTCAGATAAGGAGGAATGGATTCAGGAAAAATCCATTGGGTACCAATTATCAGATCTTTCAAGAAAATGTCAGGACAATCATCCATAGAATACCCGCCTAAATGATCATTTACCGTCTCATTATTCAACCAGTGATCCCAGATCAGAGATATTGGAGCATTTTTGGTAATTTTGAAATTAAAACAATGTTTAACTTCAAAAGCAGTCTTGCATATGAGTTTCCATGTTTTGGTTACCAGGTTCACACTAAAAGGTCTCCAAGGGGATTTGTAATGGCAGAGAAGCCACTTGGAGAGAGGAGTTGAACAATTATACATCCTAAATCTAATAGAACAAATGTACGCAAATTGCATAGCAAGGATGGAAGGAATGCCAAGACCTCCTTTATTTTTGGGTCTACATATTCTATCCCAAGAAATCATGTGTAACGTTTTAGCATTCATAGTATCCCCAAAAAACAAAAATCTGGCACTGGATTTGTTGAGAAATTTGTAAACATATTTTGGCAAAATAGACCCTCTAATCCAGTACGCAATAGTATTTTGAATAGTGAATTTGATGTATTGCAGCCTACCCGCAAAAGACAAGAGATTGGCTTTCCATCCATTCATTTTCTTATTGAATTTGTCCAATAAAGACAAGTAATCTTCTATTTTCAATCTATAATAAGATAAGGGTATGCCAAGGTAATTAATTTTATTGACAATATTGAAAGTAGTAAGAGCTTGACAAATATCTTGAATGTGACTTTGATTTCTTAGGAACATTATAGCACTTTTTTCATAGTTAACTTGAAGACCTGAAAAATTAGCAAAATCCCTTAAAGAGTTGGCCAAAATATTGCAATTCTCCAATGTAGCCTCCCCAAAAATTAATACATCATCTGCATATAACAGATGGGAGAGGGAGTAGTTGTCAATGGATATGCCTCTAAATCCTCTACTCTCTAATAGGTTTGAAAAAGCATCCATGACTATGCAAAATAAATAGGGACTGAGAGGGCATCCCTGACGAAGACCAGCAGTAGAAGAGAAAAAACCTTCTAGAGCCCCATTGAGCATTATGGAGAAATTCACATCAGTGATACACGACTTTATCCAGTTTATAAAAAGACTGGGAAAACCTTTTTGGGCTAGTCTATCAAGCAAAAATTTTCGGCTAACTGAGTCAAAAGCCTTTTTTATGTCCAGTTTTGCACAAAAGGTGTTGTAATTCCTTCTCTTACCAGTAAAAAATAGAATTTCATTAGCAAGAAGTATATTGTCAGTGGAGACTCTAGATTTTACAAAGCCCGCTTGATTGTCCTTAACAATCAAGTTCATCACTGGTTTCATTCTTTCGGCAAGCACCTTGGCAATTATTTTGTAGATAACATTACATAACGCTATAGGTCTGTATTCAGAAATAGAAGTAGCATTTTTGTGCTTTGGGATAATTGCCAGTGTTGTAGCCTTTACACCATTAGGCATATAACATTTTTGGAAAAAAGATTTAATGGCCCTACAGACAGATGGACTGATAATATGCCAAGCCGACTTATAAAAATAGAAATTGAAACCGTTAGGCCCCGGGGCTGAATTAGAAGAGCCCGAAAAAACTACAAATTTAATCTCCTCATCCTGGACTAGAGAAGAGAGCCTGGGTACATGAGTTTGAGGTAATAAAACCCCAACAGGAAAACCATTCAGGTTCTCATTAGGAGGAGGCAAGGGGTTATAGAGGCCTTGATAAAATTGAATAAGAGAATTAATCACCTCAGATCTAGAAGAAGCTGAATTATTAGTAAGGAGATTAGCCACAGAGTTGTTAGAACCTCTTCTTGTTCTAATTTTTGCATATAAGAACTTTAAGTCCTCCTCCCCATTTTTTATCCAGTTCACTTTAGCCCTCTGAGTTATCCAAGAGGCATACATTGAATTGAATTTTGCAAGCTCCATATTTAACTCCTTGAATGAGTGATTTAAAGCAGGATTGATAGGATCATTTTGAAGCTTATCCAACATATTAGCTTGTTCATTATTCAAGTTATCCAAATGTCTAGAAACGCATGTGGAAGAGGACCACTTCTCTTTTTTAATAGCACACTTTATCTGCTTCAAAGTTTTACTGAAATGAGATAACAGATTCCCTATGCAGGGGTAGAAAAAGCCTCAAGAAGAATGGCCCAATAGCTAGCTATCTTGGTTAGACCAGTAGTTTTTGAATAGGAAGCGATGATTAACATGAGTATTTGATCCAGAGAGTAAAATAATTGGGCAATGGTCCGAGCAGGAAGGGCTTTGAAATGAACAATAAGAATCAGTAAACATATTAACCAACCCTCATTCACTAAAACACGATCAAGTTTTATGTGGATAGGGTTATTAGTACGCTGATTGAACCATGTATATTTAAAGCCAACCGAGTGCAAATCCACAAGGCTATTATTGAAAATCATATTGTTAAAATCTAACAATGAAGATTGAGTATTAGGAGTACCTCCAGATTTTTCATTGGCATACCTACAGCAATTATAGTCACCAATGAGAACCCAAGGGAAATCTGCAGCAGGAGCCAATTGTGCTATAGAATTCCACAACTGTTTTCGATCAGCATGGCTGTTAGCCGCATAAATTGCAGAAAGCTGAAAGAGTGGAAGATTAGCTACCCAGATTGTCCAAGAAATAACCTGAGACGAAATATAAGAAGGCTTAAACATTAGTTTTGAGGGATTCCACTTTATCCAAATCCGACCCGAGGCATTTAAATCAAAATTGTTGCAACTTGCTTCATTAGAATAGAGAGAATGAGCAACTTCGAAGAAATGATCACTTAAAGAAGTAGTGTTAATCCTATTTTCCAATATGCAAACCAAGTCTAGCTTGAATGATTGAATGAGTCTCTTGAGACAGTAAACTTTATCAGGGTGATTAAAACCCCTTATATTCCACGCCGCTATGGGTGGAAAAGACATTAAGAGTTTGGATGAGACTGGGGTTTTTTGTTCTGCTTCCCCCTTGCAGGTTTTTTTGTAGCAGCACTCGATTGAGTCTGCTTATTTTTCTCCAGCATAATGCTTTTTCCACTAATTGATGAGTCTAAGATTCCATCCACACCCCCTAAATCTTCCGAGTGATGAGAATTAACTTCCTCAATATTGAGGACTTCAAACTTATTTGGAGATATGATATCTTTTGTCTTGGCGGGGGATTTTGTGTTCAGGGAAGTAGACGAAGAAGAGAAAGCCTCATTGGGAAAATTCAGGTTAGGGATACTTGAGACAATAACATTCTCATTAATTGGCAAATCCGAAGAAGGCTTTTCTCCTCCCAAATTGTCTAAGATGATATGGGAGTTCTGGGAAGTTGGGGAGTGCGGCTGATAATGCAAAGGGTGGCCTATTGCATTAGAATTATTGACGTTATTTTGGCTATTGGATTGCGCAGCTTTACTGAGCAGGACTTGTTGCACCACATTAGTGGGCAGAGGTCTAGAGAGATTCTGACTCCTAGACTTGTTTCTGCTCCGAGCATTCCTACTTTGGCTTCTACCTCGATTAGAAGTTTTATTTTTCTCCATATCATCTGAATCAGTCTTAGGCTTTTCAATACAAGATGCAGAAAAATGCATTAAAGACTTACAGTATTCGCAGGGGAGCGGGCGCCATTCATACTGAACTTTTAAGCTTACCACGTCACCGTCTAAAGATACTTGAATCTCTTCCGGATATGTGGCTTTGTTGTCAACTAGCACACAGATTCGAGCGTACGTTAGCCTGGACTTTTGCTCAGTTAGCTTATCTGCCGCCACCGGAACACCAATTTTACTAGCTATTCGAGATATACCCTCTGAATTCCAACATGCAAGGGGTAGATCGTGTATCTTCACCCAGATCGGGACAGACGAAAATTCTTCCTTCTTCGGAATGAACTTGGGATGCCATTTTTGAAGCACAAAAGGCTTACCCAGCAGGAACCAGACTCCTCTCGACCATACCGTATCAAAATCTTCTTGACAAGTAAACCTAAGAAGGAAAAAGCCATCATTGAGAGAGAGCAACTTAAATGTACCTTTTAAACTCCAGGTCTTGTTCATGGCCCCCAGCAGAGCCTCATAAAATGGTCTACGCCCGATCGAGTACCCGACCAGGCAAAGATCCCATTCTTCACCTCCCTTGCACAACTTTTCACTCGAAAAAGGTATTATGTCTGGCTCAGATGGATGATGTGAGAACTCAAGAGATTTTGGGGAGTTATTGTTTGGAGCGAAGATCTTGCTCCAGTTCCTCGGGAGAGAAGACGGAAGACCTTCAGAAGCCGGGCCTAGAGGAGGGAAATCCGACTTACTAAAGGATGTATCCATGACGAAGGGGTCCTCCGGCCTCGCCGGAGGAGGAGAACGAGGAAAATCTTCAGGAGGCGGCGGCGCAGAGGGGAAACCCTAGCAGAGCACCTTTCCTAAAATATCTCCAATATCTGAATACTAAAAACTCACATACTTTTCATCGTATACTTCAAATATCCCAAAATAAGCAGCCCTTAAATTATTGCTGAAAGATTGGAAAAAGGAAGCCGACAAAAGGGCCTTCCTACCAAAAACTTTGACGTTTTCTTCACGCTGCAGCGCTTTTGATCATAGGACGCTTATCTTTTGCAATAAAAAATACCAAGCCATGTGCCATTGTGCCTTGCCATGTTCTTTGTGTAATTATATTTAGGATCATCTTAATAAATCGTGGAGATCAACTGTACATCTTGATGATGCCCATCGAGACCGTGACGGTCTTCCTTTCAAGCTCTCTCTTATCTCATCCACCTCCATTATATCCCGTTGGTATCATACAATATATTAGATTCTCATTTTACTTTCAACAGAAAAATTTATTATAATACTTGCGATATAGTAACCCAATTTTGTCTTATATATTCTATGATTCCATCTGTTGAAATATATAAAAATATTTTGTTCTATCTAAGAATTAGAGAGATTGCTAGTGTCATATTTTTATATTATAATAATAATATCATAAGAAAATTATCTTGACCGGGTTCAAATCTTGAGAAAATTTGAATTGAAAACTTTCGAAATTAAATATGGGGTCATTCAGACTCTGATTTTAACAAACATATAGTCGAATTGAACATCTCAGGGAGGCAAGCCCAACGACACTAAATTCGGTCCAATTCGAGCCTGAATGAACCCAAATCAGAGGACCAAAGCCTACTTGAAAGCTTCATAACATTAATTTGTTGATCAAATGCTATTTGAATGTGACGTGTTTGTAGTCAAATCAAGCGGTTCGATGAGACGAATCTATGTGCCCAGATTGTTGAATTCTAACATCATTAAGACAATCAAGTGCTCAGTAAACAACCCATGATTGAGGGATTTGATATTGCCCATACATTGAAGCACTCACTACAAGAAAATGGGTCAATAGCGACCAAAAAATTAGAGACAAAAAAAAAATTTGGCCGCTAAAGATATCTTTTAGCGACCAAAAGTAAGTGTGGCCTCTAAATAATAAGGAATCAAGATATTAGCCACCAAAAAGAAAAATTGGTTGCTAATTTTGTCACTAAAAGTCTAGAGATTTATTTTTCACAAATATATACATGTCATTTTAGTGGCTAATTATTCTTTTTAATTGTGTACATAATGCATTTTTAAAATATCATTAACATTTTATTGTTGACCTCATTATTCGAGGTCAATTTACCCGGAATCAATCTCTAGCACCTAGGTCTTCGTAGCCTAGTGTAGACGTCGTCTTTAGGATTTTCCTTAAGTGAATATCCAACGCCGTAGCATCGACTCAACCTTTTGACTCGACCTAAATCATCACAAATTCAAATAAAAAATTGGCTCGGCGCAAATTTGATTTAACAAATGACAACTTCGATTAAATCTAAATTAAACTCGTTTCAAACCTATTAAAATCAAATCAACATTAATTCGGATAAATTGATTAAATCAACCTTTTCAAATCAATAAAATAAAATTGAAATAAATATTCATTAAACTTGATATTAAGTAAATTTAATTTGATTAAATAGATTATAATCACGATTAGAATAATCAACTCAAATTGTTTTTAAATAAATCCATATATCACAGTCGTCGATTTAGTCATCAATTTGAATCAATCCGTTTTAGATTCGATTAGAGCCGGTTTTTTTTTTTTGGACATTGATTAGAGCCGGTTCAGACTCCCACAATCTCCCACTAGTACTCCCCTGTATTCGTGAAAGCAGCCTCGTCTTCTGGGCAGTTCGCAAAAACCTCCTGGCTTCGCCTCATCCCAGTTCGCAAGGCTCCCCGCTCTATCTCGGTTCGGTTCGCAAGAATTCCCCAGGCGGAACCGTCTCCCTCCAGTTTTGCAACGCCTCCCCCATCTCATTCTCTTTGATTCGCAAGAACCATCTCCTCGGTTGGCTAGGGGCTCCAGGCGGAAACCACTTGGTTCGCACGTCTTCCACAGCCCGTCTACCTTTGCTTTGCACGACCCCAAAGTCAGCCGCACCTCTCTCTCGCCGATCTCCGACGTCTCTCGATCCACCAACCCTAGGACCGAGCCCCAGCCCGTCTCCCACTCTCGGTTTCGCTCCAAGGGAGCCAGCCCGAAGCCGATCTTGCTACCCGACCGGCTCTTGCCCTAGGTGGCTGTTTCCAACAGCCGATCTCCACTCTCCCACAGGATTGAAACAGAACCGAAACCCCTAGGAAGCTGTAGCCTTGCTCTCTTCTTTCTCTAGTTGACAAGGAACTTCATTGCTATAAAGGTAACGATCTCCCTCTCTTTGCTTTCTTTTACCTCAAAATATGAGAAATAGATGATCATAGGGATGTCATGGCTTGCTTAATAATTACTGTGTGTAGTGATAAAACAAATTGTGCTGAAACTTCCATATAGATCTCTCATTCTAAAGGGCAGCATGTTGTCTGATTTTGATCTCTTTGAGTTTGGGCTTGAAAAGTTCTTTGATTGATTTATAATTTTTTATGCGTGTAAGAAGGTAAAAAAAAATCCGTGGAAGCAAAGAATTGATGTGATAATTATAAGACTGAGCTTTCTCTCCACTTTGCTACGTCTCGTTGGATATGGGTTTCTTTACTGAATTGGTCATAAGATCTGATGACTATGAGTTCTTAAGCAAATTGCTATATGCATTTGATGGAGTTCGAGTTAATTTCTGAAATGTTGCTTTCGGCTATGAAAGGTTGTTTACTTGGTATTAGTTGTGGGTCTATTAGCGGAGACCTTAAGCAAAGAATTCTTGTTTACTGTTTGATCTGCATGTTATTCTTTTTTTCATAACTTTGCTCTTCACCAAGCAAAATCACTTTGGTGCAAAGTAATCGATAAAGAGAGTATTAAATACTTTGGATTCATGGATGGGTCAGGAATCAAGCCTCACTATTAACCCAACAATACGGACCAAGGATTGTGCAGACCTGGGCAAATAGAGTCAGAGCTTCTTAGTAAAAGTTGGCCTTAAGCATTCTAGTTAGATAGCTAAGATCTCCAGAAGAAATTCAATAGTAGATGTGTTGACCTTTAAAAGTCTGTAAGTAGGAGTGATCTAGACTACATCATGTCTGACTTGGGATACTGTACCAAAAGGGAATCACTATCAGCCATCCGGTTGAACACTCCCAACTTACCCTTCTTCTTCTTCTTATTTACTAGTTATGCCACAATCTTCAAAAAATTATAAATAAAACGCCCCCCCCCCCCTCTCTTGAAGGCGAGGAAGAAAATGACGAAACTTAGCTCCTCCCTTGCCGTCGACCACCGCCGGATCTTTTCCAGACCACCAATCATTGCTAGACTCTCGTCCGTTTTGTCGGCTACCGCAGTATTTTTGCCCTACTACCACCATCGTTAGACTTTCGTCTATTCTTCAACTATTTCCGGAACTCTTCCTAAATGCTATCGACGATGGATCTTCTACCAAATATCATCGTTTGCCTACTAAAGTTTTTCTGACCTCCATCGCACGCCGACTTCGGTCCTTCGACCACCATCACCTAACTACGGTCTTTTCGACCTTTGTCGCCCGTCGACTACGGTCCTTCCAACCATCGTCACCTGATTGTGGTCTTTTTGACCTCTATTGCCTGTCGCCTATGGTCTCTCCGACCAACATCTCCGAACTACGATCTCCTCGACCGCCGTCACTAAACTACGGTCTTTCCGACCCTATCACCTAACTACAATCTTTTCGACCCCAACCACTATCACCCCACTACAGTTTCCTCGACAGTCGCTGCCCGAATACGGTCCTTCCGACCTCCTTCACTTGACTATGATCTTTTCGACTTCCGTCGCCCACCAACTTACACCCCTAGGCATTAGCTCTGATGGTAACTTATCAGGTGTGCCAATAATGATATTACTAGAGATGAGGGCATGAGTTCTTAAGTTTAAATTAAAATTTTAAAATAGAGTTGTAAGAATATTCTGAACAAAATAATATGGGATTATTATGACTTCATGAATGATTTTATCCATTGAAATTATATGGACTATGTTGTATGATTCTTATTAGTGTTAGATGAAAGGTAAGCCAGAAGCCACTAACAACCACTGTGAATATGAAGGAAATGAGAATGATAAAGATGCAAGTGGTAAAATTAGGAATTATAAAGTGAGAATATATAATATAAAAGAGAGAGCAGTAGTTGCATATATTGATAAAAAGGTAGTGGGAAGTAGACTTTATCTCGGCATTTGAAGTTGATTTCTAAAGTTACATCAATAATGCAGGTAGATAGCATTGATATTAAATGTTTAGGAAGAAAAATGGGTTGATTAAAACTTAGGCTTTGTTTGGGACGGCTTTTTTATTGCTTCTTAAAGCAGCTTTCTATTATTAATACTAGAAAGCTGCTTTAAGAAGCAGTAAGAAAGTCGTCCCAAATGAAGCCTTAGGTGGTTGTTGTACAAAATGATTTATGCAAAATAGAGTTAAGAGTAACAATTAGAAGTAATGAATCTAGGGGATTCATAAAGTGGGTGCTGAATAGTTGGGACTAGGTTTCTGATGATGATGACTTTAATTAAATCTTTTTGTTATTCACATCAAGAAAACGACTGGTTTTTTTCTCCATTATTTATCTTTCTTAGAAAACCTGCACTTGTGATTGAAGCACATTTTTCCAGTCAATGAAATCCAAAGTGATAGGTGTTGTTTTGGTTGTATTTGGTTTTTATACCATCTGATTGCATTGAGCATTTTTTTTTTCCTTTTTTGTCACCTAGTGGTTACTCTTTGTTGAGGGATCCCCATCATAATAAAGGGCTTGCCTTCAGTGAGAAAGAAAGAGATGCACACTGCTTAAGAGGACTCTTACCTCCCGTTTGCATCAGTCAGGAGCTTCAGGTTCTTGCATTTGTCTGAACTTAAAAGCAATTATTTGAGATTGTTACTAAATTTCAAATTTTTATTAATTCCTCAGGAAAAGAAACTTATTCACAATCTTCGTCAGTATCAAGTTCCACTGCAGCGATACATGGCAATGATGGATCTTCAGGTTCTCTTTATAATTGTTTCAGGATACCTTTAATCTTGCTAATGATGCTTTGTTTGGTCTTACTTTTGTCTTACCTTCACTTTTGCAGGAGAGAAATGAGAAGCTTTTCTACAAACTTCTTATTGAGAACGTTGAAGAGTTGTTACCTGTTGTTTATACACCAATTGTTGGGGAGGCTTGTCAGAAATACGGTGGTATCTTTAGGCGTCCACAAGGTTTTTACATCAGTTTGAAGGAAAAGTATGAGGTTACATGGTCTTGTTGCTTTCCTTTTTCAGGGTATCTTTTTTATTTATGTTAATGAATCTGTTGGGGTTTGCAGAGGTAAGATCTTAGAAGTTTTGAAGAACTGGCTTGAGAGGAGAATTCAGGTTATTGTGGTCACTGATGGTGAGCATATATTGGGCCTTGGAGACCTTGGTTGCCAGGTCAAATTTGTTTAACCATGTTTTGCATAATAATAATAGTTTAGTAAATGTGTTAGGCCGACTGAACCGATCCAACCTAGATCGGTTAAGCTGTACTGCCGCCGGCCTAGGGGGAGGGCGGAACCAAGGGAGAGGGGGCGGATGGCCTAGTGGGCCCAAGCAATTAATGTAATGGGTGTTTAGGAGGGAAATATGAATTAGAGGGCTGTTTAGGGATTTTGTATGTCTCCTTTTGCTTTAATTAGAGGCTAATGATAGAATTAGGGTTTCATCTTGAATTTGAAAGGAATTGGAAATCTAGAGTTTGTGTTATTGGGCTCTAGGCTTGGCTAGAGAATCAGAGTTATTTCTTCCTCTTGAATTAAAAAAACGTGTATCTTTTGCTGTTTTCCTGCCTCTACTAGTAGAATCCTTCATTTTCTCCCAGTTTTCTATTTGTTCGTTACTGATTTTCTGCTGTAAACAGCAGTTTTGTTCCCTGTTTTCACCAATTGTGGTTAGGTTTGCTCGCAAAAACTCAAGTATTTTTTCCTATCAAAATGCTTATAAATTGTATATTAAAAAAATATAGAAAAAAAAAACCTTAAATTTAACAGGGAATGGGGATTCCTGTTGGCAAACTCTCTTTATTCTTCTCTCTGGGAGGAATTCGTCCATCTGCAGTAAGCATCTCTTAATCAACCTGATCTTGTCCAAGTTCTAACTGATTATAATATGCTGTTACTAATATCTTTTTTCTAATTCAGTAAATGTGTTATTGTTTCTTGCGCCAATTTTTTCAGTGCTTACCTATCACCATTGATATGGGGACAAATAATGAGCAATTACTGAAGGATGAGTTCTATATTGGATTGAGGCAGAGACGTGCCACTGGGAAGGTATGCCATATCTATAGAAGTAGTTAAAAGCTGCCATGCAGGACTAAGGCTTTGTTTGGGGCGGCTTTTTTACTGCTTCTTGAAGCAGCTTTCTAATACAAAAATTTTAATTTTTATACTAAAAAACTGTTTCAAGAAGCAATAAAAAAGCCTTCCCAAACAAAGTCTCTTCTTAAAACAGTTTTTTTTAGTAAAAAAGTTTAATTTTTTATACTAAAAAGCTATTTTAAGAAACAAATAAAAAGCTGTCCCAAACAAAGCCCAACTCTTGCTTTTCTTCTGTTTTGGAATATTCTGAACTGCTTCATGAGTTCATGCGCGCTGGTAAGCAAAATTATGGGGAAAAAGTTCTCATTCAGGTTTGCTCAAGTTTTTACTCAAAATAAGGTACTTCTTATGCTGATATTTAATCTTATTAATTCAATGTGTGTATGGTCATGCAGTTTGAAGACTTCGCTAATCATAACGCATTTGAATTGCTTGCAAAGTATGGAACCACTCATCTTGTGTTTAATGATGATATTCAGGTAAGATGGACACATTTTGGATTGTATATTCATCATTAAACTGTTGCAAATCTTTAATTATTTAACAGAGATTTGTTTGATTATTGCAGGGGACCGCTTCTGTGGTTCTAGCTGGAGTTGTTGCGGCATTGAAGTTAGTTGGTGGGACAATAACAAAACATACATTCTTATTTTTCGGCGTTGGCGAGGTTTTATATTTTGCTTTATTACTTTCACTTTTTGTGATTATGAAGCTTTCAATATGCTACATTTCATGTTTTTTAGCTTGTATATGCATAACTGTCATGCTGATGTAGACCAAAATTAGAACGATTTTTCATTACATGACTCATTAGAGGGGTTCCTTCTTGTCAGCCCCCACATTGAACTAGATCCATATCATCTTAGAGTTTTTTTTTCAAGGTATATTTGATTCCTTTATGCGTTTAGATATTGGCTGATTGAATGTTCCTGGAAGCAGCTTTTGTGGAAATTAAGGTGTTGTTATGTTTTTTAAGAAGTAAAATAGTAATATCATTGTATTGGACTATATTTCCATGCGCCTTGCTCATGAAGCATTAATATGATGTTTTTTAAAAGTTGCCCCCCCCCCATGCCCGATTTAATAATCTGTGGTTGACTTCCCCCGACTAGAGTGTAGCAAATTATCTTTTACATCAAATTTTACAGGGAGAATGTGTTTTTCACCAGAAAAATTTTGTTGATAAAGTTACTTCTTCCATTATTTTCGCTTTTCTCTTAGAACTTCTATTTTTCTCCACAAAATGCCCTTAGTGTGGGTGTCACTTTTCCTTTTTCTCAAAAGCTTCTTATCTTTTAAGACAAACCTATGCAGGAAGGGAATTGATTGATCTGTGATTAAAGGATACTGGAAACCTCAAAGCTGCAACACAGTTTCGAAGGGAGTGCTTTTCTCTTCTAAATGCATAAGCTTTGTTAAATGTGATTATAGGCTGATGTTGTCATTTATCTTTGATAGAGCTGATTTTGTAATTTTATATTTATTTGCATAAAAGTTAATGAAAGATTTTTATGTTAACAAGATGTTATCATTTTGTAAACATTAGGATTTTATGATTAATGATTTTTAAGATCACATTTTTTATGTTAATTGATGGATGTATTTGTAAAAGCATATGAATGAATATAATTTTCATTTTCTCCTAGCAAATTCTTGACAATGATACTGAGATTGAATCTAATTTTTTTGTACTCTATGCTTTTTATTATTGTTATCTCAAGCTCATAAAATGTGTATTTCTCTATTACTAAATTTATCTAATTAATTACAATATAAATGAGTGATGGATTGATCTTAATTGTTATAACCAAGGCATAATAATTGAATAATAATTTTTTTTACAAAATATCATAACTTTTATAGCCATAATTATATATCAAAACTTCATGAAATTAATGGGGCATGTGATTTATTAGGTTGATTATTTTGCAACCAATTTTTATTTTGGTCGCTAAAGGGAAAATGTAATTAATAAAATTAATTATTAAAATTACTAAATAGCATCCAAATAAATATTCATCAGCGTCCAAAAAAATGGTTGCTAATATGTTCAATTATAGCGACCAATATTAATTAGTGGTCGCTAATTTAGCAACCAAAAAAAATTTTTGGTCGCTAAAAGCCTCAGCGACGAGGCTACTGCGACAAATCAGCGACCCAAATATTTTTGGTCGCTATTTGCTTTAGCGTCAAAATTAACATTTTTAGCGACCAATTTTGTTGGTCACTAATTATCTATTTTCTTGTAGTGACTCCCAACGTTTCATTGATTTTCTCCATATTTATTAGTCATGTTACTCCTTGAAAATTATAAATAGACCCCTCATTCTTCATTGAAAGGGGAAGCAAGCAAGAGAAAGAAGAGAAGAGAGGCAGAAAAATTTGGGAGATCTCCTGCCCCCAGACTCCACCTTGACCCCCGCCCAACCATCGACAGACGCAGTACTTTCGCCCGACCACCATCCATCGTTGGACTTCCACCCGACCGCCGACCGACGCCAAATTTTTTCCTGACAGTCGTTAGACTTCTGCTTTATCATAGTCGAACTTCCGTTTTACCATAGTCGGACATCTGATTGACCGTCATCATTGTAAACTCACAAATATTTACACGAAGGTCAACCTCTACTTCCTGGACTACTGTAATTTGTCCGTTCTCAAATTTAGAGACGGGACAGTCTTGGTAACATATTCAAATAATAGTAGAATCGTTTCGACTGGATGCGACCCCTTGATTTTTTTCCCTCTTTCATGATTTTCCATGTGCAAATCCAAGTGTTTTTTAAGTTCTCTATTTGTGTGTTGGATCTCCGTGAAATACAAGAACGAAAAATTCTTACTTTATCGCCTCAAATATTCTAGCCTGCAACAACAAATAGCAGGATTTTTTTTTTTTTTGTGGACTTTGTGTGAATGAAATTATAAATTCACACATATTATATACACAAAAATTGAATATGAAATCTCTTAATTTATAGCACAATTTCTCAATTAATAAACTAAGATGAGCTGTAGGGAATAATAAAAATCTTTGAATTATGGCTATGTCAGCCAATATTACACCCCTACACTAAAAAACATTATTCTTAGCAGCGAGTTTTTTCTGTCAATGACATCCATTAATGGACAGAAATCAATAGGATTATTACTCATAGATTATTCAATTTCCTGGACTTTCAATGCCCTCATAAACTGTTAGAATTTGCAGCAATTATTTTGCCGACCAGCAACTTCTTGTAAGTCAAGAATTAGCTTAATTAATTCAATAAGGGTTGCTCAAATGCATACATCAATCCTGTTCTTCTCGAACTTCTAATATATATTTATAAACATAATTATTATACCTTGATATATATATAGATTTCATTTGAGATAACTTTTTTTTATTGATTTGCTTTTCAAATCGTAATTATAATTTCTATCTGATCATTATTTTTTTTTCATTGCTTTTAAAAAAAATTAAAACTTTAAAAAATTACTTTCTCTACATACAACTTTATAAGAAAATTGTCTCTAATGTAATCATAGTTCTGAATTATGATGAGATTGACAACTAGTAATACTTATTCTTTTCTTTTCATCCCATACATGCTAGGAAATTAAATAATCTAAGAAATTTATATATAGTAAATAAATCTCTAATATTATTTAATTCCCTTTGAATAAATAAAAGAACTTAGAATTTAACATTTATAACTTATGTATTATATTCCTCACATCTCAAAAAAAAAAAAGATGATATAAATTAAAATTAAAATAAATTAAGTAGCTTTAGAAAATAGCTTTAACCAATCATTTTATTTCAACTAATAACAAGAATTTTAACTAATGATAAATACTTTGAGCAATTTTGAAAGTATATGATCTTAACTATTTGAAACAATTTCAGATGTTTTAGTAGCTATTGTGTATGGAATAATTATTATGTGCGGAGTGCAGACGGGGCCGGGAGAGCACCGTCTGCACAGACACAGGGTACCAAGCGGTACCTAGTGATACCCAGTGCTGGATTTTATACTAGTGTGCAAACGGTTCTCCCCGTCTGCACTCTGCACCTAATAATCTCTCTTGTGTATGATAGCTTTAACCAATTGGTGAAATTTTTGAGTGATTATCAAACTACTATTAGGAAGGCTGCTTTAGAAGTGTAATTTCAATAATGCCATAGACGTCAACATTTTATTAATAAAGTCATTTCAATAATTTGAATTTAATTCAACATGTCGCTAGTCAATATCCAACTTCGCTCTCGTCAAAGTTGAATTCGCAAAAAACTTCGTGCCACCCAAAGCTGAGTCTTGTTAACTAGCTAATGAGGACCCATCAAGTAGCCTACTCAGCAAACAATAATTGACAAAAAACTCAACGACTTGTTCTAAGTATTCACCAACTTGGCTTGGGTTGTCAATATTTGACACGATCAAAAAATTCGACTCGAAAATTTCAGGTTATGGCTAACCAGGAAGTGATACGAGTCGGTTCGAGTTGACCCGAAAATCCGAGATTACCAACACGGTCCTTCCCGCTCAACTCCCGCCCGCAACTTTGCAAGACCTAAGTGGCTAAGTCCCTAACCACGTGAGTCTAACCAAGACCGCCCACATTGCTGCTCTGCCTGCTAGCACGGTCCAATCGACCTGCCTCGTGGCCGCGAGTATCTCCCAAAATGCTCGCCCCTGTCCGGACCTTCCCTCCTCCTCCCACGAGTTTCGGCCAGACGTTCGTTGCATCCCGCCTCCGCTCGCTAGGTGTGAGTCCAACATCTCCAACCAGATCAACCCATGTTCGCCAGCAATTTTTGGCCGATATTGGGTCATTCGTGTCGGGTTGGGTTGACCAGGTTTTTTTGGCGGGGCGGATCCATGTCTTAAAACGGGTCGGATTCGAATCTTGTCGAGTAGCAGCGGGTCACTTTAGGGTTTGACCCAAACTCGCTCCACAACCTGTTTTTGACACTCCTTCTTGGGGTCTTGCCATAAAAAATTGTCAGGGCACACACGACTCGAAAACCCGACCCAAAAATTTCGGGTTAGGGTCAACCCGAACCTGAAACGGGTCGGGTTTGAGTTCAGCATCTCGACCCATTTCAAAAATCGGGTCGGGTTCGGGTTAACCCTTTGATCCGAAAGTGACCCGATTTTGACCCGAAAACCCGATTTTGACCCGGCAACACGAGATTGACCTGATTTTGACCCGTTTTTGACCCGAAAAGAGGAGATTGACCCGTTTTTGACCTGAAAATTAGCCATTTTCTTATTGGAAACGGATCATTCGGGTCGTGTCAGGTTGACCCGGACCCGAAGCGGGTCGGGTTTGGGTCAGGAAAACTGACCCGTTTTTAAAATGGGTCGTGTTTGGGTTGACCCGAATAGTGCCGGGTCAGTTTCGGGTTCGACCCGAACCTGACCCGTGACCCGAAATTGACACCCCTACACACACCCATGGACAACTACCAGGCAAGTTCATCGTCTAGGCAATTAGCTATACTAAATCTTTCTATTTTGTTTTTAAATAATATCTATATGTAATGTAATGATGAACATAGATAGATATTTGTAACAAAATTTTATAAAATTATAGCCGTTCCTAAGCGTGTTTGTTGCTTTGGGTACAGATGTTCTTATTTTTATATTAATTTTAACGGACGTGAGAATTGGAGGGCTCCCACTACATCTTCCTTTTGTGATAGTGTACCTCCTTGAATTGAACAGGGCGTGGCGTGCAAGCACATGGAGGCACATGAAAAGAACATGCTATTCAGTATTCCCCTTGTAATTTTCCGTGGTTTCTTTGATGCTGCTTGCTTTTAATAAGCATGATATTACTAGTACTATTTATTAATAAGAAGGTAGATAGGTGTATTAGAATTTCCAACGAGAATGATAGATATATGAATGTGGCAACTATTATTTTTAATATTTTATGATCTAATAAAAAGGGGAAAAATTAAAAATATTGGAAAATTGCATCAAAAAAATTCAAGCCAAAGGTATTCTTCAAAATAATCTATTATTATTTTCAAGACATATCTAGGAGCACTCAGTTTCACACCTGGCCTTATCAATATTGAATTTTAAATCTGCCAATTTTAAAGGGGTTATTGATATTTTATAACACTAAAAAAATTATCAGCCAAATTTATTAGCATAATTCACAAAATATGAAAACACAATTGCCCCCAAATAATTTTAACATTAATTTACACGAGTTTAGTTTTATAGGTCGTCATAAAATAATAGGAGAAAAATTTAAGTTAAGATATCCTAAAGCAAGTTTAATTAGGTTGATTTTTTACTTAATATTAGTAGATTGGTTGGTCATATAAAAATTCTATTTTGATGAAACATTAGCTGTAAATACTTTAAAAGTCTCATATAAGAGCACAAATATAATGGCCAACTAGTAGTTTCTGACTTAGTGCTAATATAGTCACTCATAAAGACATTTAAAAGCAACTCAATTAAAGCCAAGAAATTAATCTTTTGGTTTTTTCTTGAAAGAAAGTTATTAGATTCAAGTTTGTCCAACTGTGATACACGACCTTAATAGCATGCGAGCTTAATGAATATGGCCTAAAAACCTACGTGAAAATGAAAAGAGAATATATAACAGTGTGGAAAATATTCTACTAGCTCAAGTTTTTATATAAAAAACACCAAAGATTCCAAAATATTCATTTTTACTCATTATTTATAGGGATAGGAAGATTAAAAGAAAAGCTACTTAAAAAGAGTAAAAAATATAATGCTTAATTACCTCTATTATAGACTTCCGTTAGACGCATGTCACAATCTGGCTTGCTTGATGGACAACTAGGAGTGAGTGACTTCATTGAGGGTCAAGCTAAGAGGCTATAGCTCACGACCTGTTGATGGAGCCCTAAATTGTTGTAATGTTGGAGGTGAGTATGTTAAACTAGCGCAAGTAGTAGGCTCCATGGTCGACAAATTGTGAATGAACGAGCTTGAACTCCCTTAGAAAGACTCTTTCTTGTAGCTTGGATGACAAATTCGATTAACGACATTTCATCTTGGGTAGCAGTGTGCCAGTGTGTTACAACCTCTCGATAAGACTCATAGACTGAATATGTCCTATATATCATTTTGACTTGCGACAGACGAACCCCAACATATAGTTTTACTTTTTTTTTTTTTTTTTTTCAAAATCTTCATACAAAATTTTAAACTTACAACAATAAGAACAAAGATGCTAACAACATCCAAAGTACTGAAAAAGAAACTCATTTACAAAAATCCTTTTTTACATTTATCATCAATATACATATACAACTACGGTTCATATCTACAAACATAGCTACAAAACAGAGCAATGAAAACTATCCATGACTATATAAAAATCAAAAGAAATAAATACCTTTATAGACTCATATGAGATCCTGAATCTTCTACATAACAGACCCTTTCCCCCTATCAAATCCTGAAAACAGAAGGTGAAATAACAATGAGCTAATATAGCTCAGCAGACAACATTTTTTCAATCTAAATTTTCAATTATTTATTTTATTAAATATTTTCCAATATTATCAATTGCAATACAAAAATTCATTATGCTAAGCAAATTATAATAGCATAGTAGTTATCTAAAGATTTAAATAATAATTTTGAGAAATTAAATAAACTAAATTTTATATAAACTTTATTTTACATAATAGAATGTCAAATTTCTCTAGCACTAGACATAATATAAAAATTATGATCTCTTATAACTCCCAACATACATATGTCACTCTCTTTCAAATATATCCAAAATTCAGGCCACTTATCACTCCCAAGAGATATAATTTCAGAGAGTTCTGGATTCCCTGCATCAGATATAACTCAAAGGATTATGACCCTTTATATATATATATATATATATATATATATATATATATATATATATATATATATATATATATATATATATATATATATATATATATATATATATATATATATATATATATAAGTTCTCATTTTAGCTTGACTCTACGACACTTGCATCCCAGCACTTTTGTGCTAACCCAAATATTCCAGATGCTCCTGGATTCATCCAAACAAAGAGCTGAGCATTACGACAGTGCCATCCAACATTGCATCACTCCTTTAAATTCTTTTCCCAAAATAGATATCTTAAAGCCACGTCGCCGTATCTCTAGCACTGCAACGGTGCCCATTGAACATTTCCCTCCGTATGATTTTCTATATCCCATTTCTATCCAAATCAATTTGAGATCATTTATGTATAATATAATCAATATTTCATGCCTAAATTAGATTTGGGCAAACATGCATATAAAATTAAATTAATCACCTAATCTTAGAAATAGTTGATGCTACACTGATAATCTTGAGCGAGTTCTCCTTGTGTAGATCACGAGGTACGAGTTCACTTTGTTTTTATATATCTGAAAAAAACATATATAAATGTACAAAAATAATATTATTTAAACAAGAATAATGATTTTGAGCATAGTGATTTGATTATAATTTTAAAGAGTGAAAAAAAAAATGAAATTTTAATATGAAAAAAAATTCATTAAATTCAAGCTTTATAAATTTTTGTTCTTCAAATAATTTTCCGTATCTCAATTTCAAAATCCTTAAATTTGTGCCATCACTTCTCAAAATTTCATTAAATGTAATTATATATCCACCAAAATAAGATGAAATTGCTTGAAATTAATTTTCTTAAAGAAATTTAATTATCCGGACTTTCTTCTAAAGATGAGGCTATTTTATTTTATTAAAGACTTAACTGATTTTTTAATGGCATTTTTATTCCGCTATGGCTGCGACTTTCATACCTGCCGTGGCTGATTGACACACATCAAGTTGTTATCTCTGCGATATGAATATATGATAGATGGAAGGAATTAAAATGTTAAATAATGAGGAGAATTTCAAACTTTTGGCCCTTCCTCGATTATGTTTACGCGTTTATCGTTGTTTGAAATGATCTCTTTGTAAGCTGGCAAATGGCAATGAAATGCACGACTATTTTAAATTTAATTCAGAATGTACAAAATTTTATTATTAAATTGCAAGATAGTTAATTCTATCTTTGCAATATACAACTGATATGTGAAAAATAATATTTTTTATAAATTATTATAAATATATTAAAAAAAATAAAAAAAAAGTGCTTTCATAAAAATATCTTAAATTAGCAAATTTGATCTCCTTCAAAGGAGAAATTATTATGTGCGGACACTGCTCACATCAGCCGGTATCGAGTAAAAAAATAATGTGATGTGTTCAAATTGATCTTTGGATGTCATTCTATGTCCGCATAGAATAATTTTCCCACCTGTAAAGACCTTGAAAATAATGAAAAAAGGACAAAAATAATAGTCAAATGAATTAATAATTACGGCCTAAAAATAAAATAATGAATTTTTTTTTTTTAAAAGATCTAAATTATACTCTTTAAAAATGAAATACTCTTTTAAATATATTTATATAAAAATTCATATTATATCAACATTAATTAAGAGGATTAATAAAATCTTTTAAAATAAGGAATATTAAGAAATGAAAATTTAAGTTGTATATATTTATTTGAAAAGTGAGCAATTGCTACTCACTAATAAATGGAGTAATCTCGGGTACATAAATGTCAACAGAGAAATCCGCGACGCTTCGGAAGACCGAAACAGCACGGCACGGATCGCGTTTGGTGAATACAGCGGTCGGGCCAGCCCGGCTCCAGCTCATCAGCTTGCCACGTCAGCCCTGCAGCCATGCCATGTCGGCTTTATTTGATTCACGATCTATGTGGTGAACCTTTTCCACGCGAAAACAGCTCATTGGAAGTTCATTCCTCCCCACTTCCTCCTACGGTCCTACCCACACTTCCTCCTCTGCACGCTCTCTCTGAACCTATTTGCAAGCAGCAAAGAAAGCAATAAAAACCTTCATTTCTCCGTCCTCTGTTCCTCACTCTCCGTCGTCTTCATTTCCAACCCCATTCTTTCTCTCTCTCTTTATTTTCTCTCTGGAAACCCTAACCCTAACTTTACGCCCCATATTTAAACTTCAGTGCCGAGCTGCTTTTTGACCGCCAGCAGCCATAACTGTCCCCTTGTTCTCCGTTCCTCGAAGAACTCTCTCATCTGCAACGCAAGTTCAGATTTCCCCCCTTGTACAAAAATACATTTTGAGGTGACATTTGTTGTCTTAGACTACTCTGCTTTTGGAGACCGGGTCTGATCCGATTCGTCTACAGTCGTAGTCCACCAACTCTCTCTTTTCACTCGTGTTTTGAATGATTTCTGGCGGAGTAGAGAAGCAACCTCTTCCATATAATCACCTTCTCAACTGATTGGTTCTTACGCTTCCGCGGCACTGATTTTCAGAGCAATGCGCTATCGAATCCTTACGCATCTCATCTCCCCTGATTTCTTTTAAGGTAAGAATACATTCTTGGAAAAAAATCCATTTTTTTTTTTGTCAATTGCGATTTGCTACATAATATTTACAAATCTCTGTTTGTTTGGCCGCAGTAAATTGCTTAGATTTGCAAGCTGAAGTTGGCGTTTTGATTGTCATCGGCAAGGATGATGTATCCGGAGCAAGCTCAGGGGAAGCCTCCAACAGCACCAACGGCGGCTCCAAAGGTGACATTCGGCCGGCGAACGCCCTCTGGGAGGTACATCAGTTACTCGCGTGAGGACCTCGAGAGCGAGCTTGGCAGCGTGGACTTCAACAACTACCACGTACAGTTCCCGATGACGCCGGACAACCAGCCCATGGAGGTAGTCCCGGTCGACCCTTTTGTCTCCGCCAAGGCCGAGGAGCACTACGTCTCGAGTTCTCTCTTCACCGGCGGGTTTAACAGCGTCACACGCGCCCATATGATGGACAAGGTCACGGATACCAACCCGAGTCGGTCGGCGGCCGCCAAGGCGTCGACTTGCGCCGTGGAAGGGTGTGATGGGAAGGTGATGTGCGACGAGCGCGGGGAGGAGATGCTTCCCTGCGAGTGCGAGTTCAAGATCTGCCGGGATTGCTTCGATGACGCGGTGAAGAACGGGGGGAAGCTGTGTCCCGGTTGTAAGGAACCTTATAAGGCTACTGATGTGGAGGAGGTGGCGAGGATCGCCAAGGAGAGGAAGGCGATCACGGTGCCAAGGATATCGGCTTCAAAAGCCGGGGCGAGGATGGAGAGGAGGCTGTCGATGATGAGATCCATGAAAGGAGGAACCAGTGAATTTGAGCACAATCGGTGGTTGTTCGAGACGAAGGGAACTTACGGGTATGGAAACGCGATTTGGCCAGAGGAAGATGAGGTAGGCCACGACGGTGGCGGCGATGACAGGCATGCTAAAGATTTTGTGAGCAAGCCGTGGCGGCCGCTGACTAGAAAGCTTAAGATTCCGGCGGCCATCCTTAGTCCTTACAGGTGAGATTACTCTGTTCTTGCTCTGCTCTATAGGTTTTAATTGTCATTGATGTTTTTAACTATTTGCTCAATTAAGAGTGACGATAAGGTAGGAGGAAGATTATGTGGGAGCCTTCTTATTTTCATTAAACAGAAGGAAAAGCTACATAAAATTAAAATAAAAAAAATTCTAAGCTTGCCAAATGAAGGTTTTAAACAAAATCAAAGGTGAGCGGCCGAATTTTAAAAAAAGCTGATTATTAGTTTAATTTAGTTAAAGAACTTAATTTGAATTAAATTTTAGAAGGAGCAGAACTGAAAAATCAGTTAGCGGGTTTGACAAAATCACGGTTTTAAAAAAATCATGATTTGGATTTCCGGTTTCTTGAGAAACCGAAAAAAGTTACCGATTTTTTTTTTCCAATATCATTTATTTAATATATATTATAAAAATTATATATTATTTTGATTGATTATAAAAATTATATAGTCTATTGGAGAACGCAATTCTTTTGTTCAATTTTAAGAAGGGCCATTTTCACTTTATTGTTGTATGGGTATTTGTGTTTGATTGAATATTTCTAAAAAAAATGATGATTTTATTTTTATTCATTTTCAATATAAAAATGAATGAGAATTTATATGCATTTTATAAGTATTTATATATCTTATATCTAAATTTTTTTATTGACTTGCAAAACATTATCATATGTGAATAATATAAAATATTTCATTAATATTAACTTATAAAGTAAAATTCATTTTTTTTCTTTAATTTATTTTGATATAATTTAGACACAAGAGTATTATAAAAGGTTGTCTAAGAATATTATGATCAAATTTTTTATCTAAAAAGAATTAAGTTCATTTGATTTATTTTGAGAATAATTTAATATATATAAAATTCATATTACATTCATCTAAAAGTAAATCTACTGATTTTTATTCAATCCTAACTCTGATTTTTTTTTTATGCTCCTAAATCTGTCTTTCTTTCAATACAGGAGATTTAGGTTTCATTTAGGGCAGTTTTCATATTTCTTTTTAAAACAATTTTTATTATAAAAATTAAAGAAATTTTTGTACTATAATATTATTTTAAAAAACAACAAAAAAATTATACCGAACAAAACCTAATTGTGAACTTTCATTTAATTTGAGGGGATTTTTATTTGCATGAAATACAAAATATGCACAATATATCACCTAATTTTTTGTAGTTAACTAGCATAACACATTTAACATCTAACTATAATGAGCTAACAATGGACTTAAATTCTTAGTGGATTGAAAATTAATCATAATAATAGAAATTGTATGTGTTCTATTTTTAATATTATAATAAAGATTAATTTATTAGGGATTTAAAATTATTCACCTTTTTGGTCTATTTTAATTATTATATTCTATAAAATTAGCATATTTATAAATTTGCTTGGCATTATAGTACATTTGTTTTGAATAAACATTTTTTTTTTGGTAGAATTGGGCCTCTCTGGAGCAGTTTTTTCGCCTCTTACATGCATATGTTTATTAATTACATGACTATTACGTGATGCATAGATTCATTACATGACTATTACATGATGCACATGTTTATAACATGACCATCATGACTATTACATGATACGAATACGATACATAGCATAAATGATATGGCATGATACAAATTTTTAATTAGAGTAATTTATTTGTAAGAATAAAAATAGTTGGGCGATACAAATGTTTTTTGTGACACTAAAAAAAAATTTCTTTTATAGCAAAAACTGGAAAAAAAAACTGATGAATCTATGCATCATGCCAGTCCTTCCATACTAATCTCACCATTAGAACTGAGATAAACCTGAAAAAAAAAACTTTTTTGTTAGAAATTCCTGATAAATTTATATTTTCACTTTTGTAGAATAATTGCATAAATTTTTTTATATTGTTACAACCTTTATCACTGTTAATCAAGCTTCTGTGTTATCCGCAATCAAACGCTAACCTCTTAGTGATGATTATATTTTACATATCTTCTGAATTGCACCGAAAATTCCTTATTTTTGAAGTTATGGTTCTGCTTTGCATGCTTTGTAGAACAATATGTTATATTGTTCTAATGTGCTTCTTTGTAAATGCAGGCTGCTAATTTTCATCCGCATGGTGGTACTGGTTCTTTTTCTGGCTTGGAGAATCAAGCACAAGAATCCTGATGCTATCTGGCTATGGGGTATGTCTGTAGTTTGCGAGCTATGGTTCGCATTCTCATGGCTTCTCGATCAACTCCCCAAGCTCTCTCCAGTGAACCGTGCCACGGACCTATCTGTCCTCAAGGATAAGTTTGAGATACCCACTCCTACAAATCCCACCGGAAAGTCCGACCTCCCCGGTGTAGACATCTTTGTCTCCACCGCTGACCCAGAGAAGGAGCCGCCCCTCGTCACCGCCAACACAATCCTTTCCATCCTCGCCGCAGAATACCCAGTGGAGAAGCTCGCTTGCTACGTCTCTGATGATGGCGGTGCTCTCCTCACATTCGAAGCCATGGCGGAGGCCGCATCTTTTGCCTCTGTTTGGGTTCCCTTCTGTCGCAAGCACCGCATTGAGCCCCGCAACCCCGAGAGTTACTTCGCTCTTAAGCGCGACCCTTATAAGAACAAAGTCCGCCAAGACTTTGTTCGCGACCGCCGTCGCGTCAAACGAGAGTATGACGAGTTCAAGGTTCGCATTAATGGCCTTCCCGACTCCATCCGCCGCCGCTCTGATGCTTTCCACGCTCGCGAGGAGCTGAATCGCTGCCCGCCTCCACCGTGAGAACATGGACGAGCCAATAGTCAAGATTCCCAAGGCTACTTGGATGGCCGATGGTACCCACTGGCCAGGCACCTGGACTCAACCCAACATAGACCACTCCCGTGGCGACCACGCCGGCATCATCCAAGTCATGCTCAGGCCCCCAGCTGAGGACGCTGTGTTCGGTACTCCTATGGATGAATCCATCGGCGGCGATGGCGGCGGCATTCTCGACCTGACAGAGGTCGATATGCGGTTGCCCATGCTGGTCTACGTCTCCCGTGAGAAGAGGCCAGGATATGACCACAACAAGAAGGCCGGCGCCATGAATGCTCTCGTTCGCGCCTCGGCGATCATGTCGAACGGACCCTTCATACTCAATCTGGACTGCGACCACTACATATATAACTCTCAAGCTCTACGCGAAGGGATGTGCTTTATGATGGACCGCGGTGGTGACCGCATTTGCTATGTACAGTTCCCGCAGCGATTTGAGGGGATTGATCCCTCCGACCGGTACGCTAACCACAACACGGTGTTCTTCGACGTCAACATGCGCGCACTGGACGGCCTGCAGGGTCCCGTCTATGTTGGCACTGGGTGCCTCTTTCGTCGCATTGCTCTCTACGGTTTTGATCCCCCACGCGCCAAGGATCACTCAGCCCCCGGCTGTTGCAGTTGCTGCTTTCCCCGCCCCCGCCGTGTCGCCAACGAAGACTCCTCAGCCTCCCGCGCCCTACGCATGCCCGAGGACGACGATGAGGAATCAATGGCCCTTTCCTCCTTCCCCAACAAATTTGGCAACTCGAGCTTCCTTGTGGATTCTATTCCAGTGGCCGAGTTCCAGGGACGACCGCTCGCCGACCACCCGTCTGTGAAAAATGGCCGCCCGCCTGGTGCTTTGACCATCCCGCGCGACCCACTCGATGCATCTACTGTGGCGGAGGCCATCAGCGTGGTGTCGTGCTGGTACGAGGACAAGACGGAGTGGGGAAACAGAGTAGGGTGGATCTACGGTTCAGTCACGGAGGACGTTGTGACTGGCTACCGGATGCACAACCGCGGTTGGCGATCAATCTACTGCGTCACCAAGCGCGACGCCTTCCGCGGCACCGCGCCCATCAACCTTACTGATCGGCTGCACCAAGTCCTCCGTTGGGCCACCGGCTCGGTGGAAATCTTCTTCTCCCGCAACAACGCCCTGCTCGCAAGCCCAAAAATGAAGTTTTTACAGCGCATCGCGTACCTTAACGTTGGTATCTATCCCTTCACCTCTTTCTTCCTCATCGTCTACTGTTTCCTCCCCGCCCTCTCGCTCTTCTCGGGCCAGTTCATTGTGCAGACACTCAATGTCACATTCCTTGCTTATCTCCTCGTTATCACGGTCTGCCTATGCCTGTTAGCCATTCTAGAAATCCGGTGGTCTGGGATTGAGCTTGAGGAGTGGTGGCGAAACGAGCAGTTCTGGCTCATAGGCGGTACAAGCGCCCACCTTGCTGCGGTGCTACAGGGTCTTCTCAAGGTTGTGGCTGGGATTGAGATATCCTTCACGCTCACGTCCAAATCTGCCGGCGATGACAACGATGATGAGTTCGCCGACCTCTACGTGGTTAAATGGACGTCGCTCATGATCCCTCCGCTCACTATCATGATGGTGAACATGATTGCCATAGCGGTGGGGGTGAGCAGGACAATCTACTCCGTGATTCCGCAGTGGAGCCGGCTACTCGGTGGAGTGTTCTTCAGCATCTGGGTGCTGGCTCATCTCTACCCGTTTGCCAAAGGGTTGATGGGCAGGAGGGGAAGGACGCCCACCATCGTCTTCGTTTGGTCAGGCCTCATTGCCATCACCATCTCTCTGCTCTGGGTCGCTATCAATCCCCCTTCAGCAAATTCTCAGATTGGCGGTTCCTTCTCTTTCCCCTGATTTTATTCCTTCCATTCTGCAAAGCTTTCAACCATTTTGATTTTTTTTTGTTAGAGGTTTAAATGTTCTAAATACTTGAATTTATGTTGATTATTTTGTAGATGAAACAAATCTTCATTTTAATAGTTTTGGTTTTATGTAAGATTTGTTGATAATAGTTTTTTATATTTTAATTCTTCATTCTTTTTATTATGATTTCATTTTGAGTTCCGTTTGTTCTCCTTATGAAATGGAGTGCAAAACAAAGCATTTGAATGATTTCATGGCCATCGAACTTTATGCATGTATGCATTTCAATTGATTTTGACGCCTACAGAACTTACTGTTATGAATCCCAGTAGATTAGAAATACATTAGAAGACCTTTTTTAAAAAAATTCGTTATAAATCTGGCAAGCCATCAACAAGGTTAACAAGGAAGATAGTGCGGGGAAAAAATCAGGCAAGAATCCGCAGTTCGCCGAGCAGCCGCAAGCTTGGAAGCCATGGGGATTGATCTCATTGCCGGTGGCAGGAGCAAGAAGACGAAGCGCACCGCGCCCAGGAGCGATGATGTTTACCTGAAGCTTCTAGTCAAGGTTTCTGGTGAGGAGGACTGAGAGCAAGTTTAATGGTGTGATTCTGAAGCGGCTTTTTATTAGCAAGATTAATAAGCCCCCCATCTCTCTCAGGAAGCTTATCCACTTCATGAAGGAAAAAGAGAATAATATTGCTGTGATTGTTGGAACTGTGACTGATGATAAGAGATCCATGAGATTCCAGCGATCAAGGTTACTGCTCTCAGGTTCCAAATGAACAAATTCCTAAAAAATAATCAACTCAAAATTCAATTTGACATTCTCTGGAATAACAGTAACCTCCTCTCGGGGATAAAATCTAGCAAGTCAACCTTTTGATTCTTTCAAGTTTCAATTAGGCTATTGATTGTATAGAACTAAGAGCATCTCCACCCGAACGTCTGTTCTTATGTCGTTTTATCCGATCGGCAAAAATGCCGCTATTTAATTGCGGGTGAACACTGCGACGCTATTTGATCGGCGTCGCACTGTTCACCCTCTATTTTTTTTTTTTTTTTAAATTCAAAAATAAAGCATGTAAAAGAATATACTAGGAATATTTTTTTGGGTGTTAGAAAATGGAGTTCGATTGAATACAAATTACTGTATTTTGGTGTATTACTGCATTTTGGAGTGAAAATTGAGTTTTTCGGTTGAAGATAGCCTAAGGTATAATGATAGATTTTGTAAGGGCATTTTGATCATTTAGTAAGCCACACACTAATATTTTTAGATCATCTAAGGAACATATGCCAAAAAAACTGAATAGTAAAAGAGCACATAGCTAAATCTCTCTATGCAATAGCTGCTGGATTTCTTATGTTTGCAATGGCCTGTAAAAATCATATATTGCATAAGAAATGGAAGAAATCAATAGGAGGAAAGCATAGGTAAGGTATGGAATGGATATTATGATACTGAAATGATTTGATTAATCATTCTTTTAAGTTTAAAAAAAATTGACTTAAAACTGCAGAGCTACATTGATTTAGACCTACAAGGAGATTAGATATAAGAAGTATCGTCATGGACAATTACATCTTTGGTGTTACAGCCATCAGTTGGGTGTCACAATTTCATAAGATAGATGCACTATCAATCATAAAAGTAGAGTATGTAGTTAGTAGATAGTGGTTTGGCTAAAAGGTTTTTTTTGGAAGAATTAAGATTTCGTTTGGGATGACTTTCTTATTGCTTCTTAAATCAATTTTCTAGTATACAAATTAAAAATTTTGTACGAAAAAAATTGCTAAGAATCAGTAAGAAACCCATCCCAAACAAAGGCTTAGTCTCGATTTTTCAAAATTAAACATCAAAGAACTATTCACCAAGATCTCTGATTGTCATTGGAAATATTGCAAGTGAAAGAAATAAAATGCACTTGAGGCAATATGCTACTTGATCATGAACAATTAATGGTTACATTCAAACAGTTTTTTTTTTTTCCCAATTTCTTAGTATCTAAATATCATCATAGAAATTAAAAAATAAATAAAAAAGAAAAAACTCCCCAAGATTAATGTGATTGGAAGGGAGAGTAGTGAGTAGATGACCACTCAAAAGCTAATTTATCTTGTATTACCACTCAGATTAACAGCAAGAGCATCAACATTTATAAATTTCATAGCACCACATTATATCATTAAGTTTCATGATAAAGAAACACTATAACATCACCAAATAGCTTCATACCACTTTCAATGGAATTTCTTGACTTTATTGCCTAATTATTTTTATTTAAATTAACTTCTTAATCAATGCATGGACTCAACAGTCAGTGGTA
The DNA here is from genome assembly GCA_019514585.1 of Dendrobium officinale. Classification (NCBI taxonomy): domain Eukaryota; kingdom Viridiplantae; phylum Streptophyta; class Magnoliopsida; order Asparagales; family Orchidaceae; genus Dendrobium; species Dendrobium officinale. The sequence continues at coordinate 35,309,367 of CM033696.1, read as the reverse complement.
ACCACTCTCTGAGCTTTTGGACTCTCTTATTGAGGAGATCCCTACTAAGCTCCAGCATTAGCCAATTTGGCTCTCAGTTCCTTCCTCATAATCTTCCCTGCAGGAGATTTTGGTATGGCATGGACAAAATAGACCTTGTGCAATCTCTTGTAGAACACCACCTGAAACATAAAAATTCTGAAGAGTTAACCTTGCAATTTCTTAGAAGTCTGATCTCTCATTTCTCTCAAATAATTTAAGTCACCTGCTTTGCTATGAACTCTTTTACTTCATCCTCAGTGAGTTCAATATTGTCAGTAGATCGAGCAATGAAGGCAACTGGAACCTCGTCAGCAGCTTCATCCTTTTGTCTGGCAAACCACATTAATGAGGTTCGTAAGTCTGAGAAAACATGAAAGTTCTTTCATGAATTGAATTCAAGAAAATATTTGTCTGTTAAAAGTGATTACGGGACAACAGCAGCGTCAGCAATACAAGGATGGCTTACTAGAAGTGCTTCGAGCTCAGCCGGAGGAACCTGCAGCCACAGTATAGAACTTGTAATCATCTTGGATTTTGAAATATATTGAAGTTTAGGGGTTTGGTCATAACCTGAAAGCCTTTAAACTTGATGAGCTCTTTCACTCTATCGACAATGTACACTTCATCATCATCATCTACATAGCCAACATCCCCCGTGTGAAGCCACCCCTCCACATCAATAGTCGCCAATGTAGCTTCAGGGTCATTAAGATAACCTGTAGGACATGCGTGCCACCAAACAACTAAGTAATTTTGACTAATTAATCCATAATTGAATCTGCTTGAGAGTTAGATGAACCATTTGGATGCCAATGAGATTTGGCTGGTCATATGAACACTTACCTTTCATGATCTGATCCCCACGGATGCATATCTCGCCAGCCTTGTTACGGTTGAGTGAGAAGCCAGTCTCTAGATCGATAACCTTCAGCTCGGCATTGCGGACAACCGTGCCGCAGCTTCCGGATTTGGCCACGGTCGGTTGCTTGGCGAATGCCGGGCACATGGATAGCACTGGCCCAGCCTCAGTCATGCCATAGCCCTGCAACATTAGCAATTTATAAGAATTCGCTTATATTGCTATATATTTTATAGATAACTATGTCATCATCAATGATATCATAATTATCAATTAATAAAGAATCAAATAAACCCTTAAATTTTCTATATAACTTTATCTTAATTTATTTTGGAAAATGATAAAAAATAAAAACTCCAGGAAAAAGAGAGTGATGAACATAGGAACAGAGCTCTTTTTGTTTCAGAGTAATAACTAATAACTAATGGCAACAAGAAGATAGTGATGAACAGCACAAATAATTAAGAAAGTCATTGAACTTTAGCCATCATTCTATGAGAGTACAATTAATTTTGGTCCAATAGCATAATTATAATGCGTTTAGAAAAACCCTAACGTCACGTGTTGATGAGCAAAGATTTAAATGCTTGAAAGGAAAACAATCTGTTCAGAAATAGTCAATAAAATTGCAGTTTTGTGTTGAAATTTGGATTTAATTTGAGCTCAATTTAAATCTTCCAAATCAAGTTTGTCATTTATAAAATCAAATTTGAACTGGATTTTAAACCAATTTAGTAGCAAGCAATGAAGTTGATTCTCTATATATTACCAACAACAACAACAACAACAACAACAACGAAGCCTTTGTCCCATTAGATGGGGTCGGCTACATGAATCATTTTTCGTCATTGTGTCATGTTAAAAGTCAAATTTTCATTTAAATCTAATAAAGAAAGATCATTTCTAATATTTTCTAGCCAAATCTTTTTAGGTCTACCTCTACCTTTCTTAACATAAGTCAAATCTAATACTTTAACTTTCCTAACCGGGTCATCAGAAGACCTCCTTTTAATGCGACCAAATCATCTAAGACGACTCTCTCTAATCTTACTTCAACTGGAGCTACTCCAACCTTTTCACGTATATGCTCATTTCATATCTTATCTCTAAGAGTAAAGTCACTCATCCACCTAAGCATCCTCATCACTGCAAAACTTAACTTAAATGGCCAAAATTCGGCACCATAAAGCATTGCAAGTCTTACCACTATCTTATAGAATTTTCCCTTTAGCTTGAGGGGGACTTTTCTATCGCACAACAAGTTCAAGTATTTTTAAATGGAAACCTAATCATGCCCCCATAATATGATTAATATTATATTCATTGAATGTCTAAATTGATTTTTTTTTTTTTTTTTTTTGCTTATTGCTTATTTTCAATGGACGCATCAAATATTCTCAACATACTCTGCAGCCACACTGTTGAAGGAAATTTTTGGCTTGCAAATATTTTTGCTGATGCAGGCCTTTACTTTTTGGTTAGAGGGCAATTTACGCATACTGTTGAATATTAGATCAGTGTACTATTCATTTTCATGCTGATCTATCTGCTCGTTTGCTATCAAAAAGAAAAAAGAAAACATTATATTCATTGATGTAGGTATTATCATCTTGAACATTTTGACAGGCTCATATTGAAATTTAATTGATTGGTTTTGCATATATGATATGAAATATATATGATGGCAAGATGGACTAGTTGAAAATATTGACTAATTTAGATTGATTGGAGACATGCTACTTTATAGAGGAAGGTGGGATGATGAACTTTCTTTGAAATAAAGTATGTATAATCCCAAATGATTTGATATGAGAGGTAAGAAAATTAACTGATATGACATGATACGCCAACAAACAAGCGATGACTTCTTATATGAAAGAAGCCACCTGACTTGTGACATGGAATATGAGACTGAATTCTATTTATAAGGGCTGGTATGATTGAGACTAATCTTTGTTTGATCTGAAGGGTATACATGACTTGATATAGGAAAAAACGTCATAGAGGCGGTATCATGCCTTCCATATAACATATTTTGCATACATGTTAATATTGCATATTTATATAATATGATATGATATGATAGTTGCATAAATGACATGACATGATATGAATATGATATAGGACAAGCTATACATTATACATTGTACTTGATGTAGAATATAATATATATGTATTAATATTGTATGTCATGCATAGAACAATTGTAGAACACTTGCTTGATATGATAAGTATACTAATATACAAGAAATGTCATTTAGATAAAAGTAAGATATAAATTATAAACATACATAGATTCATGAGTTTACCTGCTACATTGTATTTAATATGAGTATATGAATGACATAACATAAAGATCCCTTATATGATTATTAACTACTGATTTCTAAGATACATTGCTTGTGTTTATTCTCAATGCTAATATGAATTGATACTGTTCATATTGACTGTCACATATTCTTACTATTACATGCTAATACTAATCTAAATTAAATGATTACATAAATGTTATTTCTATTTTTTTTTTGTATTGATTATAATTATAACTTTTGATAACCTATTAAGCTTTTAAGCTAACTCTATATATTTTTCAAAAAAGGGTCATGATCCAATGAAGGTTGATTTGATTTTAGAATTTCGTGTTTATATTTTGTGTATATTTTTATTTATTCTTTTGTAATCATGAGTATTGAAAGATAGAATGATATATTGATTGAACTTCTGATTACTATGCATTAATTTTGAGAAATGAATATAAAATTTTAAATTTGTCACTAAATCTTCTTATAAAACTAAAATATTAAATCATTATTTTTAGTGTCACAAATATTCTAGCACTGAAGAAATCTCATTTCTCATTTTTATTTTGATAATGGATCCATCAACAAACACCATATCCTTCCCTAAATTAGTCACACCAAATCAAAAGGCTTGGCTGGTCTCGGTCTTATCTTCCCCTTTATTCTCGACATAGCTTCTAAATTGAGAAGGATTTTCGCTGTGTGGGCTAAATAACTTGCAAACTATGGGTGCATTTTTTAAATTATATCGAATCAAAAAATAATCAATCACCTGTCCGAGGATCGCATGCGGCAGCCGGCAACTAAGGGCGGCCTCAAGCTCCTTGCCGAGTGGCGCCGCGCCGGAGATAACGATCCTTATCGAGCTCAAATTGTAGTTCTCCACCACCGGGTTCTTCGCCAGAGCCAGCACTAATGGTGGCACCACAGCCGCCATCGTCACCTTATACCTCTCAATATATCCCAGCATCGTCCCAATCTCAAACTTCGGCATTATCAGCACGGCCGCTCCAGCCCTCAGCGAGCAGAGCAAAACAGAGTTGAGTGAAAATATGTGAAACAGGGGAAGCACGCAGAGCACCACGTCGCTGGTTTTCAGATAAAGGTTCGGGTTTTCTCCGTCGACCTGCTGCGCGATACTTGATATCAAGCTCCGATGCGTCAGTTCTACACCTTTTGGAAACCCCGTCGTGCCCGAAGAGAACGGCAGGGCAACCGTGTCTTCGGCGTCGATCGATATTTCCGGAACCGCTGCCTCGTCCCCGGAAGAGAGAACGGAGAAGGGTAAACAGCCTGCCGCGGGATCGTCGACGGTGATAACGACGAGTCCGGCTTGGAATTCCTCCCAGCTACGGAGTTTGTCCACGTACATGGACTGCGTGATGACGGCCTTCGCTCCGGAGGAAGTGAATTGTTTATGGATTTCCGCCGAAGTACAGAAAGGATTAGCAGCGGTCGCGGCCGCGCCGAGGAAAGAGGCGGCGATGAAGGTGAAGACGAACTGTGGGCAGTTTTGGAGGAGAAGGAAGATCACGTCGCCTTGCTTGATGCCGATGTCGGCGAGGCCGGCAGCTACGCGGCGGCATAGGAGGTGGGTCTCGGCAAAGCTGTAAGTTTGGCCGGTCGGCCCGGCAATGAGGCAAGGATTGTCGGCGAACTCTACAAGCTTCTCGAAGCAGTAGGTGTGGAGGGGCTGGTTGTTGTGGATGGGAATGTCGGGGAGCCTTGACCGAAAGATAATATTTTCTGCTTGCGACGGCCGCGGCGGCACCGCCGCAGGCGGGGAGGCCTCATGAGGATGGACATCGGGTGAGGCAACGGAAATCATGGTAAGTATTGACTGCGAATACGTCGTTCTGAGCCTCTCTACTAGCCAGATGATTGAAAGCAATACCTTCGGAGACTCTTAAGCACTGATTCCTTCAATGAAACAAGGAAGGCAGGGCGACAACAGACTTAAATCGAGGTAGAAATGATGGCGGTTGGCTTCAGTACAAGGATATAATAACGTGGAAGCTAATGGACAAGGGGAAATAATTAAATCGCAGCAGAGCGGATGCAGGTCATATGGATAAAAGAACGTTGAATGGGAAATACAATATGTTGGAGTTTGGTAAAGAGTAGATTTTGAAAGGTGAAATGTGGGAGAGAGATATAAACAGAGGGGCTGATGAAAGAGAGAGGAAGAAGGGGAGTAATGGCTTGTAAGGGGTTGGCAGGTGTTGTGGGGAAGAGGAGGAGAGAAATAAATAAGGTAGGAGTTAGGTGTGTTATATGGTGGTGGTGAATTCGATCGCGTTGGCAGAAGACGCGGGACAGAAAAGAGCATCGGAGCGCACGCAAACTTCGCGTTCATGAAAACAGCGTATTTTCCTCTGTTTCAAATATTATGTGCACAACGGCCTGGAATTTTAGGTAATATCCTAGCAATTTAGGTAGTATGCACATTTTACATGCATTATGTACAAAAGAAAAAAAATATATATATTAAAGGTACAACACTATCAGGTGATTTGCAAAATTTTAAATAAATAAATTATATAAAAAATATTAGTAATAATTAAATGAATAAAATAGATAAAATTAGTATTTTTATATATAAATGCAAACAACTAACAAGATAAAAATAGAAAAGGTCAAGAACTTATATGACATACTCATATGAGTCATATGATATAGGCTCCTCTGTGGATTTTAATTAAAAATAGAAATAAACATGAAGTTCATGAGCTTTTATTTTAATTAATTGATTGATTTAATAAGCCCTATAAAATTTGCATCTTCTTAAGAGAAAAATTGAGGTTGGGAGCAAATGTGATTATGTCCATGACTAATATAAAATGAGCACATATATTTAATTTACCTTATTAAAAGCACCGTACAATGCAACCTCTGACGAACGTACCTCCTCCATGTACACTAAAGGAATCCAGACTCTTCATCCATAACAACTTGCAGTGATCTTATGCGTGCAGGTGTAAAGTCAAGAGCACACTTCACTACATAATACTCCATGTACACCTAATAGATATATATATATATATATATATATATATATATATATATATATATATATATATATCATCTTCTACCTCTAATGTTGTCTCTGTAATAACGAGCTTCAGACATATATTAGCCCTATAAAAGGTATTACTCTTTCTTCGTTTCTTCATGGTATGAGAGCATGAATAAAATGCTTGCACTAATCAAAATGGCACAGACTTCATCTTCCCAAATAGTTGACCCGACGAATCCACCCAATGCAGATAGTTTTACCATTCCTACATCACTAAAATTCGTCATCTCAAACATAAAAAACATAATACCAATTCAGTCGTCTAATGAAAACTATAAAATGTGGAGATTGCAGGTTCTAAAACTATTGCATGCAAATGGATTTGAGAATTTTATTGATTCCCATTCAGCAATCCCACCTAGCCTAAATCAATCATCTGATGGAAGCACAATATGTGATGCCCCGGATATCAATAGTGAAAGGATTCGTTTGACATTATGATCGAACTTCATTCCAGTTGCCTTGCTCGGACCTGAAAATTTTAACCACATATAATGAGCTTACAAAGCTCAGCAGGTCACCAAAGCCTACAACTGAAATCAAAGCACGGCGATGCTATCAATATGCAGGTCAATCAAATCGAGTCAATCAATGGCCAATGAGTCTATGCAATGCGGAAATCCATAGTCAATGAAATCAAGTCTGTACAGCGGAAATCAAATCAGTAGTCAATGCAGTACGGAAATCAAATCAATAAGTGACTGGAAGCCAATATCTATTCATCTTAGCAATGTCTATCAATCAATACTATCAGTTCAATCAATCGTGTCGTCTAGTCAATTCGTTGAATCTCTATCATCTGTTTAATCAATAGAATGTCTGTGTCAATTAATAGCAATCAATAGCATCAATTAATTCAATAAAGGACTCGTGTCAGAACGTACTCTTGCAAATCAGTCAATCCAATTATTCAATACGATTTACTCGATATCAATATACAATATTCAATGACACTACGACAGATTCAATAATGACGACGTACGATGCTACAATAGGAAAAATCATCTCAATCAATAGAACACTTTCCTGTCAATTATATCTATCAGCAGGGAAAACTATCGAACAATCGAATCAACTCAATAAATCAACATAGCAATTGGAAACAAATCTATACAATGAAATCAACAGGTCAATTGAAATCAATACAATAAGCTCCATAAAGAAATCTATTCTACGATAAATCAAATCCATACGGCAACAATCCATTCAATCAATCAATCGATAATCAGTACGACGAATCAATGTATTAGTGTATCAATAGCATGTCAGGATCTGTCGTATCAATAGTATCCATATGTCAATATCATAATCCATATCAATGTCGATGTCAGTATCTATCAATCGGTACAATCTATATCAATATCAGTGTCAATATTTATGAATCAATACGCAGAATCCATATCAATATCGGTACCGGTATCTATGAATCAATACAATCCATATCCATAATCCATAATCCGTAGTTAATAGTCCATAATCCATAATCCATAAATCAAGTCGATAAAATCAATCGGAAAAGCAATACGATAAATCAATAATAGCAAGTCAATACAATGCAAAATCAATAGTATCAATGATCAATAATCAATCAATAAAATCAATAAAGCCGTTCAATAATAAATCAATTCAATAAATCCATCAATATCAATAAATCAATCGGAAATCAATAAATCAATGCAGATCAGGAAATCTATGCGATACAATATTGTATACATGCAATTTCATACAATGGTCTTACTCGACAAGCACAAACACTAGCTATGATCAATAGTGTTGTTGTAGAAATTCATAGTGCTGTTGTAGAATCCATATTGCTGTTGTAGATATCCGCACGTTGGTTTCAATCAAGAAGAGTCGTCACTCTTTTGCCCGTCGGCCGCCCGTCGGCATATAAAACTCCTTATGACTCCCATCAATAGTGCTGTTGTAGAAATCCATAATCGATATTTAAAGGAAAGCCCGCCGGCCCACCATCCTGTACAGGTCTATCTATCTCCAACCAACGTTCAACCAGGTTCCCACTTGTCTTTCAGTAACAATCAATCAATACAATAATCGATGCAATAAGCAATATTAAAGAAATCTAGAACAATCATATCAATAGTCATACGCATATCAATTCAATCTATCAATTTCAGGAAAATCAGAAATCGTACGAAAATCGGGCAGAGTAACGGCAGTCTGTCAAATTTACACAAAAATCCTGCAAAAAGCACAAATTCCAAATTTCTCCAAATTATAGTAGAATATTCACAACATCAATACAAGACTATTTTTCTATAGAATCCAAATCAAATCACGTCCTGATATTTTTCTATTCAATTAAAATCGCGTAGAATCAATTCCGACCGGTAAAATCGTCGCAGAAAATACTCAAATCGTGTACAATAGTCATATCTATAACATACTAAAAGTTGTGCGGTGAAAGTTGTGTCAAATCAAAATCATGTCAAAAGTTCAACTACGAAAACACAAAACAGTGCACAACTTGGTCAAAACACAATATCTTTGAAAACAGAAATAGGATTCAGAGTCCTTACCACGAGATCTACACTTTCTCCAACAGCGGCGTCGGACGAAAAGCGCTCCGCGGCCTGTCAAATTTACACAAAAATCTTGCAAAAAGCACAAATTCCAAATTTCTCCAAATTACAGTAGAATATTCACGACATCAATACAAGACTATTTTTCTATAGAATCCAAATCAAATCACGCCCTGATATTTTTCTATTCAATTAAAATCGCGTAGAATAAATTCCGACCGGTAAAATCGTCGCAGAAAATACTCAAATCTTATACAATAGTCATATCTATAACATACTAAAAGTTGTGCGGTGAAAGTTGTGTCAAATCAAAATCATGTCAAAAGTTCAACTACGAAAACACAAAACAGTGCACAACTTGGTCAAAACACAATATCTTTGAAAACAGAAATAGGATTCGGAGTCCTTACCACGAGATCTACACTTTCTCCAACAGCGGCGTCGAACGAAAAGCGCTCCGCGGCCTCCAAAACCCAGCTTTTCCTCTTTTCCCTTTCTCTTTCTCTCTCCTCAAAATATCTGTTTTTATAAAAATGATTTTCTCTCTCCTCAAAACAAGCTGATTTTCTTATATCATTAGGCTGATCGGCCCGGCCGATCGCCAAATCGTCCCGGGATGATCAGACCAAAATCGATCGTCCTGGACGGTTCCCAGAACTCTTTTCAGGACGATATTTTGAACAGTACAGATCGGCCTGGACGATCTCACTATCGTCCCGGACGATCCTGGAAGAAAAATCCAAGTCAGAGAGGAACAGTAAGGGAACGAGGTCTCACACAATAGTTAATCTAAAATACACTAAATGGGTTCTGATAGATCAAAATTTGGTAGTGGTAATCTATGTTTCCCTAATAATGATAAGAAAAATTATTTTATTAAATAATATGGTAGAATTAAAATTTTATCATAAGTGAAGAAACTGAGACAGAGTAATACCTTATATAGAGCTAAGATATATCTTAAGCTTGTTATTACATATACAACAATAGAGGTAGAAGATGATACATTTTCTATTTATGTATATGTGCTATTAGGTGTATAGGGAGTATTTCATATTGAAGTGTGCACTTGACTTTACACCTATACACATAGGATCATTGCAAGTTGTTATGGATGAAGAGTTGGGATTCCTTCAGTTAGGGGTGTCAATATTTGACACGACCCGAAAACCTAACTTGAACCCGACCCAAAAATTTCGGGTTTGGGTCAACCTGAACTCGAAATGGGTTGGGTTCAGGTTCAACAATTTGACCCGTTTCAAAAATTGGGTAGGGTTCGGGTTGACCCTTTGACCCGAATTTGAATAATTTTAACCCGACAACCCTTGATTGACCTATTTTTTTACCTAAAAATAGATATTGACACGTTTTGGACCTGAAAACTAGCAGTTTTTTTTTCTTTTTGGCACTAGGTCATTCGAGTCGTCGAACCCGAAATGGGATGGGTTCGGGTCAGAAAAATTGATCCGTTTGCAAAAAAAAGGGTCAAGACCTGAATAGTGTCGGGTCAATTTTGGGTTCGATCCGAACCCGACCCGTGACCCAAAATTGACACCCCTACCTTCAGTGCATATGGAGGAGGTACGTTCAGCAAAGGTTGCATCGTGTGGTGCTTTTAATAAGGTAAGTTAAATATTTGTGTTCATTTTATATTAGTTATGGACATAATCACATTTGCAAGTATTTGCAAAGCAACATGCTTGCATCAGCTAGTATGGAGTTTGCATATTGCGTCTAAGAGAGGAAGTATGTAGTGGAATGATGTTCAATAGAGATACCAAGGAAGGTATTCACTGTACCTAGATGCTTCATGGCGAATTGATGGTTAAGTTATGAGATAATGTGCGAAAGTAGGCTAGGATCAGTACCTGTTAGAAGAAAATCATCTATGTATATGAGTAGATAAAATTTGGTTGCATTGGTTAGAATGAGCAGATATGGATCTGCCCTACTTGAAAGAAACCCCAGCTGGTTCAGAGCTTCGGAAAATATTTTGAACCACTACCTAGGAGCATGTATATGAACATAGATAGCTTTTCGCAACAGGCATACGTGATTTAGATGCAAAGAATCTTCAAATCCTCGGGGTTGTGTCATGTATATAGTATCAATGAGATCACCATGGAGGGAAGCATTCATAACGTCAAATTGATGAACCTGCCATTGTTTATTCAAGGCAATTGTTAGAAGAGCTTGGGTGGTGTGAAACTTTGCGACTGGACTGAAGGTCTTCAGATAATTGAGACTATATTCATGTTGATTGCCTTGAGCTACTAGACATGACTTGTATCAAGCAATCGAGCCATTAAGTGAACTTTAGTATGATATGTCCATTTGCAACTGAGAATGGTGAGTTTGTGGGTGGTGGAACTAGAGTCCAGGTACCCTATTGTTGCAGAGCAAGATATTCAATGGCCATGGCTTGTCTATAATGGGGAGATTTGGAAGCTTCTGAGTAGGTGGTTGGATCTACTATATATATAGATTGGTTGTCATTGGTGGAATGCTGGTGGAGGAGATTGAAGATTATTTTTAGTTTGAGAGAGCCTTTCTTAACTCTTGTTACCATGGGATGAGTGGAGGCAGTATCACCTGGTGGTTGAGGTTGAGATATAGGTGAGGGAGAATTTGATTGTTTTATGGATATGGGTGTGATGCTGCAGTTAGGTGTGGTAGCAGAGGATTGTAGCTACAGGTGTGGAGTAGGATTAGTGGAAACAGCTAGTGTTGGATGAGCTAGGAACGGTGGAGGAGAGGGCGTAGAAATGGGAGTAAGTAAGAATGGATTGTTGTGAGGTGTGGATGATGAAATGTTACTTACAAAGATAGTTTGAAAAGGAAATTTATCTTCATCAAAGACAACATGGTGGGGAATGATAATTTGGATGGTGGTAGTGTCTACGCACTTGTATCCTTTGTAAGAGGGTGAGTAGCCTAGAAAAATACAGAGTGATCATTTTGGTTCAAGCTGGTGTCAACGAGAGGACGGGATCCAAGGAAAACATCGACAACCAAATGTGCGCATAAGAGAGCATTTAGGTTGCTGATTATAGAGACTTTGTAGAGGGGATTAATATTTCATGGTTTTGGAAGGTAATTACTTGATTAGATATGATGCAACAATAACATCATCTAGAAAATAGGTGTATGGAAAGGCTGCCATATGGACAAGTGTCATCATTATTCCAGTGAGATGTTTGTGATTTCTCTCGACTAATCCATTCTATTTTGGAGTATATGGACATGATATTTGATGAATAATGTCATGTTGTTGGAAGTAAGATTACATGTTTTGATTGAGATATTTCAGTCCCACCATCAGATTTGAATCTTTTAGTAGAGTAAGATAAATATTTTTCAATCATCGTTTTGAATGTAATGAATATTGAATAAACCTCATATATCGCATAGAGAATCATGAAAAATCATCAATGAATGTGACATAATATCTATAGCATTGATGAGAGCTAATAGGGGAAGGACCCCATATACATCCAAGTGAATAAGTTCTATAGATATAGATGAACGAGAGAGAGATTTATAGAACTTTAATTTGTGGCCTTTTGAGACCTTATAAGGTGCACAAAAAAAAAATGAAATAGCATGAAAGTTTTGATGATTGTTTCTATTGGAGATTTGAAGGAGTGTCTGGTGGTGGGGATGTCCCTGTCTATTGTGCTAAAGAGAGTTGAAGCCGTTGGTAGCTGATAGTGCAGATTGTTTGTTGTGTGAAGGAATCGAATAGAGCCCGTTATAGCAGGGACCCTAGAGAAGCACTTGATTGGTCAAAGAATCCTTAATAGTGAAACCAGAGGCATCAAAACAAGCGAAAATGTTATTATCCTTGGTTTAGGATTGTAAATGGACAAAAGATTATGAGATAAGTGGGGAATGTGTAGAAGTGGAGCTAAAAGAAGCATACGAGACAGTGTCGAAAGAATACCATCACCTGTATGAGCTATCTGAATAGAGCTTTCATCACCAATAGTTATGTTATCACTATCATGACATGGTTTTGGATTGGTGAGGTTGTTGATATGATTTGTAAGATGAGATGAGGAGGCTCCCGAATCCAAATACCAATCCGGGTTGATAGGGTCAGATGTAGCAACAATGGCTTTTTGTTGAGTTGAAGGTGCTACAGGAATGTAATTCGTGTTGGAACGATGCCAATAGCTTGTTGCGGAATGACCTTTCTTATTGCATATCTGACAGGTGAATAAGGGAAGTGATGGAGATCTGTTGTTGAAATTGGCAGATCGTCCTCTTCCTTATCTGGCCACGACCACAATAGGAGTATAAAGCCATGTTGGGATCTATTGCTTGCTGATGATTAGATGATTCTGATTGAATATTGATTTCCTCACTGAACAGTAGAGAGTATAAGTCTTCAAGACTAATTGGTTGAAGCTTAGTTCTGATAGACGTTTTGAATGCTTGATATTGTGGTGGTAATCCATTAAGTGCATAGAGTATAATGTCTTATGTGTCAATGTTTGCCCTTGCAGCAACAATTTTGTCTACCGTTGTTTTGACTTCAGTGAGATAATTGATTCATAATGAGATTTCCCATGAAAATGTTGTGGAGTTCATTGTTAAGTTGAATGACTCTAGAACGGTTTGATGCTTGTAGCCTCTTTTCAATGGTAGTCCATATAGACGAGCAAGATTCTAGATGTAGAACATATGGAAGAATAGATGTGGTGAGTGTGGAGCATATGTTTTAATTGAAAATTATTTTGAATTTTGCTTTAAATTGCATATATAACTTTTGATTTTTTTTTTTTTTTTTTTGGGCGAATGTTTGTTTGAAAATATTAGTAGAAGTTATTTCAAAGCTATGTAAATTGAATGCATTGCATTTGGAATTCTTAAGATTGTTTGCTTTATAGTTAAGTCAAACTTAGAAATTTTTTAAAATAATTGATTGGTAGTAAAAAAAACTCATGTAATTGCAACGTTGAAATAATAACTTGTGGGATTACGGCGATTGGGTGAAGTGAATGGTGGGAACTATATCAGATCGTGATGATTGTAACTGACTATTACATGTTCTAGAAAGATTGTGGCGACGGGCTTGTGTGAGTGGCTCGTTGGTAGACGCAAAAATTTTCCTCCCGTGAGCCTCGTTTTTGTGCCCACATTGATGTCGCAAAAGATGAACACAGTTAGGAATTTAACTTGTTAAAAAAACTTTCACTCTCTCTCTCCTCTTTACTCTCTGTCTCTCTTTCTATCTATTGCAATTTTTTTTGGAAAAATTTGAGCTTGACCCGTATATTAGAAAAATTGTAATGAAAATGCGCCAAACTGGCCAACCACAATTAGGCCGTAAGCTCATGTGAGTTCAAAAACATCAAATACAGGCTGCACAAAAAGAAAGAAGTCAAAACTAACTCCAACTAAAAGAACAAGCTACATAGCACTCTAGCTTGGACTCAGGTAATACCAACAGAAATAACAGAACTGTCTCGATCCCTGGTTGCCCGAAGGCCATCCAAGGGGCCTGCAAATGGAGCATCATCATCTATCTATTGCAATTTTTTTTTACCGGCAACTTTTTATTATTTTGTACTTGCAACTAGTTATAAGTTTATAGCTCTCTTTCTCTCTCTACCTCTCTCTCCCATGAGGGTGAGATGAGTTTTATTTTTTTTATTTTTTTTACCGCTATATCTCTTATGAGGTTACCTATTTTTTTATTGATTTTTATTAGAACATGTTAAACCTTTTTTTCATTTATATTTATCTCTTTATTTATATATGTACCCATTTTAATCATTTATCTTCACATTACTAATTTTCTTAAAATGTAAATTTCATGATTTTTTAAATTATTTTAAATTTCCAAATTCTCTTTTATAAAAAATTTATATAATTAAAGCTAATAAATTACACTAGAAAAAGATTAAAAATTTTAAATTTAAATAAAGTTGCTTAAAATATGCTAATTATATATTTTTTTTATTTTTTTATATTAATAAGATGCAGCTTTTTTATATATTTTTTGCTCATTATAAATTATTTTTTAATTATTTTTTATTTAAATTAGATATGAAAATCTTAACATAGATATTTAAAAAAATTAAAATTCTAATATCAATTTCATGCTCGAATGAAAAAATTTGACGGTATTTTTCAAATTAAAACTTTATGCCCTCATGACTCCGCCACTAGACGAGATCATAAGGGTTTTTTCTGTAGGAATAAAATTTTGTAGGTGATGTCAAAATTTTGCACGATGAACTAAAACAGGTATATTGTAAATCGCTGAAAAATATTATGTGTTTATTTTTTATACAATTAAATGAAAACTTAAAACTCGTGCAATTTGAATCTAACATACTCCTAATAGGCTCAACCAAACATCCCCTTCATGATTTTGCAGTAAAATACAGGAAACCCTTTTGGTTATTCTAATTTTTTTGTTTTCATATTGGCTTTTCATATATATGCACGAATGTAGGGGTGCCAAATTGGGTCTATGGGTAAAAAATCCGAGTTTGCCCGGGTCATAAACGGGTCAACCCAAACCTAACTCATGTTTGCAAACGGGTTAGGTTTTTTCAATCCGGATCAGACACACAGGGATTACAAAGTTGACCTGACCCACGGACCCGTTTGATTCAAAAACAGGGGAGGCGACTTGAGGAGGTGAGGCGGGCTGAGGCGCCTAGCGCCTGCCAATCCAAACAAAGTAGACGTGACAACATGCAGTTGACAAGATGGCGAGCAATCGGCGCAATGCAAGCAGTTGATGCAACATAGGAGTTCGACTTGACGGGGGCAGCACGGGCATTAAATGCAGTCAACTCGGGGTAGAAGTCGCGGTTAGCGCTTTTTTATCGGGTTGAGTTTGAGTTTCCGAATCAACCCAAATCTGACTTGTTTTTCCAAACGGATCGACTCTGGGAAGTTGAACCCGACTAGTTTGAAAATCGGGTCAGGTCTATCCTGAAATTTTCTAGTCGAGTCTGAGTCTGATTTTTGTGTCATATCAAATATTAACACCCCTACTCAAACATACAAGGCAAATGGAAGCTGGAGAAGGAAAGATAGTCATATCAACATATTCTTTTTAATCTCCCATGTGAAACATTACAAAGAAATTAACTCTCCTTCTGTTTGTTAGTTGGGTACTTTAATTATCAATTAAGAATTATTTAGTTGGAGTCTTATGTATGAATTTGATTTAATTGATATATAATGAGGTACGACAAACCGGACTACCAGTCAACCATAACATAATTTAGAGAGAGAGAGAGAGAGAGAGAGAGAGAGAGAGAGAGGAGAGTTTTATTTTGGCTTAAGCTAGAATCCTGTATCCTAATTCCCCCAAAAAAAAAAAAAAAAAAAAAAAAATCCTGTATCCTAGACCTAACGCTTGACCTCATATTTATTTGATTTACCAAAAGTCAACGTTATCGAACGTCATATATGAATTCAATTATTACGAATGAAAATAATATCCTTTTTTTAAAATATTTAATAAAATTTTGATTAACTTTAAATATTTTAAATAACTTTTCAATTATATTTTAAATATTTAATAAATTAATTTTAAATATTAAAAAAATTTACCATTATGAATATTATAAGTATTATATTTATTTTAAGAAATATAAATTTTAATTAACTTAAATATAAATAAAATTTAAAATCAATTGATTAATCATAGTAATGAGATTTAAATTTAATATAATTAATATTTAAATCTAATAGTTATAACTATTAAATATTTAATATCTAATGTTTATAACTATTTAATTTTTAAAATTATTTTAATATAAATGTAATTTAAAATTAATTGATTAATCATATATAATATATTATAAAATACTGAACTTAACAATTTAAATTTCATTCAAATAAAATTTTGGCAAAAGAATATATTTAAATTTTAATATAATATTATTTTTAACTCATATTGCATCTATATTAATTGAATAAAAATTTAAATAAACATAATTAAGAATATTAAATTAAGGCAAAATTATATTAAAATAATTAAGTATACAATAAAATAAGTATAGTATATTATATATGATTAATCAATTAATTTTAAAATATATTCATATTAAAATAATTTAAAAAAATAAATTGTTATAAATATTAAATATTAAAATTTAATAGTTTCAATTACTAAATATCTATTATTTTTATATTATATTTATATTTAAGTTAATTAAAATTTATATTTCTTAAAATAAATGTAATAGTTATAATATTCATCATGCTAAAATTGTTTTAATATTTCAAATTAATCTTATTAAATATTTAAAATATAAATTTTTAAGTATTCAAATTAAATCCAAGCCATAGGAGAGGGCAAAACTTTTTGTGTTTTATCAGAAATCAAATTTTTTTTTTTAAATGGAAAGCACAAAATCTTTTTGAGTTTTTGAACCTTTTTAAGGCTTCGTTTGATTCGGTTTATGCTTACATAAAAAGGAGTTTTAGAAAAGGAGGTTGAGAAAAAGTCATTCAATAAAATGGAGTTTCAATAATGAGATATGTTTGAGTAATATTTTTAAAAGTGCTTATTAATACTTGAAAGTAATTTTAAATTGTTTGTTTAGGAGTTCTACTTTTGAGATTTTATTATAAAAGACATAATTGTCCATGAAATTTATGTACACGTAATTAATATATATAAATTTCTAAGAAAATTTTAATTATCTACTAATTTATAATATCAAAAGTTTTTATTTTTAACTCATAATTTTTTAACATACAATATAATTTTTACTACAAATAAGATAAAATTTAAATCATATTAATTTATTATTATACTTACAATATTTCGTTATTAATTCTTCTATAAAAAAACTCAACTTAAACAAAAAAAATATTTTAATATTGGAAAATTAATTTATTTTCTTATCAAATAATATATTTAGGGCGGGGGTCATGCCGGTAGGGCTTGATCCGACATTTTGCTTTTGAAACTCCGATTTGTGATGGAATAAGCAGAAACAAAAAAAAAAAAATTGTAACCACCGAAAAAATGGAGTTTAGCGAAAAGGAATTATGGTTAAACTTTTATTCCAAACAGTTAGGGTAACTAGTTTCTGCTTATTCAGACGAAGAAAGGAGAAAATAAGTCTAATCAAATGAGGCCTAAATTTCCCATTAATCAAGTTCCTTCTTTCAAATTAATTTTCAATAGTGATCCTTTTTAAAATTGGGCTAAAATTCAATAGGAATATTTTTGGCTAATATTAGTCGGTCGGTAAAACCTTTGGTAGAAACCACTTCTAACTCCAAAAAGATGAATACAAAAAGATATTTAGGGTTGAGCCAAACTATCATCAATTCTGTTATACGATCATGGACAGTCAAAATTGAAATTTTTAATTTTTTGGATAGTTTTTTGTCTTTTATATAGGTAGTCCTAAAAACTAACTAAGGATGAATCCTTCTTCATTTTTCTTGAGAATAAAAGTGTGAGAATGATTTGGTAGAGTGTTTGAGAGAGAGTTTTTGTAATTTGAGAGTGTGAAGAATTAAGTCTGGGGAGACTAATATTATCAATCTCTTTTGAAAGATTTTTTTTTTTTTAAAATTCTATTTAATAAAGTATAGTGAAATAATACTGATCTTTCAAAATATTAATAGTTATTTTCAATAAATTTTTTATATTATATTACTTGTCTTATAAAAAAAATAAATCTTAACAAAGAAGTTCATTCGCTAACCTTTTTTTTTTTAAATTCTATCTTAATTTTATGATTGTTAATTAAATTTTGATATTTACATGCTGCAATTAATTATTTAATTTAGACATTTATATATGTAAGTGAAGATAATAATTAAGGGTGCTAATTAATGAAAATTAAAATTAAATCTAATACATCAACAACTATACATAAATAGGGCACTGCAATATCTTATTGAGTTTTAAAATTAAGTATTAAGATGGACTAATTTTTTATTATAATTGAAATACAAATGCATTATGTCCATCATTACACTGTGATGATAGGCAACAATTTTATGAATTCTGCATAAAGTATGATGGGCAATGTGGATTAGAACTACACAACCTTGCACTCTTTCAACAACTATACATTTTTTATTGGGAAAGTCACAAGTAGAAACAAAATAACCCTAAATTAATAAACACTAGTATAGCATTTAAACGCTTAATATAATTAAATCATTAAAAAAAAAACCTGAAAGTGGGATATAAGTGTTCTCCCATGCATATATAAGTGTATTTGGGTTCACTATTATTGTCACCCACCGTCGGCCACTAATGTCACCACCATCGTTATCCCCAGCCCGTCATCATTTTTGGACTTCACGTTACATTCATTTTACTTCATTAGAAAAAATATCAACATTTACTTTACACATTCAAACAACTTTAAACTATTTATTTTGCACTGTATTCTTTTTACACTGCATTCTTTTTTTAGCCAACAAAATAGCCCTTTTATGAATTTAATTTGTCGTAGGTCCGAGCCGAGCTTATCGAGCTTCGAGCCTACAATCGAGCTCGTATGATAAACGAGCTCGAGTCGAAAGCTTAAAAGCTTATCAAGGTACTTGATATATATATATATAATATTATTTTTTTATAATATTTGACAGCTTAATTTTTTTATAATATCAAACGAGCTCCATCTCGAGCTAAAGCTTTTCAAACGAGCTCGAGCTTTTGAGTCAAGCTCGAGCTTGATATTTTCTAAACGAGTCGATCTCGAGCCCATTGATTCAACTGTGAATCGATCATATGACCAGTTCGGTCCCCATGAAAATCAGCCCGACATCAAACCGATTTGAACCATTAGTTCAACCGGCCAACTGTTGAAAACAAGAAAAGCTATATAAACATAGCTCCAAATTCATGTAGTACTAAACAACTTGGTTGAAATTTTCTACTTCAAAACATATATATTATATATTTTAAAATGATTTTTAATTATTTTTTAATAATGAGATTAATATTTATTTTATTGGTTAATTATTTTTAATTGTTTATATCATATACATCATTAAAATCAAATTTTTACATATTTATTAATTTTAATTAATCTTACTTGATTGATTAATAGATGTAAAATTGTAATGTGAATTTAATATATTATTTATGATTGTAAAATTTATCTAAACAGCTAACATAGATTAACAATAATTTATTTGAAATTTAACATAAATTAATAAGAATTCATATTTAATGTAAAAGTTTATATGTAAACTAAATTTATTTTTAGTCATAAATTTATATCATTATATAATCATTATATTATTTCTTATTTAATTAATAAATTATAATATTTATTATATCATCCGCTTCACCCCAAATTTAATTCTGATCAAATCATTAACCCTTGAACCTCTCATAATTCTAAGTTGACATTAAGTTCCATTTTCACAACCTTAATTAGAATACTCTTGCATTCTTTTTATTTTTTATTTTTATTCTTAGTTTATAAAATTTTTCAAAGATAAATGTTTTTAATAATTATCTCTCTTTGTGAATAATAGTTTAATTTTTTGAGAAAAACTATAAAACATTAAATTACTTATAGAAATTCCTACCAACAATTTCTTATCTTCATCCAATTTTATATCAAGATTTGTGCTCGTTGATCACTGTTTATATTCAAATGAACACTACTCTTGATGCAATTTATATCAAAATAAATTAAAAATTATCTAGAATTCTCGGTAAAGATTTTTTTAAACGTTTTTTAGTACTTTTTGCGAGAAATATATATATATATATATATATATATATATATATAATTCACTGTGTTTTGACTTTTGAGCATAAATTTGAGAGAGTTCAGCGAGCTTTTGCGCAGGAACAATTATTACGTCCTCTGATCGGACGTAGAGCTACGTTTGGCCGCCAATAACATGTCGCCACGTGCTCTTATTCTCTATTATGCGGCCCAATGACTTGACCCGGACCGGAACCCGGGAATGCTATGTTCGTGTATTGCGAGGTATTACTCGGTATTTGCTCGGTATTGCTAGGTATTGCATGACAATAACAAGAAATACTGCTATGTGAAGACCAATACCGAGCAAATACCGAGTAATATCGAGTTGTACAGAGTTTTTTAGAAAAACTCGGTAAAACTCGGTATTTGCTCGGTATTGGTTATTGCCAAGCAAAATCGATCAATACCTAGCAATACAGAGTAATACCGAGCAATACCTAGCAAAATCGAGAAATACCGAGCCATCCTGGGTCCGTTTCGGGTTGGGTTGTCTGGACGCGCGGTAAATAGTGAGAACGCGTGGCACGATTCTACTGGCGGCCGAACGTAGAGCTACGTCCTGTGACCGGATCAAATAAAAGTTCTCTGCACAGAGGCTTTGCTGCATTTTACTCTCGGCCCGTGATTTTACGAGAGCAACCACAGTCCTTCACAGCTTCTCAATCTTTTTGCATTTGTTGTTCCTTTTGCCCTTGCTGGCTTTTCTTTTTGGTTCCTAGGATTCTCTTTTTATTGTTGAGATCCTTGACTTTTTTTATTTTTCTTTTTACAATTTTGAATTTTCATACTTAGTAATTTCTTTTTTATCAATGATACAGGCCCTAAAATTCCCACCAAAAAAAAAAAAAGTTCTGAAAGCTAGCATCAAATATATATAATGGGCTACGCTGCCTGTCAGCCCATTAAATTTGTAATGTTCTTTGATGGGCTGTGCATTAGTCCATTTAACAGATAATATATTTAAAAATATATATAATGAAGAAATTTTCTATATGTATTATCTAATTAAAATTGACTTTGGTTTGTTGGAGCATATTGGAAGTAATTGGTCCTTTTGATAATTGATTTACCAAATTTTATTTATTTAAATTTTTTTATAGTTTCTTTATTGAATTTAAATATAAATAATATTTTTTATGTAAATTCATTGTAATAAATTGATTTAATGCATCTATTAATTTAGCTTATTTGTTTTCCCTAGTTTTTAATGCAATAAAATTATTTTTAAATGAATGTACTTACTTTTCTTTGAAATGATAGAATTATATTTCATTGGATAATGTGCATGTTCAATGATATAAAGATAAATAAAATAAAATAAATAGGAAATGCCATGCATTATGTTCAATATTATGAGTTTATGACCATGTCAACAATATGAGTATAATTTCTTAATGGATTATAATACTGCTAAAAATAGATTCTTCACAATACCATTTAAAGTATTTGACATGAAAAAAGTGATAATTTATCATTATAGTTCTTGCGGGCTGAAGCATTCATGTCTATAGATAGATATATAATTTAGCATCAATACTTTGTATGAAGATCTAACACACAGACATAAAAGAAAGATGAGTGGATAAGTCATAAGATACACCAAAATTTTACGTTAAAAATCTAGAAAGAGGGAAATTCGGATTGGACAGATTTGATGTCATTGGATTCGTCTCTTTGGAACGTTCAATTTGACTATAAGTTTGTTTAAATTGGAGTTTGGATGGGCATGAATTTAATGTTGAAAGTTTTCAACTTGGATGTGAATCAAGATTCGTGCTCAATCAAGGTGATTTTTTGTGATGTATTAATAGTTATGCTTAATGTCATATACAACAAGATAAAATAATAATTATGATCTATATGAGAGTACAAAAGAGTTTGCAATTGGCAAGCAAACCAAATTATCATTTTCTTTTGTGGTTATATCATAAGAAAACTTTGCCACAACAACAATTTGGAATAAAAAACATGGCCATCCCATCATCACACAACCGCTAGCACATTTGGTATATACCATTAGGGCCGGAATCGGCTTTAATTTTGAGGGTGGGCAAAAATACAGCACAAAAATAATTAAATATTAAAAAAATATATTATATATCTATACATTATGAAAAGTTTTTTTAAAAAATTAAGCAAGAAAAATAAAGAAAAAATGTGTTATTAAACTGTTATTAAAAGCATGAAAGAGAATATTAGAACTAAATGTGAAGAAATATGTAGATATTTTAGGGCAAGTTAGGATAAAAGAGCACAAAAGAATTTTTTAGGGGGGCCAAAAAAAATTTTAGGAGGGACAAAAATTGTTTTTACTCTCTTATAATTTTTTTTTTTTTACTCCTATAAAAAAAAAAATTTTTTTTTGAGGGGGGGCAATTTTCCGCCTCTGTATACCATTATTGCGAACTTATTAATACTTTTAGGGTCTCAAAATTATGAGCTTATAGGATAGCTTGAATAGCCATTTGATAATCCTAATGGATGCTATATTGCCATTTATAAACAATTATGAAACACCAATACAAGAACATATAGAAAATCATAATAGGGAAAGTTATAATAATAGAGATAGGACATATGATCAAGTGTTGCATTCACTCATTATTTCTCTAAGGTTTGAAATCCTCATCTTGCTCTCAATGAACTCTCTTAATTGATTTACATATATTGTTGACATCTCAACATAAATCATGTTAAATGATAGAAGAAAATTTTGAGCATACATATTATAAGAGTTATATAATTATCGTTGTTAAATTTTTTAGAAATTTATGATAAAATAAGGTTTTTTTCTAAATTTAATACACCCTTAAGGGCATAATCATGGAATCTCTATCAATTGGAGACTTATACTATCAATATGGATGAAGAAATTCTTAGGAAAAATTAAAGGGAAGTTTGTACGAAGTTTATTTTAAGGAAATTTAGCATATAATGACAATGACTGTAGTATCAGAGCATTAATTTAGCTGTAATAGCTGTAATGGAGACAATGACCGACAACTTCTTCAAGTGGGCAATAAATGTATCAAAAAGTGACACAAATAATGGTGTCTCCATGTGAAATTGTTTTAGAATGCTAATATCTCTAAATGATGTATATAAGAAGATTGATATCTCCAAATAGCATCGGTATAAATAACATTACATAATAAAAAAAAATCTCCTTGTGACGAAAAAGTTAAAACACAATTTTCATATTAGTTCAAGAGTACCACATTTTTATAAGTTAGTCTATTGACTATATAAAATTAATTCAAAATAATCCCACATGCAAAAATTATGATACCATTTTATACAAATTTAATCCCTCAATTGTGCAAAATTATTGATCCAATTTAATTCCCGAGAGATTATTTTGGATCAATTTTTTATAATTGAGAATTAAATTAAAGAAATATGATACTCTAGGACTAAATTGGTTATACAAAAATAATGAGAAAATCATTTTTAAAGACTCAACTTTCCACAAAATTTTGCTTGAGAACACACCTAAAGCTAATTTTGGCTAACTATGCATGCTAGTCACTCCATCTTTAATTTCAAGTTTTTTTTCTTTTTTTCCAACAAAGACACCTAAAACATCAAATGGCAAGTCTCTTCATGTTTTTTTTTTTTTTTTTCATCAAACTTAGTTTATAAAATTTTTTAATGAAAAATTAATTCAAGTCAGATGAAATTTTATATTAATATACGATTAATACCAAGTATAAGCAAACGAATGGGTGATTTATAAATAAAAACTTCATCCCATCATTAAAAACTATATCTCTAATATTACTTTATTTTTTTTTTAGTCTGTCAACGCCCTCTTTAAATTTCTCATCATTAAAAATTTAAATCAGAACTCATTAAGATTAACCTATTTAAACCCTTATCTCTTAGCTTCAACCCTTATCCATCAGTTCCTTAAGGGCCCGAAGAGGAAACTCTACAGATAAACTAATATATCAGTTATCGTGAAGAACCTGTATTCGATATGTATTTAGACTTTCAGAACATGGAAATATATACCAATTATAGATTAAAAAGAAGAGAAAGAAGAACAAAGAGAGAGAGAGAGAGAGAGAGAGAGAGAGAGTTGAAAAGGAGAACAATATAAAAGAAGAACACATCACATGTAAGAATAAACAATAAAGTGGACTTTATAGGTGTCAATCTTGATGGCCTCACTTCCAGCACACTGCAACTTGAGAACGAACAGCTCCATTATAGAGCAATAATCGTCCACTATCATTTACAATGAATTGAATATGTCTTAGCTTTTTGTCTTTGAGATAGGTGTTTTAACTTTCTTCCTCCTCACCCACTAAAGTTTGATGCCTAACCTTATCAGTTAGACATTTAGCTTGGTATAGAGTGCCATGGATGTAAGATTTTGATTAATAGTAAGTAATTTATGTGTCACACCAAGAGCTATTAGCTTCAAAGGCTATCGATGCTATAGAGTTTGATTGATGGATGGTAAAAAGCATTGAAGATAGTTAAAATTGGGATGATGGCCTTCTCTCTTTTTGTGGTGGAGATTTTGTCTGGCTGCTCTTTCATGTGGTTTTTTGGTTTTCTTTTCAACTGGTTATTTTTTTGGGTTATAGAGATATCATTTTAATTTTTAGCTGATGAGCTTCCTCACTTTTTTTACTGCTCATCTTCCTTCTAGCAGCTCACTTGTAACCTCTTGGAAATTATTACAGGGTTCGCCCATAATTTTTGCTTGGGACGTCTTTCTTACTGCTTCTTAAAGCAGCTTTCTATAACAAAAAAATTAGAAAGCTGCTTTAAGAAGCAGTAAGAAAGCAGTCCCAAATGAAGGCTTAGATTTTGTCTGGGAAGACTTTTTCATTTCTTAAAACTATTTTTTAGTACAAATATTAAAAAATTTGTACTAAAAAATTGCTTTAAGAAGCAGTAAGAAAGCCATCCAAACGAAACTTTAACAATGAAAAATTTACAGTGAAAACAAGATTGAGTAACAATTATTAATCATAGGATAATAGAAAATATAAATAGCTAGGTGGCTTAAGCATTCATGATAACTGATAAAGAATATTGAACATGCAATATTGATAAATTGGTATAAATTATGGAAAAAAAAAAAGAAGATTATATAGAATAAGTTTAACATCTTGTGCATTAATACTCAATATGAGAAAAAAATTAAATAATGTTTTTAAATCAATACGATTATAGTTATAAGACCAATTTGATGATAATGTACACTGCTAGTTAAAAACTAAGAGTATTGACCCTTATTAATAAAGTTTTGTCGTCTCTATATTTCGTTAATTTGAATGAGAAAAAAATGTTTATTATACAAGTAGTTATTCTAATAAAATGAAAAAAAAAAAAGAGAGAAATTAGAAGAAAAATAATGAAGAATCATTTATATAAGAAAGTGAGATATAATTTTTAAATATTTTTAATAATTTTATAATCAAAATCCTGAATGCTAATTGTTGCGTCCTAGAGTATTCGCGGTGGTAGAGAAATATATATTTTTACGTCTTAACATTGTACGAAGATCTAACACACAATCAGATAAGAGAGAGGGTGTTGTGTTCATAAGAGACACCAGAGTTTTTACGCGGACCCCTAAAAAAGGGGAAAAAATCACGGGGCATGGTCCAGTTTCAATGAATCCACTAATATTTGCAGTCGATTACAAATGACGCCCTTCTTAGGGAGAAGGCCTTAGCTTGATGTTACAAATGTACGTCATATAGAGCGCATTACATGGTGGGAGTTACAATAATCAACATAGACATGTTTGTTTGGTTGGAAGGGCCATTGTGGGAAACGGAGGTCGGAAGGATCGTAGTCGGCAGGAGACTGGGGTCTGAAAGACCGTAGTAGGAGGGCGGTACTTCGGGAGAACTCTCAGCATTAAGTGGTGGTCCAGAAGAAGTTCGGGCGTCAGGTGGTGGCTTGGTGGAGCTCAGGGCCTCAAATAGTGGTCAGGTGGAATTTCGGGCCTCAGGTCGTGGCCTGGTGGAGCATAGAGCCCCAAGCAGTGGTCTGGCAGAAGCCCATGCCTCAAGTGGTGGTCCGGCAGAAGTCCGAGTCTCAGGGGGTGGTCCGGCAGAAGTTCGGGCCTCATGTTGTGGTCCGACAGAAATCTGGGCCACAGGTGGTGGCCTAGTGGAGCACAAGGCCTCAACTGGTGGTCTAGCGGAGCAACGGTGTCAGGAGGTGGTTCAGTGGAGGTGAGGGCCTCAAGTGGTGGTCCGGCAGAAGTCCGAGCCACAGGTGGTTGCCTGGTGTAGCACAAGGCCTCAAGTGTGTTGTCCGGAGGAGCAACGACGTCAGGCGGTGGTCCGGTGGAGGTGAGGGCCTCAAGTGGTGGTACGACGGAAGTTCATGCCTCAAGTGGTGGTTTGGTGGAGCACAATGCCTCAAGTGGTGGTCAAGCGGAGCAACGACGTCAGGCTATAGTCCAGCGGAGGTGAGGGCCTCAAGTGGTGGTCCGGCGGAGCAACGACTTCAGGCGGAGGTCCGACAGAGGTGAGGGCCTCAAGTGGTTGTCCGACAAAAGTTCGGGCCTTAGTTGGTTGTCCTGTATAGGTGAGGGCCTCAAGTGGTGATCAGGTAGAAGTCCAGGCCTTAGGTGGTGGTCCGACGGAGCAACGACGTCATACGGTGGTCCGGCAGAGGTGAGGGCCTTAAGTGGTAGTCCGATGGAGAAACGACGTCAAGTGGTGGTCCGGCGGAGGTGAGGGCCTCAAGTGGTGGTTTGGTGGAGCAACGACGTCAAGCGGTGGTCCGGCGGAGGTGAGGGCCTTAAGTGGTGGTCCGACGGAGCAACGGCGTTAGGCGGTGGTCCGGTGGAGGTGAGGGCCTCCAATGGTGGTGCGGCGAAGGTGAGGGCCTTCGGTGGTGGTCCGGCGGAAGTCCGACGGTGGTCGAGGAGGAGCTTCTTCCTTCTCTTCTTCCTTCTTCTCTTCTTGCTTCCATCTCCTCTCAAGAGAAATGAGGGGTCTATTTATAGATTTTTGGAATGGCATGACCCGTAAATAGGTTAGAGATCAAGGGTAAATGGGGAGTGGTTGGATGGACGGACGATATTGAATCCCTTGATTATGCACCATTCATCAGGCATTTGAGGGCCTTAATGATGTCGAAATCTAGCGATCCTGGACTCATTGGATTCGTTTGGTCGAGCCGCTCGATTCGACTATAAGCACGTCATGTTTAAAAACTGTTTGATAACCCAAATTGTGGTTTGAACCTTCCAACAACGCTTCGGGTCCTTGATTTGTACTCATTTCGGCTCAGATTGAGCCGAATTTGGTGTCATTGGGTTTGTAGACTGTTCAGTTCGACTGTAAGTTTGCTGAAATCAGAGTTCGGATGGTCCCAATTTTAATTTCTGAAGTTTCCAACTTGATTTTGCATGGAGATTCGTGCCCGATCAAGATAATTTTTTGAGGACGTATCACTAATATACTTTAAGTGCATTTTAGATTCATTTTTTAAAATAAACTAGCTCATGAGCTAACGATTAAAGTAAGAGCTGGTTCAACCTTGGCTCGTTAGCTCATCTAGTTCAGATCATGAGTCATTTATCGAGTCGAGCTCTAGCTGACTCACAAGTAGGCTTGACACACTTGCACCTCTATGATAGGACAAGGGAGCAAGCTACTAGTCAAAATAGGTTATTCTCTATTCGAAGAATGAATATATATATTCTTTTATTAAAATAAAAACTCCACAAATTTTTATATAATATACTATTTAATTATTTTGATTAATAAAAATTCTCTTCAAACAAGAGTAAAGAAAAATTATCAAAATGATCCAACGCCTATTTATGGAAAGTTAAAATGATCCTCAATTATATTAAAAAAATATTTTGATTTCTCTAATCTTTTAAAAAATTCAAAATAGTCCCACATGAAAATATTTCGGTTTCTTTTAAGTAGTTTAAAAATTAAAAATAGTCCTTAATATAATTGGAGACTTCTTTGATCCTTTATAAAGAGTTAAGAAAACGTTTGTATTTTAATTAATTAATGATCTTCTTTGCTATGTTTGGTTTCATTTACTTTGTTTATTTTATATATATATATATATATATTACGCCTAGTACTTGATGGGTAGACTTCGTAATATTTGATTATAATAAGATATTAAGTTATTCGTTCCGGCGAAATTAGGAATGGATTAGGTGGCCAAACTCGCTGTCCTAAGTTTTGACCAAAAATTATATAATTTTGTATAGAATAAAAAATTTTCTCACAAATATTAACTCTTTTACTGTTCACAGTATGAAAAATTTTTCTTCTAAATTTAAGTAAGCAGGTTGGTCACTCAATTTTTAAAAAATAACGTGAATTTAAAGAGGTGATTAAAGAAATGATGAGAGAATGAAAATTTGATTAATAAATAATGAGAAATTAAGTTTTTTTTTTTCTAGCAAGTTAATTAAACACTTGAATTTTAATATTTTAATTAAACTCAATAATAATATTGTTGGGTCATGGTTTGAACGTTCCAAATGTGCTTCAGGTCTTTGATTTGGACTCATTCGCGCTAGAATTGAGTCAAATTTGGTGTCATTGGTTTCGTATTTCCGAGACGTTCAGTTTGATTGTAAGTTTATTGAAATCAGAGTTCAGATAGTCTTGGGTTAAATTTTTTTTAAGTTTACGACTTGATTTTGCCTTGAGATTCATGCTTGATCAAGATAATTTTTTGATGATATATCAAATATATTTAAAAAAATTCACTAGCTAAATGTGTCTAATGGTGCTTAACTCAAATATGACTCATTGAATCTTCAAATTCATATATGGCCTATTTATTTATTAGAATTTAATTGGTTGAAGAGACCATTCAATTCAGTTACCTCATCATGTTGAAGAATTATATATCTATAGATTCGCTACATCTACAAGATATATAACTTTGTAGGACGAGAAATTTTTGGTATTAGATATGTATGGGTTATATCATGATAACTTTAAGGTTTAATTAACAATGCTCCATCGAAGTTAAAATTAGCTAGAGGGCTAATTAAAGAAGAAAAATGAAGGATTTAATGGGATGCAAAGAGACTTAAGGAAACAATATTGTTTTAAGGAAATTAACAAAATTCTCTGATTATAACCCTACATAATTTTTAATTTTAGATTTTGTGGATTTTCTCTCATATGCTATCTACTATATCTAGCTCCAAATGATTTTGCACAACTTTAAACCCAAGAACAAAATCAAGTTCCATTATATCCAAATGGAGTGACCTTTAATTATCCTATTAAATTTTTGATCAAATTGATATCAAAGTTGTAGTTTTATTTAAGAAAATTAAAATAGTTGTTATGGTACTTATTAAGGTCAAGGATCTTCAAAATCAAATGAAGCAACATTGTTAGATTTGAGGGACCATTGAAGGTTGACATTAAGGGTATAACTTTGATTGAATAAGTTTGATTCTTTCTTCAAAGACATTCCCATAACAATCATAATAGTAGAAACACAAGAATCGAATGCATCAACCACTGGCACCAAGCTGAATTTGTGCTCATGCGGATATCAATGTTAGAAGAGTATGGTGAATTCATGAAATTGATGAGTATGAGATGATGAAGATCGATCAAGCTAAGGCTAATGAGAATAAAAATCTTACACTTATCAAGAAAATAGCTTAAAAGAGAGCGTAGCTTTTTTTTTTTTAATTAAAGTTGGAGCAAAAGCTCAAATTGTCAACGTATGATGGTACTATTGACACTAATCAAATTTATAATTAGATTGAGTATCTCAATACTTACTTTGTTGTCCATGAATTTTCCAATTTATCACATATTTCAATTTTCAATTTAAATTTTTTTCTATTTATTCATTATGTTGGAGCTCTTCTATAAAAACTAACAATGTCACATGGTTGGCTTGGCAGGATTTAAGAGATAGTTGAAGGATTAATTTTATCCAATTGATTATAAAAGGTAGAACTATGGAACTTAGCAAGAGCTAGTCCAAAATTCTAAAGATACTATTTAAGATTATTCTTAGATTTTATAAGTTATGTCATTATCTAAAAATCTCCTTGGACATACACAATCCACTTTTATGAAGTATTTGCATTACTCAATGGAGTATTAGGCTGATAATTGAAGCAATTTTAGGTCAAGTTCTCACTTATGTTAGTATGAAAATAATCATCAAGGAGCCTATTTGAGTCTAAATAAGTGAAGAAGTCATAAATAAATCGCGATTAAGACATAAATCATTAGGGATGATGAAAATAAAGATAAGAAACCTTAGTTCTCTCACTTTAAGAGGATGAGGCGTGTGGTGGATGGAATCAAGTTTTTCTTGATTCTCAAAGCATTATTTTTAATTATTTTATTGCTTATTTAATTCGATAAAAAGATTACATGTGTTAAATTAAAGCAATATCATTTGAGTTTTTTTTATAAATAGCTCTCTTCTCATTCTATTTGGCTTATCTTAAAGCTCTTTCTAATGTAGCAGAGCACTACCTAGAGACCAATAATGATTTATCTCATATTAAAGCCATAACTGATGTGGAAGAAACATTATAACCTTCTTATCCGTTCTTTTATAAAAATCTTAAATTTATTTCTATTGAGTTCTCTTATTGTGAGCTCTCTACTATCACAACTCACAAGCCCTTCCTATGGTTCAACATTAAACCCACTTTTCATACCTAAAGATTAGTTAGGAATAAACTTTGGGCAACTATTTAAAATTTAGATGGTCATAGGCTCAATCGATCTTCCACACTAAGAGCATGTCGATCGTCTTCATTATTATATGGTTTGTATTCCTTAAAATTTTTCATATCGATCTTGTTTTATCAATCTTGTTTTATCACTTTTTTTTTTCTTTCTTATTGATTGATTGAATCCAACTAAATATATTTGAAAGAATTATGTTGAAGTAAGCCAACATCTTGATTAGTTACTTGTAAGCCTAGGACTTAGGCTATCATGATTGAAGTATGGTAGTCCTGTTCAGTTATTCTAGTCTAACAATGTAAAAGGTTCAAACTCATTTAATGTTGTTGAGATCTCCACAAGGACTATAGATTTGAATGTTGCTATTGACTCACAGTCGAAAAAATTATTATTCTATGTCAAATTTGCCGTCCGGATGTCTAAGCCCGCAGCTCGGTACCGAGGCTCTGTACCGCACAGTACAAGAGCTTGGTATTACTGACGTGGCTCATTCTGATTGGTATCCAGACATAGAACTGTATTCGATGTCCACAGAAAATAATCTTTCCCACAGTCGAAGGTGGCAAGTGGATTCACTTTAACCCAATAATAATGATTCATGTGGTACATTAGTATCTTTTTCTCACCTAACGATGCATTATGGCTTAATGATTAGCCTCTAAAATAACTTTCTTTCCTTTCAGCAGAATGCAATTTATTAACATTAAATGCACATATTTATTTGTTAATGACATATAGATAATTCCATAATGAATAAAATTAAAGCTAAGGACCAATGGTCTGTACTCCAATAGGAGAAGATCGAGCTGTTTATCTAATTCATAACTTTATTATCAAATGAATTAAATTAAATGTAACAAATTCTAATTATTGTCATTAGGTTTAACGAAAATCATTATAATTATTCGCTAAACCGAAACTAACCAATAGTGATTTAGTCAAACCTCCAAATAAAAAAAGCAATGGCAATTAAGCAGCGAAAAACTCAATTAAGCTAAAGGAGGTTCCTTTAATGATGTAAGGCGCCGAGGTGTAAAGAGGAAGAGATTATAAGCCGTAGATACCGTCATTAGTTTAAGGTTAAGGTGGGTGGTTTTTATTGCTTTTAAAGCATTCATTAGTGCATTATTATCATTGTTTGTTAGCTAATTATCGAAGCTGAACTTTCTAAGTCAAAAAGGTTGAAAGACCGTGGGGTTGCGTATATATGCAAGGTAGAAGCTAATTCATAAAAAAATAGAAAGTTGTCTTTATAATTTTGAAATTATTCGTCGAGACTTAAGGTGGTTGGTGGGACGAGCACGGTAGGGAACCCTCCTTCCCGGGTTTGAATTCCTTCTACTACGGCCTCGTCTCTTCAGTGGGGCAAAGCAAGTGTGGCCGGATGTTGGTGGGTGGCCTTGTTAGGTTCCGCCATGCGATTAGTTAAGCCGAAACATTTCCTTAACAGTGGCAGCGGATAGATATCCCGTTCCTAAGAAAATAATAATAACAATAATTTTGAAATTAAGAATTTGTTTGGGACAATAGTTTAACTATTTTATTCTATAGAAAATAATTTTATTTTTATTTTACTGTCATTTTTAAAAAGTATATATATAATAAAAAATTCTGTTCATAATTATAATAATTAAATTATTTTTTTCATAATAATTTTTAAAATTAATTTTATAAAATATTGCAGAAGCTCTAAATAAATTATAAATTTATGATATATGATAGTACTTTGGCACTTAAATTTTCATAGTACATATATTAAGAAAAGCACTTTTTTTTTCTTTTTTTCGTGCGAGCATTATTCGAGTATTAAAGTACTAAAAAAGTGAAAACAGCGAGAAAGGGCAGATTGTACGAACACCACCTCTTCTTTCCATTTGACCGATTTAATGCGTTTGATCGGTATACATGTGAAAGCACTTGGAATCTCATTCCCACTATGATTTTATTTTGAAAATATAATAATATTGCATTTAAAAAAAATATTCTATGCTTAATTTTATAATTGTTGATATGATATTTTTTTATTAGGAGATTGTTTATTTTGAAATAGAAAAATTTTATTGCGTATAGAATATTCGTGGAGATAGAGAGATCATAAGCTTAACGTATTAATTTCTTATGAAGATCCAACACACACATGACACATATAAGAGAGAATGACGCCAAGATTTTTGTGTGAAAAACTCAAAAAAGGAGAAAAAATTATGGGCCTTGCTTAATGAAATATTTCCACTAGTGTTGGTTGATTACAAATGATGGTCTTCATTGGGAGAAGGTGTTGGCACAAATAAAATAAATATATATTATATATAACATCGTACATCATTATGATTGGAAGAATCCAATAATAAGAGAGTTGTTTCTCAAGAAAGTGTTAGTCTGTTCATTTGATCGATAGGACTGTATTTGGGTGATAGTTATCAAAGAGATCGTAATAGGCGACCGATGGAGATCAGAAGGACCGTAATTAGCCAACGGTGGTTAGAGAGACTATAGACGATGAGTGCCCGAGGTCAGAATGATCGTAGTAGGGCGACAGCGGTTAGAGGGACCTGTAAACAGTGGACGATAGAGATCAGAAGGGCCAGTGATGGGAGGGACCGTACGTAGTAGGCTAGTGACGAAAGTCATAAGCATCATAGTTGGGCAATGGTGGTTGGAGGGACTGTAGTCGACGGGTTAAGGTGGTTGGATGGAGAACCAGCTGTGGTGGCCATATGATGGTCTACTAGTGGCAACCGGGCGTTAAGGGTTCGCCAACGGTGGTGCCGGGGTGGAACTCCAAGATTCTTCAAGCCTCAGAGCTTTCTTAAGTCTTTAGCTCATGATTTAAGCCTCCTACCCCCTCATATAAAAAGTGAACGTTCATTAATAAATTTTGAGAGTAGCATGATCTGTAATATGAAGAAGATCCAAGACAAATTCAGAACGCTCCATCGGACATCCCATATTAATTCCCTCAATGCTAGAGCATTTATCAAGTATTTAAGCACCTTAATGACGTCAAAATGAAGCAATCTTTAGCTCATGATTAACTACAAGCATGTTTAAATTGGACATCAATTGGTCATCCAATTGTTGCTCTCATGCTTTCAAATATGCATTAAACCCTTAATTTGAGCCCATTTGGACTCAAATTGACCTGATTTCAATGTCGTTAGGCTTGTTTCGTCGAGACTTTCAATTTCATTATAAGTTTGCTAATATTGGAGTTTGAAAGCTTCTACCTTGATATCCTTAAAATTTAAAATTCGTGCTTGATCAAGGCGATCTCTGGACTTATCAATTCTAAATGTAATAACTTTGAAAAATATTGTTGTTTTATTTGAAATAAAAGAAATATAGAATAAATCTTAATAGGAAGGAGATTCCAAGTGCTTTAAAAATTCATCATTGAAATACTTTAAAATATTGACGTATCAATTTCTTTTATAGATTAATATTGTTCTTTCTTTTTTATGTAGTAGTTTTACAATGAACCCCTTTCATGTGCCTTTACTCACAATTAATGAAATATTCTTCAACTTTGATTTCTAGATGAACAAGTTATATATTTTTTATATCATCACACATAATTATATAATTTTGGCTGACTTCTCTAATTGCAATATATGAAATTATGAAAAGAGAGAGCCTGCTACCCCTTAGGCTAGAAAAGTGCCCCTGCCCTTGCTATGATAAATTCATTCAATCTTAATTAGATTGTAGTGTTGAGAATATCAAATGTATAGCCTCACTAAGTCCAATTACACAAGTAACTAGATTTGTTAAAAAAATTGCCTACAAAGAAGGAAAAGCACTTCAAATTTCATTGGAATGATATAAAACCTCCAGGTTTTGCTGAAGTGATAGAATTCTATGTTGTTAAGCTAGTTCCTTAAATTAGTTGTGAAATAATATTTATGTCTATATAGAACATAGTGGAATTAACTCAAAAAATGATCGAGTTGGGCATTCTTTACTTTCTCTAATTGTGTTGCGCCTTTTTAGGGTCTATGTGATAATAAGCCTTATAGGGGGTTCATAATAAAGACCCTATATTGCATTATGAGTCTTGTAGGGATTTTGATTCATCTTGACCTCCTAACTTTTTTAGATAATTAATTATCCTATTTATCACTTTCCTCTTGGGATTTATACAAATCATTTTGGGAAATTTCAAGTGACGAACCTACCCAGTATTAATGGTTCAAGAGATCGTTTAAATTACCATG
Source organism: Dendrobium officinale (assembly GCA_019514585.1). Lineage (NCBI taxonomy): Eukaryota > Viridiplantae > Streptophyta > Magnoliopsida > Asparagales > Orchidaceae > Dendrobium > Dendrobium officinale. The sequence goes on along the minus strand of CM033696.1, from coordinate 35,273,922 downwards.
CTTTCTATGGTCTTTTAAATAAGCGAAGACATTATATTTTACTTTTTTTTATTGTATTCCATAGACTATGGAGGCAATTGAAAGTCATTTTAATAAGAACCCTATCCAATAGTAGGTACCCTCTAGGAAACATAAATTTGCATTGCTTATAAGATTTATTAAAAAAGTGAGATTTTTCTATCATATGTTCATATTGGGTCAATAGATTAAGGAGCCCTTGTGCTTTTTTTTTTTTAAGTAAAGATCATGTCCAACACTAGATATTCCCTTTGAAGTCAAAATCAAAATATCATTTAGGGAATATAAGATAAATATAAATCTTTTCTATTATTGCTCTCTTAGGGTCTATAGATTTTGGAGAACTCTTAAGAAAATTTTGTAAGAACCCAAACATTTGGAGCTATCTAAGGCTTTCAAGGTTATATAGTCTTTACTTTTCTTTAAATAAGAATAATTTCATTTGTTTACGTATCCTCTTTAGTCCATACAATGATTTAATAAGAAGAAATTTGTTTATTGTTATACCCTCACAGTGCCAAAAAAAAGACCCGCATGAGAAGTTTTGAATAAAAGTATAATAAAAAAAATTTATTGGTATGCAATTCAAATTATAAAATGATCTGAAAAGAAAAATATGAGGGGTGTCTTAAATCATGATATAGAGATTTAATTTATGAAAAAAAAGAATTCTACTATTGTTAAAATACAAATTTGTTGACTCATATATAACACATCGAAAGATAAATTCTCTAAAAATCCTGATGAGATGAGACACTCAATTTATTCAATATGTGAGTTATTGCAATTTATATGAAAGCCACAATATGTAGAAATTTCTTTGTATCCCATTTTAGTTGATGAGACAAATTAAGGGCCTTCATTATACAAATTAATGATAAAATATAGGCCCATGAATTATTTAGTTTTGTTAGAAGTTTTTATCATATTTTGACCTTAATAGAGTGAATTAATAATTCTTGAAGATTTTTTTTTTATTTCCTTAAAATTAGAAAATTATTTGCTTAAAGATCCATGAAGGCTAGATAATTCATGTAAGATAGCCTTTTGAATTTCCTTGACTTCTTCGAGTTGTTCATGCAAAGATTAATGGTTAATCCATCATTAGAGCTATTGGATATAATAAGATAAGAGTGGGAAGTTGATAGCTAATTTCCTCTATACCTCTTAATTTGGTGAGCTTAAGATGTAAGTGGGGCATAGGTATATTTCTTTTGAAGTTAGATAAAAGTGGTTGACTAAATATTAAATTACAAATTAAATTAATATTTACCAATATATATTGGACTAAATGAGTTAACTATAAATAGGGGTGTTAATATTTGACACGACCCGAAAACCTGAACTAAAAATTCTAGGTTATGGTCAACTCATTTCGCAAATGGATCTGATTCGGGTTTCAGAATTTGACCCGTTTGAAAATATGGGTTTAATTGGTCTGGGTCAACCCGCTAACCCGAAGTTGACCTGAAATATTTAATTAGATAAAAGTGGTTTCAGACTGACCTTAACCAGATCTCCTGCTAAGCGGCTAACCCGCTTGCCTTCCCTCTCTGGTTCGCACACCACATAAGAAAAAAAACCGGCCCTAGTTCCTCTCTTCCGTCACACTTGCCCGAACAAGTCCCAGAAGAAGGAGGGTCGAAGGTTCGCACACCTCTGAAGCACCCTGATTGTAATATCAAGATCTGCTCCAAGATCGTCCAGGACGATCTGGGATCGTCCTGGGACGATCAGGTGAAAAGTTGCTCCAGAAATTGTCCAGAATGGTTCCAGGTGTTTTCCTGTAGGCATCGTACAGGCCGATCGAGACATCGGCCAGGTCGATTGGCACTGTTCAAAATATCGGCCGGATCATAGCCCTGGGAGCCATCCAGGGCGATCGATTTGGTCGGATCGTCCCGGGACGATCTGGCGATCGGCCGGGCCGATCGGAAGATTACTTAAGGGAATTCAGCTCATTTGAAGAGAGAGAAAAACATTTTAAAATATCTGATTTCAGCCGATGAGAGAGAAAGTCGAGGGCATCTTTGGAAAAGTTGATTTTTGGACGACGCGGAGCCATTTTCGTCCGACGAGACTGTTCAGTATATTGCTGTACGCAAGGTAAGGCACATTCCGCCTTTCTCAATTTTCAAAACCATCGTGTTTGGCGGTATTTTCTGTCCGGATTTTGTTTCCGTCAGCGATTTTCGTCCGTATCTTTTGATTTGTTCAGTTTTTACCGTGTAACTTTCTGTATATTGTTGCTGTGCCGAGTGTGCACGTTTTAACTATATTTTGAAGATTTTTGTCCGAGTATTTTTTATTCGACTGTGTTTTTAGTCGACTGGATTTTTCTGTGAACTTGGAAATTCTCTGTGCAGTAGAATAAATATTCTGAAATGTTGATATCTATATTCTGTGCAAATTTGGTAAATTGTTATCTTCAGGAAAATTGTGTAAATTATGTATACTGCCGTTGTGCTGCCCGATTTTTGGGTAATTTTTGATTTGTCCGGACCTGACTCTAATTTGATATGCTATCTGTATATGCTATAAAAAGGGAGTTATAAGGGGCCTGGATCCTATGAGATTCAGTTAGTGTCTGGGAATTCTGAAATGAGCTCAATATGAAATCTGATATCTGTTCTGTTCCGGATCCGAGGAAATTATTTTAGGTGCTATAAGCATTATATATGTATTCTGGTGCTATAAGCACATCTGTTCTGGTGCCGTGAGCACAAAGGGAGGCATAAGGGGTCTGGATCCTATGAGATTCAGTCAGTGTCAGGGAATTTAGCTATGAATTAAATAATATCTGATATCTGATTCTGATATGATTCTGATACGATTTTGTTCTGTTCCGATATGATCTGAACTTTTGATTTCTGTACGATTCCGTTTCTGATTTGATCTGTCTGATCTGTTTTGTTTCTGATTTGATACGATTTCTGTTTCCGTACAGTTCTGTTTGATTTGATCTGTTCTGTTCTGATCTGTCCGATTCTGTTTTAATGTCTGTACGGATTTATCTGATGTGTTGGTTTTGAGACTCTGAGAATTTTGATTGGAGGTTTATCGCTTTGCTGAGCTGTTGAGCTCACCCTTGCTTTCTGTGGTTTTCAGGTTCTGGGAAAGGGAATGAAGTCCAGGATTAGATTTCAGAGTCTGATCAGTATAGGTATTGTTTTGTACCTTTTGATTTTTTGTACAGTCATGGCTTTTCTGTTCTGTCTTTCTTTCTGTTTAAAAGCCATGTACTGTATTTGTAGATGATTGTTTTGAGGAAAAGAAAAGAAAAAGATAAATCTTTTGTTCCGCTGTATTTGATGTTTTTAGTAGCTCTGTGTTTGTCTGTTTTGTTTAAAATGTTTGGAAGAATCAGTTCCGAACCAAATTCCAAAGCCAGATCCTGGTTAGATGATTTTCGGTCGCGGCCCGGTGCGAACGGGATCCATCCCGGGTCAGGTCGGGTCGTGACACTGATAGCCTGATCCCTCTATTCTTTATGAGTGGTCAGCAGCCAGCCCTTATAAGACCCCTCTAGCCTTGTTTGAACTCGAGCTGAAGCCGATGTGGCTGCCTCTCTCTTTCCCTGCTCCCGAAGACCCCTGTTTACTGAGCTGATCAGGACTTCCAACTCCAAAAGCACACACAATTTTTTTTTATCGGAAGTAAAGAAGATGACGGATTGGCGGGTCACGTCGGGTTGACCTAGGTCTGAAGCGGGTCAGATTCGGGTCCAAAAAAGTGACCCATTTATAAAAACGAGCCAGACTCTGGTCAAGTCAACTTGTGCCGGGTCTATTCCTAGTTGGACTCGAGCCTGACCCGAGACCCGATTTTGACAGCCTTAACTACAAATATGACTCTCCTAAAGTTACATAAAAGTTGATTGTATCAAGAATTTATATAAATTGACCTTCGAAATTATAATTATTATGAGAATAAGGCTAGAATTTGGTGTTGGTTAGTCCAATGTTTATAAAGATAGTGTACATTTTAACTACTTATATAAAACAAAACCCTTGTAATATTTGAAAGGTGTTAAATCTCTAATTAAGTTGATGAGAATAGCTTGGGTACCATACTAATCAATTAAAATAGAGTCATCAAAGGTAATTTGATTATCTTATAGTGCCACTTTTTGAGCACAGGGTAAGCTGTATTGGTCTTATATCAAAACGCATGTTATACTAAATGTTATCTAGTAAATGAATTAGCCTCAAACCATTCAGGTTTTGAGTGGCTTTCAACTGCATGTGAGGTGCTTAGCAATCTAGATCTCCACAAGGATTTTTAACTTTGGATGTTTTAATATGCTCTATTTTGGAAAATGGTGTTATTGTTTTAATGACTATGGAGGCAAGGAGCACGACCATGATCTTTTGGTTGCTTATATTTTCTCAATTGAAGAGATTGAGTTGTCCCTCACTATTAATTCTTTACTGAAAGTTACATAAATTACTTACAATGAGCATCAAAGATGAATAATATGTACCAAGGCAGAGGCCCTTTAAGAAGATCCTCCGTAGTAGCATTGGATCAATCCGTGTAATTTAACAAACTCTTAAGGAGATTCTATAAAAGTATTCATTATGGATCTCCCTTTTCATTCCAATGGATCCAAGAGAAGTGGGATAAATCTTTGATGTTTGTTTAAATCCTAATAAATCATTCATCGAAGAGGTTGGTGAGTTAAGTGCAAGGATGTATGGCATTATCAATGAAATTTATTATAATTTTAACATGAAGTGTGATATGTGATAATTTTTAAGGTTATGAGTTATTATCTCTCAGGAGGATTAGAATCCTCTTGAGAGAATTCTCTTTGTAGGCCTTCGGGGTTAATTGAGAAGTAACTATTAGATAACTTTGCTAATTCATATGATTAATGAAACATCATTCATGTTTGCTAGGGTTTTTGCTGCTCTGCTAGGGCTTTTGCCCTAGCCACCTTCGTCTCCGCCTCCGTCTCTCTCATTCTCATGGCGAATAAAAGGTCAGACCCTGGCTTTCTTGAGGGTAAGCATTCCAAATCCTTCAAAGAGGTGTTGTCTGGTTCTGATGTTTCTAAGATTTTTTTCGGATTTTCTTGTGTCTATGATTTGGGGTTTGCCGGCTTTGTGGATTTCGAATGATGGATTTTTGCATCTTGCGAAACCTTTTGAGTTTGCTTTGGTGGGGAAATTTTTGCTTAAGCGGACGACTTTGGATTCAATTCGTAGTTTCTTTTTCAATCTAAAATTATCGGGTGATTTCTCTGTTACTTTGTTGGACCAGTCCAATGTCTTGATCAAGCTTACGAATGACCTAGACTATGGGAGGGTTTTTCCGCATCGTTTCCATTTCGTGTTTGGTTGTTTCATGAAAGTGATAAAGTGGTCGCCTCTCCTTGACCTTTCGGAGGAGTCGTCGATTGTCCCTGTCTGGATTTTATTTCTGGGGCTTCGTCCTCACCTGTTCTCTCCTCGAATTCTTTTTGGTTTGGGGTCTCTTTTTGGCCGGCTGATTCACACCGATAATGCCACGGCTGTTGGTTCGCGTCCTTCAGTCGCTTGTATTCTTGTAGAAATTGACATTTCCAAAACTTACCCTGACTTTGTTTGGCTAGGTCCGGATAAACTTGGGTACGTTTAGAGAGTCGTTTTTGAAGGAATGCCTAATTTCTGTCAGCATTGTAAAGCTGTGGGTCATAAGAAGTCGGAATGTATTAAGTTATTCCCTAATTTGCGGCCGGCTGTGGATTCGGTTCCCTTGCCGGTGGCCTCTGTTTCTGAACCCATAGTGAATTCTGTTAATCCTAATGTTTCTTCTATCCTGAAAGCTAATTTAGCCCCCCTATGTGTTGAAAATGTTTTTAATGTCGATGCTCCTTATGTGCTGGAGGTTTTGGGTAGTGATATTGCTAATACTGGGGTTGTGGTTGCTGCTTTTCCCACTGTTGGTTCACCGGTTTGTTCTCCTGGTGATGTGGGTCTCCTACCCCGTTGGTTGGTGAGACTTTTGGTGTATTGGGGGATGCCGTTGTACTTGGTGCTGTGGTTGGAATTGTTCCGGCCCCTTTAACTCATGATGTTGTTAATAATAGCGTTGTTGTGGGTTGTTGTCCGGTTTTGGTTGAGATCGACCCTTCGACTACTCCGTCGCCTGCTTTGGGTGTCGAGGCTTTGGCTTTGTCTGCCTCTCGGCTGAGTCTTAATGAGGATTCTTGAGGGTTGGATATTGTTGTTTCTCCTGTTTTGGGTGTTGAGGCTTCGTGTAAGTCTGTTGCGTCTGTGGACCTTAACGAGGAGTGTGTGCGGGTGGATAATATTACTGGGAATGGAAAATAGGTCTGCTCAAATACTTTTGTTGATGTGCCTGTTAATTTGATCGACACCCAAGCTTTGGTCTATCGTGTGGGTGATAGTTCTGGATTGAATGTTAGGACCCATGTTGATTGGTTGCATGGTTTGTCTGTATTTGAATCTGAATCCGACTCATCTTCGGATTATTGCGGTGGCTCTGACCCTGGACATGATTTTAATCTGGTTCGAGATAGACTTATACTCTCTGATGCCTCTCGTGGGAGATTTCGTGGGAGGGGCAGGAGGAGAAGATAATTCCTTTTTCTTCTGTGCTTTTTTCTTATTGTTTTATCTTGATTGCTTATCTGGTTATTTGGCCGTTTTGGAGGATCGCCGGATTGAGGGGAAATGATGTGGCTGGGGCTCGTGTCCTCGTCGTCATGTTGGTGGCAACCTTTGGTGTTGTACTCAAACTTGGTTGGATTTATTGATGCGCTTTCTTCACCTTACTGGATGGTCCGTGCGAGGTTTCGGGGATGCTGGGAGCCTCGGCCGATTACTGAGCCCTCTTTTGGTTTCATTTTGCATTTTTTTCTTTTAATTTTGCTCTTCATCTGGTGTAACCCCTTTTTTTTATTCTAATATATTGGTTTTTTGTTATTAAAAAAAAAACTATTAGATAACTTTTTTGTGTCCCTTCATCAGACTCAATATAGTTCCCAAATTCATCTTTATTATCCTTGATCACCAACACATCTAGCGTTAGTTGGCTTTAATAGCTATTTTCACTAAAATGCAAAAGCATTATCATAATTTTTCTTATAAATTACACTCCAAAATAATGATAAATTAGCACATGCTTATGTGCTACACCTCATTTATTGTAAATAATGTAATTCATATGATCAAATTATTATTAATCTCTTGAGTTCATCATAGCTACAATTGTCTTACTATTTTCTACTTATAAAATAACTTAAATTTAACATATTTATAATTATCTTTCACCCTCTCGAGATATAAATTTTTTTTTTATCATTAGAGATGTAAATGAAGTATTTCTTGTAAAAATTGATCTAAATTAAGTCATTTAAAAAAATTTCATCATCTTTCGATCGACGTTTTGTAAGTGCATAGATTAAGGCTTCATTTGGACGGCTTTCTTACAACTTCATAAAGTATTTTTTTAATACAAAATTAAAATTTTTATACTAAAAAGTTAATTTAAGAAGCAGTAAGAAAGCCATCCCAAAGGAAGCATAAACTTCGTTTGGACAACTTTTTTTGTTGATTTCTAAAAAAGTTTACTAGCACAATATTTTCTTGAATTAAAAAATTATATTTTAAAAAATCGTTTTAGGAAACAGTACGAAAGTTGTCCTAAATGAAGCCTAAGGCTTCGTTTGTGACGACTTTATTTCTGTTTCTTAAAGCAACTTTCTAGTATAAATTTTTAATTTTTGTACTAAAAAACTGTTTTATGAAGCAGTAAGAAAGCCGTCCCAAACGAAACCTAATTCTTCAATTAAGACAACTTTCTTACAACTTTATATCTGCTATAGAGAAAGTATCTTCTTAAAATTGTTGTATAAAACAACTTTTTGTATCAAAATTTTTATAAGTATTAAAAAATAATGATTAAATAAAATTTATAATTACAATATGAAAAATAAAATAACAAGAAAATCTGATTATTTTAATTATTTTTTAAAGTAAATTTTGTATCAAAATTTTTATAAGTATTAGAAAAATAATGATTAAATAAAATTTATAATTACAATATGAAAAATAAAATAACAAGAAAATCTAATTATTTTAATTATTTTTTAAAGTAAATTTTAAATTTTTATATTGAAAAGCTATTATATTTATATATATATTCTTGCGTAATTCTTATATATCTTAATTAAATGGCAGCAAACCACCTGAAATATTTATCCATTTGGCAGCGAAGCTCCTCGTTCGCTCATTCCAAATCTTTCTTGGAGATTTTTTTTTTAGGTTTTATTAATAAATATATTAAATTTTAAAGGACGGAAACATGGGCTCGTCGCAACATCTCGTGCTCGTACGGTATGTCTTTACAATGAATGCGTAGTATAGGTGTGGCGGGTCCCACGTCACTGCCTAATTAGAAAAGGTCGGCCACCGGCATGCTCGGGCTTATCCGCTCAGAGGAGTTAGCCTTCCAGATTTTTATTTTTAATTTTCTTCCTCCGCTCGGTGACCAAGTGGTCGATATTAAGGTCGCTATCCTTAGCCCATCTTCAACTCAATGTCATCATCCAATTTGTACTAGCCAGGATCGTCCAATAAGGCAATAAGAAGGATAAATTTATATATATATATATATATATATATATATATATATATATATATATATATATTTTTTGAACATTGTGATGCTAAAATTGATATCGCACTGATCATAACGAAGAGAAAAAAAAAAAAATGCTTGATTTGGCGTTCGAACGGTGACGACTAGCGAAAACTATAAACAAGCTATAGGCGAGTGACATTCGGTTCGGTTGGTGATGCCCTAAGAACAAACAGCTCATCTTAATTTCTTGATTGAATTTTTGACTATCAATTATGCAGTTTTGAATTTAAAACTTATATATATTGTGATGTGAAATTACTTTAAACAAATATAATTGTTAACGTGTGTTAACTTTAAGAAAAAGAACATATTTTTATATAATTTAAAATAAATTTAAAAAATTACTTTGCTCATAATAATTTTATAACTAATTTTAAAAAATGTTTTAACTGCCTACGGATATCCAGCTCACATAGAGATAACTTAAGATTTTTTACGTGGAAAGTCCTGGAAAGGAGAAAAACAATAGGATATTGCCTAGTTGAAATGATTTCACTAGTGTCTGGTAAGTTATAGTGGGTTGACTCGTCCCTAAGGGCAATCAGATTACAAATGTCAACCGTATAGTTGAAGTCTAGTGACAAATGCAGATGAAAGTCTAGCGTCACTTGGTGGACTAGGTGAGAAGTTCGGTGCGACTTAAAAATTCGGGCATCAGTTGGTAGCTTGACGGTGGTTTGGCGGAAGTCCGGTGTTAGATGATGGTCCAGTGGAACTCTAGGCGTCAAGGTCATGGTCCAGCAGAACACCGGGCTTTAATTAGGTGGCGGTCTAGTGGTACTCCGGGAGTCTAGTGGTGGTCGGGCATAAATCTGGACCTCAGGTGATCGTCCGGCAAAAGTTTGGGGCTCAGGTGGTGGTCTGGTAGAAATCTAGGCCTTAGGTGGTGGTCCCGCAGAAGTCTGAGCCTTAGGTGGTGATTTGGCGGTGGCTGAGGACCTAGGGGCAAGAGCGATCTCCGATCTCTCTCTTGCTCTCTTAGGCTCAGGGTCCCTTTTGAAGAGGAAGAAGGGGTATGTTTATATATTTTCTAGAGTTGCATGATTCATAAATATGAGGAAGATTAAGAGTAAGTGGGGACTGGTTTGGATGGATGACAGATGTTGAATCCCTTAATCATGGACCATTCGTTAGACATTGAAGGTCATAATGATGTTGAAATTCCGTGATCTTGAGCTTGTTGGATTCGTCTCGTCGAGTCGCTCGATTCGACTATAAGCATGTCACATTTGAAAATCATTTGGTAATCCAAATTGTGGTTCAAACCCCCACCAACAGCGCTTCTGACTCTTGATTTGGACCCATTTGGGCTTGGATTTAGTCGAATTTGGTGTCGTTGAATTCATATTTTTGAGACGTTCAGTTCGACTGTAAGTTCACAAAAATCAGAGTTCGGATGGTCCCAATTTTAATTCCAAAAGTTTCCAACTTTATTTTTCATCGAGATTCGTAGCCCAGCAAGATAATTTTTTGAGGATATATCAAATATAAAAGAATAAAATTCAATTATGTGCATACTAATTATTAAATATAAAAAATGAGTGAGAATTTTTAATTTAAATTTAAGTAAATAAACTTTTATTTATTAAAAGATTCACAACCAAATTATGGAAGTTGGAAGAACAATAAGATTATTTCTTGAAATCTTAACTTTGAGCCACATATTTTTAAATTTATTCTTTATTTTATAAATATATTTTAATTTTAATTTTTAAATTAAATATAATAAAATTAATTACTTAATCATAAATTATAATTATCATAAAATAAACTTAATAATTAAAATTATTCGAATGAAATTTAAGATAGAATATGCAAATCTAAATTTTTTCTTGTAAAAAGAAATCTTATTATGATTTGAAATTCTTGAATTTAAATAATGTTTATTTTCTTAATTTAAGGCAGATATAAATTTAAATGTTGACTCCTTTCCTCAAATTGATATTCTTATTAATATGATCTCCGTACACGAATTTATTTGTTAGATGTAATAATAATAATAATAATAATAATAATCTTAGAGCACTGTTATATGCTCTAAGATTACGCTTTTGAAGGTTATTAAATATGACTCATACATCTACACAATAATATACAATAGTACAAATAATAAAATTTATTATATAAACATAGATTTGTATTTTACATAATATTAATATAAAATACATAAATTATTAATTTGTATTAAAATAATTTTTTTATTTAAAAAATGTGATGCATGATTTATTAGATAAATATTATTAATTTTTACGAATATAATAAAATTAAACAATTTTCTATATTGTACAAATAATTTGCATTATATAGTTGTAATATATTAAATATTTTACTCCAAAAAATGTTACAAGCCTTAAAATGATGCCACATATCTCATCAAATGTGATGCATATGGCTCAAAAGATGCCCTAAGAAATTCAACTTTATTGGTCCCTATTAGGGACAAGACTATATCATACCCTTTTTGAACAATCATATAACCTTTACAGAGTTAGATTCGTTTTATTTCTTTAGGAGGTGAGTCATAAAATCGAAGATTACCAATGAAAAATAAAGAATTATCTACTTTGCATTAATATGGAGGTAATAAAAGCATTATTTTATTTAGCTATAATAATACCATCAATAATATTTGACATCTCAGCCATGCTAATAATGCCCTCCTACTTTGCATTTAATATGGAGGAAACTATTTATATTTTACCTTTGAAATACTAATGGTCTTCTAAAGTATAGGAATTAATGACACATCCATTTATACCATTGGAGATTAATATTAATGTAATCTAGGTTATTCAAGATAGCAAATATTATATCAAGTATTTCTCAAGATTTTATTTAAAATTTTGTGCTTAATTTTATAAAAGGATAATGAGTAGATTTCTATCACAATCTAACTTATAAAATCACAGACTATATAGGTTCTATCATGTTGGATTGCAACAGGCAAATCATAAGACCTAGTTTTGAAAAATAATTTCAAATTTTTCTTTCAAATTCTTGCTCAAAACAAACTAAAGACCGCATAGATACTAGTAACATAGAGTGCTATAAAAAACTCATTCACAAAATTTTTTTTTTTCATTTATCATCAAAATGTATATAAAACTACAGTTCATCACTACAAATAGAGTAGTAAAAATTAGTCATAATTGTGCAAAATCAAAAGGAATAAATACATTTACATACTCATATTAAAACTTTAAACGCAATGCACTAACACAGCTCAGCAGACAATATTTTTTCCAATCTAATTTCCAAATAATTCCAATATTTAAACATTTTAATTTTATTGAAACAAAATAGATCATAGTGTTGAGCAGAATTGTAAGTGCGATCATCATAAATTTAAATAATAATAATAAATTTTTGGCCTCACTTACGTTATACATGTACGTGTAACATATATTCTATTATTGCCCCATATATTCAAGTATTATAAGAAAGAAAAGACATCCACCTATTTGTGGTATTTTTCTTGCATTCAGTCCTATAGGCCAATTCTACATGAATCAATCTCTATCACAAGTCATTCAGGTAAGGTGACTTTCATATCAGAAGTTGTCACTTCTTATCCGTTGGCATACCATATCATATCAATGTGTCTCCTTATGTTCTTTTTTATATTATTATTTTAAAGGAAAGTCGGTCGGCCCACCCTCCTATAAAGATAACTTGCTCTAACCAAATTGAATCAATTACTCATATATGGCCAGCCTTTCTTACGTACATATATTTCATAGCATATATAACACACTCAATGTTCAGTTCACTATGTCATCTTAATGCATGTAAAATTTATATATTAACCAAAATTTAGTGAAATTTATAAACAAATGTAGTGTGCTCTTTTTCACATGTATGTATTCAATATAACCAAACTATAACAATTGTGTATGTCACATAAGCATATAAAGTAATTTTAATAATTAATTCACACCGTTTTAAATTTATCCAAATTACCCAAATTATGTTATTTTCCCCCAAACTATAAAAATATCTAATGAAATGCAATATACTCCTCTCAAAAGGCTCATATCTCGACGATATATATCATATACTAAATGTCATACGATACAAAAATATCTCATTTTTCGATTACGAAAATACATATTTGATAAAAAAATCACAAAAACATCAAATTATTAAAATCAGAAATATGATAATGATTTCTTATTATAAGACGAAAGCAAATCGCTCAACAACAACTTTCAAATCTAGCTTTCTCTTTCTCTCTCCTCAATTTTCTCTCTAATGTTTCCTCACATGTCTTTGTTAGCCGATTTGAATAGAGGAATGGATTTTAATAAAATTAGATGAAGGGGCTTAAGATATTTATAATAAATAATAAAATAATATAATTTAATTAAATTTTTACTATAAAATTTTTATAAATCTTTTGGGATTATATATATATATATATATATATATATATATATATATATATATATATATATATATATATATATATATTATATATATATATATATATATATATATATATATATATATATATACATATGACGGCCCCCCAAAAATCCTCACTTTTACCTATAGGTATTAATATCTGATGGACTTGCACCAGTGCTAAAAATTTATAAAAAAATTATTATAATTGAAACAAAATAATATTTGTCTTATCACAAAGATGATTTTCAAATTTGATTTATAATGACTTCTAAAAATATATTTGACTGGATCAAAATTTGGATTATTACAAGGAATGAATAAAGTACTTGAACTTTGGAGTTTTGAGAATCTTATTAGTCATGTGTGCTAGTAGTAATTAATCCCCTTATTAGCTTAATTTGACCAATAATAAACCTTAGCTAATCGATTTCCTAATGGCTAAGCTTATTATGAAGGTTAGTTCAATTCTTTAAGAATTGAATTGAATCAATTAGATCAATTAATTTCGCTATTTAACAGAGTTTGGCCGATTTTGACTCCACTTGTTCCAAATAGGCAAGGTTAACACATTAGGGAAAATTGATCCATTTTAGTGGGTTAAATTGGTTGGACCAAGTTAAGATAATTTTTTAACATTCTAATCTAGAATCACTGCAAATGTTATAATCTAATTTAGAAAATTGGTTGAGCTAAACCACTTGTGAACGTGGATATCTCTATTCGGATTCAGCCATTTGATTTAATTGGGGAACCTCGAGATTTTAAATTGAGCAAAACCACTTCTCTCCTTAACAACCTTTGCTAGAACATCTATAAAAAATAGCTTAATTTTGTTAATTGATTAAGCTAATTCACTTGGGAAAGTAATTTCCCTCTAATGGAAAATTTGGACTTGTTTGACCAAAATTGGCCAAATTGGTTTGAATAACATTGGGCCATGTTACATTAGTCCTATGTAAGCTTCATGTTCAAGCGATTGAACCAATTTAATGTTAATGGTCAATTTGGTACAATTGGTCCATTAGGGTTCAAAATGAGTTAGTTTATTTAAGCTCAATTGATCCAATGGATGGGTTAATAAGTTATTTGAGGACATTTTCTACATGTAGAAACCTTATGTTCATTTATGTTAATTAATTTGAAGTATGTAGATGGTTTTGTTAATTTAAAACCCTTATGGATTTATGTTATCACACTTGGCTTTAGTTGACCTCTTATGAATGGAGTTAGCGAGGATGCAATCAAATAATTAATGATGATTGATCCCACAAATTTGATGGATTTGAGTTAAATTGGCCAATATGGCTAAATTAATAAATTAACCTATCCGAGGGTTTAGCCAATAAGAGCTCTTCAAATTTAAAGGCTGGATTTGATCCTAAACTATATAAGATCCTATTAGTTAAAGTTAAAGTTCAAGAAAAATCTAGCCTATTCTAAGGGTCAACTATGATCAAGTCATATGTTATTGAATGATTCAAACTTATTAGAAGAAGTTTGGCTAAGTAATAGGATCATTTATCTAAATATCAATAAATGTACCTATATGATTGGAATGTTCAATAGTGGTTTTTAAATATGGATCAAACTAATGCATATTGGCTAATTGGAATAAAAATCATAACTAATTACATTGTGTATGCTAGTAATTGATAAAATGGGAAGAAAAATGGAGGCCCAAGCCATTGATTGTACCTATTAAGATTTATTAAGGTTAAGCATAGAAAATGTATAGGTTAAGATTATTTAAGAATAGCCATTGATTGTATGATCCTATGGTCACTTTTATGTCTAGGGCATCCTATAGCCATTCTAAGTTGACTTTTATTTAACCCAGTTTAAGATTGATTTTGAAACTCTTCGCATGATTGAGTTGTGAAGAGATCTTATGGAATGATCTTATATTGTAGATTTTAGTTTCAAAGATGAGTGGTTTAAAAAAATTTTAGGAGTACACTAGAAATTCTAGCAATAAACATGATTTGTTCAAGTATTCACCAAGTGAAGCTTTGAAGAAAGTTTTATCATCTCACTTGAAGTGGGTGAATTGACCTGTCAACATTGTATTAACATTGTTGATTCCGACAGACATATAGTTCATATAATATCTTAGTTTGATATTTCCTATGAACTTTCTTATAGTTCCTAAGCATTATTAATTGAATTTTATACTTTTTTTTTTAAATAAATAAGCTTTTTTTTCCCTGCAATAAAAGGAAACAAATTAAAAAGACTTTCTCAAGAACAAAGGTTCCATCTTCTTCTTCTTGTCTTAAATAATCCTCCAACTATTAAGAGGAGATAATCCCTCATCGGGTGATTCATCCTCTTGCACTCCTAGAGCTTAGATAAGGATAAAGTTTATAAGTAGGCCCGAGCTCTTCACCAAGTCTCCTATCTAAGTTTACATATATAGGAGCATCTTAAAATAATTATATATAAACTTTTTCAAGCTATTCGTAAAGGAAAAATACAAAGCCTCTATTCAAAAGAGTTGTGTACAGCTTAACGTCTTGCCCAATGTCTCTCATTCATGTTTCTAACTCTAACAATGTCTAATAAACTCTCAATTGAATAACATAAGTTAGCTTACAAACTTTACATTTCTCTTATATCAATTTGTTGCTTATATCTCTTCATATATTAGATTATAAATTGTCTTTTATTAAAAAATATATTTCTTTTATTAAAAAAATATATATATATATTTTTATATTCTCTCACTATCTAATTCAACACATTCTCTTAACAAAATATCTCGATATATATTCATATTTAAAATTTTGGAGACTTATAATATATTTTTTTTTTACATTAGAATAGTCATTTGGAATCGGGTTTCATAATCTTTGCCATTTTGTAACTCTCTATTTTTGTGGTTCATTCATCTCCACTTTTTAGGGTATTATTTTATTTTAATTTTTTGATCTGTTTTGTTGAGATTGGACTGATAAATAATTAGGTCCTTTGTGGTTTAATGTCCCATATGCAGTATAGGTTGACCTTTTTTATCAATTTTGTGTTGCTATCTCTTCCTTCCAGTCCTTCCAGCCCTTCCAGCGTGTATTTCTTCACAA
Source organism: Dendrobium officinale (assembly GCA_019514585.1). Taxonomy (NCBI): domain Eukaryota; kingdom Viridiplantae; phylum Streptophyta; class Magnoliopsida; order Asparagales; family Orchidaceae; genus Dendrobium; species Dendrobium officinale. The sequence goes on along the minus strand of CM033696.1, from coordinate 35,257,768 downwards.
ATTTTCTCCCTGACACATGATCAGATTTTGCCACACCAATAATGTGACTACTTTGAAATTATGCTCCTTCACATTTAAGTCTTGCTAACTCCTCACCTCCACTTATTCTTTTACTTTCTTCAAGTTCACAGTTTTTTTTTTTTTGGTTTAGATCTTTAATTGGACACACAACTCTCCTTGGCCTATTGGTTGAGAGCTTAGACTTCCAACTAAGAGGTCTAAGATTCGAGTCTATGTGTATGTGTTGTGTGTGTGAGTTTGCCTTAATTGGCTTAAATGTCCCAAAAAAAAAAAAAAAAAAAAAAATCTTTAATTGGACCAATTTTTTTACCATTTGACTTTAGTTTTTAAAAAATTATTTTTTATTTATCCTTGATTCTTCATTATAAAAAAAAATAAATAAAAATAAACAAAAAATTCTAACAGTGCTAGCTTTCCTCCTCCACTCTTTTTTCTCTCTCTCTTTCAGCACGTCCATAATTTAATAATCCGGAACTTGGCGTGCAGCGGAAGCGATCATTATTTAAAAGGGCTTTCGAGAGTGAACTCTCCGAATTTATTGGTCAAAATACTAAATTCAGAAGTCCTGGGTTTTGCCCTTTACTGTTTTCACACGTCCTTGCCTCTTGCTTTGGAGAGAGAACAGCTCCCCAGTTCCCAGCCCCGCCCTAAAAATGTTAACTTCGAAATCCCAAATTACGGTTGCCACCGTCACAATTTTTGCTTATAAAAGTTCCTTTCGCACACATGGCTTCCTCCATGGAAAGTTCGCCCTTTACCGTTAAATTTTCTTTGATCTTGTCATAATTATTTTGATAAAAGGAAAGATTGCGTCTTGTTGCTGCACGAAAGGTAGTTAAGAAGGCACGAGAATAGGCTAGTGAGGCTGAGTGCCAAGCTAGCCAGACACGCACAGAGAGAGAGAGAGAGAGAGAGAGAGAGAGAGAGAGGTGTTGATGGTGCTTTGGCTGCAATGTCGCAGGAGCATCTGAGCCGCCCTGAGTTGCAAGGTTTCCAGGTCTGTTCGCCGCTCCACTCTCCCAGGCAGGAGGAATTGCTTGTCATTGAGGTCTCCGACAAAGTGCGCCAGGAAGACACCAAGGCAAAGTCTGCTAATGCTGTCCAGTCTGCAGCTTCAGAGATGGAATTTCCCAACGGGAAGTTGGAAGAAGAGGGAGTTGCAGGGGAAAGAGCAGAGCATGGTGGAAGCGAGCGTGGTGAAGGGGATGAGAAGCCTGCGCCACCACTGCCGGCGGTAGGCTGCTTTGAGCTATTCCGATTTTCCGATGGGCTAGACTACGTGCTGATGGCTATTGGCACCGCCGGAGCCATCATTCACGGCTGCTCCCTCCCGGTGTTCCTCCGATTCTTCGCAGATCTTGTCGATTCCTTCGGTTCTAACGCCAACAACCCCGATACAATGGTTCGAGAAGTCATCAAGGTTTGCCATTTCCGACTCCTTCGTTTTAACCCAATTGTTAATCATCGAAATTAACCATTTTTTTTTTTAATTTTGCAGTATTCCTTCTACTTTCTAGTCGTTGGTGCTGCCATTTGGGTGTCTTCTTGGGCTGGTAAACTTCTTCAACTTTCAATTGCGTTTGATTTATGTTGCCTAAATGTATAGCTGTAACAGTGCAGAAATCGTTTAAACCGTGAAACAGAGATTTCTTGCTGGATGTGGACGGGGGAGCGACAGTCTACGAAGATGAGAATAAAATATTTGGAGTCGGCGCTTAACCAAGACATTCGCTATTTTGACACCGAGGTCCGCACCTCGGACGTCGTCTTCGCCATCAATGCCGATGCAGTCATCGTTCAGGACGCCATCAGCGAGAAGCTTGGGAACTTGATTCACTACTTGGCTACTCTTGTATCCGGCTTTGTCATCGGTTTCACCGCTGTGTGGCAGCTGGCCCTAGTCACACTAGCAGTGGTTCCCCTCATCGCCGTGATCGGCGGCATCCATACCACAACGTTGGCCAAGCTCACTTCCAAAAGCCAAGACGCGCTCTCTCAGGCCAGCAACATAGCAGATATGTCACTGTCGCAGATCCGTACGGTTCAGTCGTTCGGCGGTGAGTCGAGGGCTCTTCAGGCCTACTCGGGGGCGCTGAAGGTGGCGCAGAGGATTGGCTACCGAATTGGCTTCGCAAAAGGCATCGGACTTGGCGCCACCTACTTCACCGTCTTCTGCTGCTATGCTCTCCTCCTCTGGTGTGGCGGCCACCTCGTGCGCCATCGCCACGCAAACGGCGGCTTAGCCATCGCCACCATGTTTGCGGTCATGATCGGAGGACTGTAAGTTCAGCAAAGCTCAATAAAGTTCCTTCCTTTCTTCTGTTCCTCAAACTTATTAGCATAACAAAAATACCCTCCTTTGCAGGGCTCTAGGGCAGTCGGTTCCAAGCTTATCCTCGCTTGCCAAGGCCAGAGTTGCCGCAGCCAAGATACACAAGACAATCGACCATCGGCCGGATATCGACCGCAACGCAGAAGCTGGGACGGAGCTCGAGTCAGTCGCCGGTCACATTGAGCTTAAAAACGTCGACTTTTCCTACCCTGCCCGGCCGGATGCCCAAATCCTGCGGAATTTCTCGCTCAGCGTCGCCTCTGGAAAGACACTGGCTCTAGTCGGAAGCAGCGGCTCTGGTAAGAGCACGGTCGTGTCGCTTATAGAAAGATTCTACGATCCCAACTCAGGTGTGTTATCTAAAATTTTAATAGCAAATGAGGCTCTTTGCTTGTTTCAATCGTCATTAATTATTTGTTGTTTATGACAGGGCAAGTGCTGCTCGACGGCAATGACATAAAGGATCTGAAGCTGAGATGGTTCAGAGAGCAGATCGGTCTGGTAAGCCAAGAGCCAGCTCTGTTCGCCACCTCCATCCGAGAAAATCTCCTTTTGGGTAGGGCGGATGCTACTCAGGTAGAGATAGAAGAAGCTGCTAGGGTGGCCAACGCCCATTCCTTCATCATAAAGCTTCCGGACGGCTACGATTCCCAGGTCCGTTCTTCCTCCTCTCTCTGCCCCTCCTTCCAGTATCTATTTCCGGGTTACATTGCCGTCATCATTTCTACGTGCCTTTCCTGTCCCGCTTTTTTTAGACTGGTTTATCACTGAATTAAGAACACCTTTCGCCTTCATCATCTCCTCTAACCCCATCTAAATGACATATTTCACGGCATCTACAACTGATTAAGATGGTTGATGGCTCCCTGCGAGTTTTCCACCAGTCCAAATTGAGTAACATGGAAAGATTCTTTTTTTCTTTCTCGGGTCCTTTTCTATTTCCAAATTCACAGGCCCACAACTAATGAACTTGAAGTTGACAAATTTTACGAAATTTTTCCACATTAATTCTTATTTTTACGCATACAAACACGCAAAAAATTTATATGGAATAAACCGTACGTACTCGAATTTTGTGCTTGAAGAATTTACAGCCCCTTTGAACAATTATTATAGGTTAACTAATGTAGTCCATATAAGGCTTTTAAAATCGGACCGGTCAATGAACCGGAAGAAGAAGTGGTTAGCGGTCGGATGGTTCGACCGGGGTCGAACCGGATGACGTAATTAATATTTATTTTATTTAAATATTATAATAATTACACAATTACGTAACGAAGAACGCTCGCAGCCTATTTTTTATCAGATTTCTAAGCCAAGAAAACAAGAAGAAAACATTTAGATATACAAAAAATATGAACATTTTAAAAAATCTACCATTCAATCATTCACCTCACACTACAAATCAGTGAAAACAAGAGAACTTTTTTTTTTTTCATCAAACTTAGGCAACAGAACTACTAGAAAGTCTACAAAACCAAGTCAACCGTAAATTTAGAACTTCTAAACATCACAAGATCTATCTGATTGCAAAACTACTAGCTATAAATACAGTAACTCAACGAAGCACGCAGTGCCGAAATTTAAAGCTGTTCATTACCCCGCTGTGCAAGTGTAAGTTGAGATTGTTTCTTGCAAAATACAGCTAAAACAATCTCCTGCACAAGTTTCTGAGAAACGGCAACTTAAACTGCGAAGTGCCGAAGCACGCAGTAAATTAATAAGAGAACCTTAAATCCATTTAAAAAGTAAAAAACATGCATATGCTGCTGCGAGCTCTCACCAACAGCAAGAAGAAAACATTGAGAAATTCATGTCTCTGATTTTTTTTAAAAAAATCATTTCGGAACAAACCAGAATGGTTGGCTTCCCGAAAGAGCAGCTTCGGGACTAGAAGAGATGCCGGAGATGGAGAAGAAGACGCCGGAGAGAAAAAAGAAATAGCCGAACCCGAAGAGGAGAGAGCTGCGCGAGCGAGAGCTGCGACACGAACGAGATAGGGTTTTTTTTTGTTCTCGGCTTTATATAACCTCTGCAGTCCGCAATCGGCAGTTCGTTAATCTTAGCCGTCCAATATCCGATGTAGCGAACCACGCGGTTATAAGAAATCGGAACCGGTTCGACGGTTCGGCGGTCGGACCGCCGGTTCGAGCGGTTCATCACCGGTTTTATGCGAAACCGGTTATAACTTGAACCATAACCAGCCGGCCGGCCGGTTCGCGGTTGAACCGGTTGAACCGGCCGGTCCGGTCCGATTTTAAAAGCCTTGGTCCATATAGTGCCGGATAAATAGGCAGGTATGAATATGTAATCATTTTAATTATTATTAATAATCAACTTTTATGATGAGAAATATTTTGTATTATGGTATACTATCACTTCCAAGATTTCTGCCTAACAACTTAGGTTTGATTTTAAACAAATTTTATTATTTTTTAAAATATATAATTTTTTAGTACAAAAATTTCTATGAAGCAAAAAAAATAAAAAAAATATCAAAATCTATCTCAAACATAGGTTGGAGTAGCTCCAGTGTAAAATAAGATTAGAGAGAGTCGTCTTAGATCGTTTGGTGATCACATAAAACGACGGACTTCTGATGACCCGGTTAGAAAAATAGAGATATTAGATTTGACTTATGTTAAGAAAGGTAGAGGTAGACCTAAAAAGGCTTGATTAGAAAATATTAGAAATGACTTTTCTTTATTAGATTTAAACGAGATTTGACTTTTAACATGACACAATGGAGAAAAATGATTCATGTAGTCAACCCCTCATAGTGGAAAAAAGGCTTGATGTTGATGTTGATGTTCCTGCTATATCTCAAACAAAGCCTTAATTATAATACTTGAATCGTGGCTTCCATTTCTGTCACAATATGCCCAACTAAAGATAGGTCATCAACCCTAGGTCTAATGACCTAAGGCTAGTTCAACAATTTTTAGTGTGATTACTCATTGTAGTAGTCAGGCCATGATTTCAATCATTGTTCTTCACCTTCCTTATTATGCTCAATTAAAGATGGATCATCATATATCAGCTTAAGTTTAATTCAACTTCCTATAGTGTGAAATCATCTAAATTAAGAAATCGTTTGGAATAGCTTTTTTATTGCTTTGTTTTTCAAACCGTAACCACAGTTCTATTTGACCATTAATGTTTTCAAAAATATATATATATATATAAAAAGAAAGGTACTTTCTACAACTTTAAAAAGTTATTATCTCTATAATAATTTTGTAAAACAATAAGAAAGTTACCCCAAACAAAACCTAAATGTAAGTGGAATGTATTAGTTTGCGGATATCACTCTTAGGAATGTATTTATGAGATGATGATCTAATTTTATATATTAAAGACACCTAATAACTTAAATACCTTACCAAATATGATATGGCCAACTAAAATTAGGCCATTAAACCTAATGTCTAAGATTAGTTCAACATCTATAACATAATAGTCATTTTGCATATGAAGAAGTGGAATGTGTTAGTCTAAAAGGTCCTAGTGCTCAACCAAAGTAATTATAAGATGATCTAATTAACTTTATACACAAAAAAGTGCATAAGAAAATCAACAATTGTACGCAACTCAACTTGGTTTGTTGGTTGAGAATTTTGGCTACTAATCAAGAGTACTTCGGTTCAAATCTTACGTATGTGATGTGTGTATGAATTTGTCTTAATTGACATAGATGTCCATTAAGAGAAGTTTTGCTGCCTCCTGAATAATTCATTTTATAATTATTGATTTTGTAATGTCATAAATGATTAATATATGATTTTATTTAAATGGATGAATATTTTACTATATTCACATATGTTTCACTAAATTCTAATATAAGTTAGTGACGTATGGGCATGGTTAGACCTTTGGTGGTGTCAAATCTATAATAACCTATGCCATGCTATCGCACCTCTTTATTCTATGATGATCATGTCTACTTGCACATTCAGCCATTTCTTCTAAAATGAGGAAGAAAACAAATGTCACTATAAATTAATTTTTAATACGCATATATTTAAACTATTGTTAGTCAGAGTACCTAGAATTCTCTAGATTATTTGGATATGTCTTTTTTGTTGTGTCTAGTAGCCTTGCTGATATAATAAATTTTGGTGTTACAATCTTTAGGTTACATCATAGTGTTGTGATATAATGATTAATGCCTATCATCACTTCTTCTAAAACATCTCTAGGTGATGTTGTAGCAGCCCAAATTTGTATCCATCAAGATATTATCTATTTTGGCCTAATAGCCTCAGTATTTTATCTAGTTAGTATAATTTTCTAAGAGGTCACCCATTTTAGAAGTGCTCTTGTATGAGCGTGAATACTTTTAGAGTTTATAATGAAATTTCAATCATTACACTAAAAATTATCTCAATATTTAAAAGTTTAGTTTTATTTTCAGAAGGGATTTCACAATCTCTCTCATTTAGATAACTGGTGTCCTTGTGAATTTCCTTAGCCTAGAATCATCTACCAAGTAGATAAAAGCACTAAGTTCTATTCTTCGAGGTATATGTATTGCTTTAATACTATTTGTAACTATTGAGATATTGTTCATTATGACGTAATGACCTCACAATTTTCTCTCATTGATGTAACTTATTAGATGGTCAATCAACATAAGACAACTTTTCTACAAGCAGGGGGAACCCCCCCCCCCCCCAGCAAGTATGACTAACTTGAGGTCTGAGACTACAAAACAACCCAATTGGATTCCACACGTAACAAAGGGCTCTTCACATATCATCACATCACGTTTATGGGCAGATCCACCATTATCTTAACGTGGGCAAATGCCCACCCTCAAATAATTTTTTTTAATATTTATAGAGTATTTTTTGGAATATTTTGAGTATTTTGGGCATTTTCCTCCTCTCAAAAATATTTTTTGCCCTAATTTTAACAATCCTAGGCATCTTTGTCTATCCCCCACAAAAAAAATTTTTTTGCCTACCCTGAAAAAAGAAGCGGGATCCGCCCCTGATAATGATTCTGCATCTGAAGCTCCCATACTCACAACACCTTGAAGATCTCAACAGCCCGCCAGCTCCGCTGGCCCGCCCGTGCGAGCTACTTGTTGCCCGCAACGTGACCCATATTGGATTCAAGCCACAACCTGAAAACATTTCGAAAACTCAACCACTTTGCTAAAAAGTAAAATGTGTTATAAGGATTACTCTTTTATATTTAAATTATATGTATACTAAAATTAAAATTTAAAATTAACTAAAGTAAAATATTTAAATTAATGATTAATTAAAACCAGCTATTAAATTAATGATTAATTAAAATAAGTTATTAAATTAACAATTAATTAAAATAACATATTAAATTAATAAAAAATAAATAACATTATTAAATTTTAAATAATTTTAGTTAAATATCTAAATAATTAATTTAAATTAGTTAATATTATTAGTTTATTTCAAATAGTTTTAATTCGTATTTTCAAATTAAGATTTTTTTTTTCAATAATTATTAAAATCCATTGAAAAGCTATCAGAAATACTTCTTCAAAAATCAGCTAGAAAAGTCGTCGGAAAATTCACCAGAAATCAAAACTATTAGGAAATCCGCTGGAAAATCTGTTAGAAATGTTTCATTGAAATTCGTTAGAAAATATTTCGCCAATAATGAATGATCTTTCTGTAGTGTATTCCAATATGATTTATTACTTATTCATCATTTTCAGTTCATGATTATATGTATCTCAATTTATTAAGCACCGTGCTTGACGAAATTGATATACCATCCAAAAATTATCTTGATCGGGCACAAATCTCGAGGCAAAATCAAGTCGGAAACTTTCGAAATTAAATGTGGGATCTTTTGAACTCCAATTTTAGCAAACTTATAGTCAAACTGAACGTCTCAAAAATTTGAACCCAACGACACCAAATTCGAGTCAATCTGAGCCCAAATGGGTCCAAATCAAGGAACCAAAGTGTTGTTGGAAAGTTCGAACCTCAATTTGATTTGTCAAACGGTTTCCAAACATGACATGTGGCTCGACAAGCAAGTCCAACAAGCATAAGATCATTGAATTCCGATATCATTAAGACGTTCAAATGCCCAATAAACGGTCCACGATCAAGGGATTAAACATCAATCGTCCATCCAAACTACTCCTAAAATACCATTGATCTTCCATCTATTTACAAATCATGCCACTCTAGACAATCTATAAATAGAGCTCCCTTTTTCATGAAAAAGGACCCAAGCCAAATGAAACAAGAGAGAGATCGAAGATCACTCTTGTCTCTTTGCTTCTTGTCGACCACCGCCCAGAGTTCCGCCGGACAATCACGCGACGCCCAGAGTTCTGTTGGAACACCACTTAACGCCGGAGTTCTGCCAAATCCCCACGTGACGCCTGGAGTTCCTTCGGACCACCACCTAACGCTGGAGTTTCGTCAGACTACCAATCGACGCTGGAGTTTGCCAGACCAGCAACTGTCCCCCAGACTTCGATCGGACCACCACCTGACGCCAAACTTCTGCCGGACCACCACCAGACCACCAACTGACGGTCGGACATCCGCCGGACCACCGAGTGACATCGTATTTTCATCCCCGCTTGTCTCTGGACTAAATCATACGGTTGATATTTGTAATATGATCGCCCTTAAGGATGAGTCAGCCCACTATACTAAACACATATTCTAATGGAATCATTTTCAACTGGGCTAGGCCCCGTAATTTTTCCCCCTTCTAGGGTTTTCTACGTAAAAAATCGTGTGTTATCTGTGAGTGAGTTGGATATTCATTTAACGCTAAGACGTAGCACTATAACTCTATTGTCACGTATATTATAGCCTGCAACAGTTTGACGCCATCTGTGGTAACTCTAATCCCACTATCCTAAGCACCCCTTCGATGGCCAACAAACGTAGCAATTGCATCTTGGGAGCCTCTCACTCCAACTCATACCATTCCAGGAATCATTCCATGAACCAGGGACACCATGCGTCGGTTTCTTTTCATCCTGGGGGGCGAACCCTACCGGGGAAGGAACCTCAGGACCATCCCTAGAAGAAAGCATCCGAAAATTGGAGGAATCTCATAATGAGATCCTTCGACTCCTACAAGAGACGCCATGCATCGGTTTCTTTCTATCCCCGTGGGGGGGGGGGGGGGCGAACCCTACTTGGGAAGGAACCTCAGGACCATACCTAGAAGAAAGCATCCGAAAATTGGAGGAATCTCATAATGAGATCCTTCGACTCCTACAAGAGAATTGGCGGATAATATTAGCACCACAGGAAGAGATTCTTCTCCCTCGAGATCCTCCACTGGCCAAAGATGTTCAACCCAAACATTTTCATGTAGAGATTCCTCTCCCTCTTCCAAGGATGCATCCTCCGTCATATCAAGATGATGAACTTGCTAACACAGCAAGCTCTGCCCATCCTTCGCGCCCAGGTTGTCAACCTCGTATTTATCCAGACATCCTTGAAGACTTAGCCCGACAGCACATGGATGAGCTCCACGGCAACGGCATATGGCAGGAACTGCGAAGATTGGTCCGAGAAGAATTTCTCATAGGAGGTGAAAAGAAGAAAGAGTGCAGAGGAGGGGAAAAAACTCACTATTTAGATGAGTAGAGTTGAGAAAATGATTGTTGTTGGTTATTATCGATTGAAGAGGAAGAAGGAAAAAAGGAGGGTTTGGTTGAAGGAATGAAAGCAGAAGAAGAGAAAAACAAAAGTGTTGGTGGTTGCCCTAGGTTCCATTTTGCTATAAATGATGAGAGGGAAGGTCGATAGCAGGAAATTTCAAACGGTGTCAAATGCCAAAAGGTGAAATCTTGCAATTTGCATGATTAGAGGATTTTGCGTGAGGGTAACCGAAGGCCTGCTATGTGCATGTAGGTTATTTTATCGTTTGCGGCCTTGGTTCGACACTTGGACCGAACCGACCAGTTCGATTTATAACAGTAATCATATCCACGACTCACTATATTATGACCCGAAAACAATAAATGCAAATATGAATGAGTCATTATTTGCATCAATTTCTACTTGGATAGTAATTTCCCCTTATTCATATTAAAGCTAGAATATATCATCTATATTAAGGATGGGACAAAAATATCTCCAATTAGCTATAGACTTGACATAAATGCTCATAATTGTGACGCCTTAAAATCTAATGGAATGATTGAAATCATAAACCTATGCTTTAATAACTTAACCATCACTAGATATAACTAGGGCTACTAAAATTCAATTAATAAAAGTAATTCAACATATTTTATTTAATAAAAAATATATGTAAACTAATCCAACTCAGGAAGTGTTTTACATCAAAATAATTAAATACTAGATTACAAAGCATTATCTTAATAACTTCGATTCAAAAGAGCTTGCTTTTACCCTTTCATACTCTTCAGGGTTTTTACCTTTCCCTGGAATATAAGAAAACATCATAGGATAAGCATAATTAACTTAGTAGATTTCTTTCTCTTACCCATCACAAATATTAATATCCAAATTAAAATATTACATAGTAATTAATTAATAAAAATAATTATAATTAATTATAATGAATAAATAAAGTGTTAAGATAGTATAATTTTTTAGGATTTTAGAGTTTACTTGATTTCAAAGTTTTTATTTTATACCTTTTAAAGCCACTTGCATAGAGAAGATCAAAAGCTTCATAGAACATTACTATTAGAGGTTCACTTGCAATTTGTTTTCACATTTTATCAGGATTCATTCAGAACTTCAAGAATTATCAAATTTAGTTCAGAATATTATTTAAACTTAATTTTTAGAAGTATTAGCACATACAATGTAATGATTAAAATGTACATGTCTTATATATGTTTATAACTCCTTTTTCGCTTTTACATTCATTTGATCTTCTCATACTTGCATCTAATAGGTTGGGCCTGAGTTAGAACATAATAGTGCCACATAACTTCTCACATTCGCTACTCGCTTTTAGCAAGTGAGGTTAGAATTTTTTTTACATCCACATTGAGCAAATTGGGTCAGAATAAATTAATAAATAATGCAAGAATTGCCTATAAAAAGCTAGATTGCTAGTATAATGTCATACTCACTGAACTTTTTATGTTCAAAATTCAATTTTAAGTGAATATTCATATAAACATTTAAAGACTTTTATATAACTATTGCAACTACCAAAAAAACCTCAATTAATTTATACACCTAGAAATTTCTATAGGAAAAATGAATCGGTGAAAATCTAATTTTTTATAATTAAAATGTTCGATGTAAAACAATATATAAAAGTTATACTGTAAAAACATTATAAAACCCGAGAAAAAGGATATTTTTGTTTATTACTTTTTATGAAATCATTGGAATTCAAATCACATATCGGTTTTAGAAATCTACCTTGTTTTCTACAATTATTCTGAATAGGTCTCACAAACAAATTATGAGCTTTGGTCGCCAAAATTTCTCACCTCTTTTCTCTCTCTTCTTCTCATCTCCCTTCTCCTCCTTTCTTCTCCAACAAGAATGATTGGCATGTGAAATTTGTGGAAACACAAGATTCAAGTTTCTTGAATCTTTGGTATGAACTGAATGCACAGAAAGAAAAGGCAGAGAAAGAAGACAAGCGTAAAGAGAAGGAAATATTATTTCTTAATCTTGTTACAGGTCTACAGTCCTATTTATAGCTATTACAGACTTACTACCGTACAATTGGCAACATGACTATACAAATTAGTTATTTGTTTCCTGTTGCTCTAATACGCCCCCGCAAACTGATGACCTGTCGACGACCGTCAGTTTGTTTCGGAGTTTGTGGAAAAAAGGAGTAGAAAGAGATTTAGTCAGTATATGGTGCTAATTGGCATGATACGGATCGTGTGTTGATGAATGTGATCTCTGATGATTTTATGGTCAATTTCAATGTGTTTCGTGCGAGCGTGAAATACAGGATTATTAGCTATGGCTATAACCGATGTATTATCGCAATATATATCGGTAGAAGTTGATTGAGTAACTCCAAAATCACTAAGAATTCGACGAAGCCAAATGATGTCAGCCGTTAGAGCGGCTAGCGCCCTATATTCGGACTCTATGGATGATCGAGCCACCGTGGTTTGCTTCTTGACAGTCCAGGAGATGATGGTATTCCCGAGAAATGAGCAGTAACCGGATGTGGACTTCCTGGAAACTGGTTCCCCCGCCCAATCGGCATCTGAAAATAAAGTGAGGCGCATATTAGACTTCGTAATAGGAATACCAAAAGCAATCGTACCTTGGAGATAACGCAGCATTCTTTTGAGCAAGTAGATATGTTGAGGTCGGGGTTCATGCATATGTTGTGAAAGAAGATTCACACTGTACGCAATGTCCGGGCGAGTTAGGATTAAATACTGTAAGGAACCCGTAATTCGTCTGTATGTTGAAGGATCGGACAGCACAGTGTCCGGCGAGAAATCCTGCAGTAGCTTTGTACACGTCAGGTTAGCCAGCGATTTGCAGTCACTGAGTTTTGCCATTTGGAGAATTGATTTCGTGTAGTTTGACTGTGAGAGAAAGTATGTGTTATTAGTATGTGTAATGTGAATACCAAGGAATGAATGTACCTCGCCGAGATGCTTCATTGTGAACTTGGTGTGTAGCAATTGCATGACATGATGGAGAGCTTGTGCATCGTTTCCCGTTAGAAGTATGTCATCGACATAGATTAACAGGAACAATTGAATGTGATTCTTGCGGAAGATATAAAAGGAAGGATCGGACGAGCTTTGGAGAAATCCAATTGATTCCAGATGCGAGGTGAAGGTATTATGCCATTGGCGTGGTGCTTGTTTAAGGCCATATATGGCTTTGTGTAAAAGATAGACGTGGTCCGGATATGTGGTGTCTTCAAATCCAATTGGTTGACGCATGTAGACAGTTTCGGTGAGTCTACCGTGGAGAAAAGTGTTTGCCACATCTAGTTGATGAACATTCCAATTGTTGTGAAGAGCGATCGTTAAAAGAATCAGGATTGTAGGTAATTTAGCAACTGGGCTGAACGTCTCCGTGTAATCAAGCCCGAATTCCTGATTATTACCTTGAGCGACTAGCCGGGCTTTTGTAACGGGCAATGGAACCGTTCGCATGGAGCTTAGTGCGATATGTCCATTTACATCCTAGTATTGTTTTATCTGTCGGACATGGGACAAGACTCCATGTGCCTTGAGTTTGCAGTGCAAAAAATTCGGATGACATGGCCTCACGCCATTCTTTATGTTTATTTGCCTCATGAAAGGATGGAGTTTGATGCTGAGATCGTGGAGCATATGGCCGCCGCCAGATTCTGGTCGGTGAGAAGCCATTGAGCGTGCTCGGTGTTCGGGGTGGAAGATCCATTCGTTTGATTGATGATCGCCGGTGGGATTGAAGTTGAACGATCAAGAAATGTCACAAAACCGTTGGCTCGGCAGATTTTGAGAATCTGAGAACGCCATAGATGACAGTTGTCCGGAGAGAGGGGGCTTTGGATGAAGCTTTTGAGGTTCGAGAGAATGAACTTTAACGACGAGGAGATCGCCGGAGTTGAAGACGATAGAGTTGCCGTGGGATCCTCCGTCTGGGAGGAGGAAGAAGCAGCCATTGTTGCCCTGGATCAATTAGCTGTGTCTGATACCATGTGGAAACACAAGATTCAAGTTTCTATAATCTTTGGTATGAACTGAATGCACAGAAAGAAAAGGCAGAGAAAGAAGACAAGCGTAAAAAGAAGGAAATATTATTTCTTAATCTTGTTACAGTTCTACAGTCCTATTTATAGCTATTACAGACTTACTACCGTACAATTGGCAACATGACTATACAAATTAATTTTTTGTTTCCTATTGCTCTAATAAAATTTACAAAATGGTTTAAGATAATTTAAATTTTAAAAAACCACTAATTAGGCCTAGCGCCACCATGCTAGCCTCCTCAGCATTGTAGCGCTCCCAAAGAATCTTTCCAATTCTCCCAGAATCTTGTCTTTAGAGAGCTTGGCACCATGAAAGCACCACTGAGCATCGCAATGCACGTTCAATTCATTTCCTTCACATGAGCACTAAATGCCACAGGCGCCACTCAACCCATCTTCGTTGCGCTCCTAGAGTTATTTTGCTGACTTTGAATTTCATTTCTCCCATCTAATTCTTAACTCACTTAAGATTTTAAACACTATATGACTTATAATTATAAATTAACTTAAAATCAAACAAACACTTAATTTGGTTAACCTCAATTAAAAATCATGCAAAGCAAAACACAACTTGCAAAGAACCAATACAGCAACAAATTAGATTTTTCCTAACTTTCAAATGTTGATACATTTTTCTTCCAACATTTCATGCTTTCATTTAAAAGTTTTTAAGTTTTAACATTAAAATTTTAGCTCTATGCGGCCTTAATATTTTTTTTTTTTAGATTTGAACTCAAGTTGTTAATGAATAGCTAGTAGAGAAATGACCTTTGTCGCACTAGATGGAGCTGGATGATTTGATGGGTTTTTGAAGATGGCATCCGCATCTGTTCTTGTGGAACTTTTATTTGGTCCGGTCACCTAACGTAGATCTACGTTCGCACGCCAGTAAAATAGCGCCACGTGTTCTTACTCTTTACCGCGCGGCCCGACGACCCGATTGGAACCGGAACCCGAAATTGCTATGTTCGCGTATTGCTCTGTATTGCTAGATATTGGTCTTCATAGAGCAGTATTTCTCATTTTTGCCAAGCAATACGGAGCAATACCTAACAATACCGAGCAATACGCTGTGGACCTCCGAAAGAGCACCGCTCGTGGGGTAAGAACGCAGAGGGTACGGCCGCACTATCCCGTGGGACAAAACGATCGTAGGCCTCTACACTCGACACGAATGGGTCGATGGAAGGGCAGATTGGATCGTGTATACGACTAACCATTGGGGATAGATGCTGTCGCCAGCACACCCCGATGGGTAGTAATATACACGACCTAGTCACGGGTTTCCCCCACCCGATACAAGAGATCGAGTGGGGTAAAGTAGATTGCGGGGCCAAGTTTCCCACGGGCGCAAGCCCCCGTGGTTAATTACATCCCGGGCCGGAGCCCGAGAAAAAAACTCTCGATTAAGGATCATATATTATTTCTTCTTAAAATGGGATTGGCACGAGGGGATAGACTAAGAAGTCCTACCCAAAAGGAAAGAAGTGTCTCAAAAGGGGTGAATCAAACATGCGTGGTCCATACCAGCATTCGGAGGCTCTAGGGCACTAAACAGAAACTGGAGAAAGAAAGACAAGCAATCAATCACATGCGTGAGAGAGAGATGGAGGTGGCGTCATCCTGTGTGACGTGGATAAGTAGGATTTAGAGTCCCCGAAAGAAAGAGATCTACCTACTATTTAAGGCATACTACGAGACCGAGTGTAGTAACCTCGAACCCTAAATCTAGATTGGACTTAGTGTTCGACACACACACTAAGACCAGTGTCCTAGCTAATGCAATGCAAAACCTGGACTTATCCCGGCCTGGATGGGGGGGGGAGCCAGCTAACCACCTAATCGATTTAAAACCATGCTGTCAAGCCAGTTATGAAAGATGGGTGGGTGGTACAGTTCTTTGGAAATAGGACCAACATCTAGAGAATTTCCTAAGTGGCCCTGGACTTATGGGGGTTAGATGCTCCTAACTAATGCAATTAAATTTTAATTAAATTGATTTCTAATGCAATGCATGCTGGTTGAAATGTCAGCTCATGAATGCTATAGAACTTTAAAAACAGGCTTATAGAAAATAAATTTTTGAAAAGACTGGGTCTCCCTAGGTCCGGCACTTCATCCTCATAGGCCAGATTATCCGGACTCAACCCGCAGGCAGGGAGATGTCTTATAACAAGGGAAGAAAGATGCAGTAATATGCATGCGACCCCGGACGGTTCCGGCAATTCCCTAAGTTCGTTAAGTTTCTATATTATTTAGAACTTAAAATTTTAAGAATTAGTTATGAGTAGAAAAATTTTATAATCCTTAATGAGCCTAATACGATCCAGGCGAAAACAAAAGTGGCATGCAAGAAACAAACCTAGAAAAAGCAGGCAATTTCTACTGCACAATCAAGTAAACACATCAATATAAATCAAACTAATCAAGTAAATGTCCATAGGCCAACTGCCCTTTAATTACAACCCAGGGTATGCAGAAAAGTAAAGTGGCCGGGCACCACTGCCAACAACCCGGATTTCTAAGCCTATGACAGACGCCAACAACTTTGAGTGGGATATTGGGTCTTCAAATCTTTAGTCTCCTGGATATCTTCTCCTTGGACTTCTTGGATCTCTCCTCCTTGGACTCCTTGGATCTCTCCTCCTTAGACTCCTTGGATCCGTCTTGGCTTGAATATCCAAACGAAGAGACAATTCCCCCAGTATGGGGGTATTGCCTTTTCTCTTTGGATATCTAAAGCCATCCAGCTCGATCTTCCAAATGGAAGAAGACTCTCCCTTTAGGGATGCCTTCTTCTTTTGGAATCCGAGCTGGATAAGAATATCCCAACTCAAGGTTGTTTTCACAACTCTTAACTATTATTACAAAATTTTACATTGATTGAAAAGCAGAAAAATTCTAAAGTCCCTGCAAGGTTATCCTAATAATCATCCCAAGCAGTTTATATGAAAATAAAAGTGCTAACACCATTGACCCTGTGCCAAGCCATGCTCTTAATTTTGAGGGCTAAGCAGCTCCATCTGTAGCAGTTATAATAATTTAATAATTTTAGCCCTCATTTCATTTTAGGGGGAGCTGAGCAAGCACCTGCATAAAACATTATTATAAATTATGATATTGCTCCCCCCTTTTTATTAGCTTGAGCATGGCCACCTGCACGGAAGAACAGTATATATATAGCGCTCCTAACCTATGGGTAAGTCTAACGCTCATCACATCACAGAGTACAGAAAGAGTAAGCAAACACACCAACAATTTCAAACAACATGCAATGAAATCCACGGAAAGCTCCGGCACACAGCAGAAAAGTAAATCCCAGCGGCCTAACCTAGCTCTAGAAGTGGTGCCCTAGCAAACAATTCTATGTGTGTGTAAGGCTAGTGTGGTTTGGATAGATCCTAAGTAGGATAGTTAGTTAAAGTTAGCTAGAGTTCAGGTTTGTTGGGGGGTCTGAAAAGGGAATTTTGTTAAAATCCGAATATTAGTGAATTATGGTCCATTTTAATTATTTCAGTTTGTTGATCAATTTTAAGGGGTTGGGATATTCATATTTGAAATTCAAATTGCATTAGCCAATTTTGAAAAGCTCCGGGTCCTCCTAGGTATTAAGCTAAGGGTCCAAAAAGTCACTATGGGGAAAAGGCTAAGTCTGGATTTTCTATCACCTTAGGAAAATACTAGACCTTAATACGAGTAGTTAGACAGGTAGTAGGTTGGAATCGGAGTTTTCTAGGCAAAGTTATGAATTTTCTAAGTTTCGGGCCCTATCCTATAGACTAGGGTTGACCCAAAAAGTTGACTTTCTAATCTAAGCCAATTTCTGGAAACTTAAAATTTTTAATAAATACTAGACCCTAATTGGAGTCTAATGCAAGTGAGTTTACCTAATTTGGAGTTTTCTACAATTAGTTATGGATTTCTAAAGGTCGGGGTATTTATTGAAATTTTCTAAATTTCCTACTAAATAGCCTTTTTTATTGTTTTGCTCCAAATCAACTCCAAACTAATTGGAATCACTCCCAAAGGTCAGGGATGACCAGAAAAAGTGTTCCCAAGTATCTGGAGAAGGTTTGGGATTTTTATTAATTTTTTTAATGATTTATTAGGGGCAAAATGGTAATTTCCACCTATGGTCAAATTAGGGGTCAACCTGAGGTCAAACTAGGGAACCCTATTTATCTAAGGTCAGGGATCAGATTCTGGTCAGTTTGAGGTATCATGGGTAATTTTCTGACCTAAGGTGTATTTATTGTAATTTTCGGAAGGTCTCGGGGCCTTAATTAGCGGGTTAATTAGGGTTAGTTAGCTAAGGGCTCTAAAAGCTCCTAAAAATTCCTAGAAAATTCAGTGATGTTTTAGATGTCACTAAGTTTAAGTGTTGTAGTTTTCATGTCGTTCTGGGATCTATCCTATTCCCTAGAAAACTTCTAAGTTCGCTAGACAGGTCCTTAATTCTTGTCCTTAGGGTGTCACTACGTTGTAGGAGTTTAAAGTGATGTTTTGTCTAACCCTCAAGGTAATAAATGCGTGGGAGTGCAAAAATGAAATAAACACACCATGTCCTTAGATCTAGGAGAGCCTAAGCTAAGTGCTCGTGGTGCAATCCTATACATGCAATCTACAAAAAAAAAAAAAAAAAAATTAAAAATAAAGACACCTAAAGAAAAGATTAGTGAATGATTGGGACTCAACCATTCACTAACCCACTCCCCCATGATTGCTCTTCATATCTAGAACCCATGCTTAAAATTTCATACGATAGCGGGTCTCCCAAAAATTAGGATTTATATGTAAGTAGTTTTAAAATAATTTTAAAATACTTATAAATATAAATATATATTGTTGAAAAATAAAATAATTTAAAAAGTAAGTCAATTCATAATACATAGGTATAAGGAGACCCGCTGATCACCCAATCGAGGTTTCAAAACGGTTTGAAAATAGGTTTGTATCCTGAAAATAATTATTATATTAATTAAATAATAAATAATAACAATCAAATATTGCTCCAAGATAGAAAACTATCAAAACAGCCAAAATCAGGGGCTGGAAACAGTTTCAAAACATAAAGCTCGCTCTTCTGAAAAGAACGAGGGGTTACACGTCAAAATCCGACTTAAAGCGGACAAGATACGAATTTCCGAAGTAAAAATATCATGAAATAGTATTTTAAAATAGTATAGTTTTGCTGTTTTTGAAATAACAGAAGATACAGGCAAAATTTTTATCTGGAAATAGCTTCAAAATATGCAGAATTCAGAGTACATACAAAACAAGGTGCTGTGCGTCGACAGCGGACTTAAAACGACAAAGTTATGTAATTTCGAAGTTAAAAGGCAAGAATTAAATATTTTTAAATACTACTGTTTTACTGTTTTGAAAATAATTGTACACAGACCCAAAAATTTAAAGTAAAACCAGTTCCAACATGTGCAGAATCTAAATACGTTCAAAACAAGACGTTGTGCGCAAAAATCCGATTTGAAACGGGGCAGTTATGATTTTTCAAAGTTTAAAGGGCATTAAAGGCCATTTTAAAAAAAAAAAAAAAATTTAAAAGCAATAATAAAATTAATAATAATAATAAAAATAATAATAAAATATAATGATAGGCTAGTAGTTTCAAAATAATAGTAATATAACAAAATAATTAAATAATAATAATATTATAATAATAATCATATTAAAATAACAATTTAAACAATAATAAAAATAGGTTAATTTACTGTTTTATTAATAGTTAAAAATATACATATTATTTTTAATCAGAAATAATTTTAAAATAACGGGGCCGCGAATACGAGCAAAACGAGATATTATACGCAAAAATCGGATTAAAAACGGATTTTTAGCGAATTTTGAAAGAAATCAGGCTAAAAAAAATAGCTTTAATATTAATTAACAATTATTTAAATGGCGGCGGCCAATCCGGTAATGACACGTGGCGGCGGCGGTCAAAACCGCGGGCGGCGGATGTCAAAACCGCGGGCGGCGGCTCGGTGCGCCACGCGGCGGCCTCCCATTGGCTGGCGCGGACTCCGGAGACGGCGCAATCATCACGGGATGATTGAAAAGCGCGTGGGGTCCACGCGCTTTCACTCATCCACGTAGGACGAGGTCCTACACCCGTCTGATCCGGCGTGGTTCGAAACGAACGGCCATGATCGGGTCGCACGAGAGAACACGCCGCGGGGATCAGAGCGCCGGTCGAAATCCTGCTCGGAACGGCGGCTTTCGGACCGTTGATCAGTAGATCAACGGTTCAAACTGGCTCCCGCTCATGCAGAACAGATTCCGAGCCCTAGAACCATATTTTTGAGATTTCTCTCGATTGGATGGATCAAACGCAACGAAATTTTAAACAAGGCTTCTAATAGTGAAGAGCATTCATGGGGAATATATTTTTGGAATTAAAACGCACTAATAATGAAGTTAATTAACCCTAAGTGCACTATACTAGGGTTTCGATTTTACCTCAATCCAATGGATGGATCCAGTCGATCTTGGTCTCGTTGGACTCGTGGACTCCCAAGGAACAACTCTCCTGTTGAACTCGTGCTCCAAAAACGGCCTCGATCGGACGGGATTCGTCGTGGAACGGGAATAGTCTCGGTTTCGCCGGAATCTCGCCGCCGATGGGGTGTCGCCGTCGGGATTGGGTCGAGAAAGGTGGAAGAAGGAAGTGGGAGCTCTCACAGAAATTTTGGAAAGCCTAGGATGGTCTCTCCAAAGAGCAAGAGAGCAAAAAAGTCCCAAAATAGACTTGATTTTTGATATTTAAGGGGGCTAGCCCTAATACCAACGGCTAGGATCGAATCAAAAACGAATTTAGGAGGGAAATTAACTCATGAGAGCCGTGGTTTGAATTTTAAAACGCTTGGAGGCTTTAATTCCAATTAAAAGGCCCTTAATTGGCTCTAAATAGGCTATTTAAACTCATTTAAGGCTTGATTTGACCAAGTCAACGATTGACTTGGTCAAATCAGCCAAGAGGGCCAATGGGGATGAGGTATTGGGCCATGAAGAGGTTTTAATTGGGTTTAAATCAATTTGGGCTCTTAATGGGCCTAATGGGTCAAAATTGACCCATTAGGACTTGGGTTGACCAAGTCAAAGGTTGACTTGGTCAACTCAGTCCATCATGCCCAAGTATGGGCAAAATCGAGGTCAACAAACGGACCCCCAACAGGAGTGGCGAACAACTAGTGAACCGCTCGTGTTGGCGTTGACCGACTAAGCCGCAGAAAGGTAGAGTGGAAAACATGATCAAAAGAGTATCAGAAAGATGGTGGAAAAAGTAGGAGATTCTTCTCCTGGCCTTGCCCCATTGCGGGGGCAGAGCCTAGGAAAGAAGAGAAAGCAGCAGTGAACAAGCCAAGATTCACCAAAATGGTGAACTGGTAGTAGGGTCTTCTCCTGGCCTTACCCTTGGACAAGGGTAGAGCCTAGGCTAGAACCAACAGTAAGGATCACCTAAAAAGGTGAAAACAAGGTAATGGGACTCTCCTACAGCCTTGCCCCTACAGCGAGGGCAGAGCAGAAAAGAGAAATCAAAAGTAAAGATCACCTCAAGGGTGAAAAAGGTGAAGGGATTCTCCCCTGGCCTTACCCCGTAGTAGGGGTAGAGCCAAGAGAAGAACCACAAGTAAGGTAGCAAAAGCATACCAACTATCTGTCTGACTATATCGAATCAGCAGAATAGAAGGTGAAAGGGGTCTCATATCCTCCTACCTATCTCATAGCAGTGGATTGGGGTGACTCAATATCTGCTTGACCAAATCGGGTCAGCAAACAAAGGAATCACAGGCCCGGTGTCTGCCTAATCGGAACAAGACACTCAGGGAAAAGGGTGGCGAGGAGTTCCTGCCAGGTGCTCTGTCAGGCCCTCTCTACCAAGTAAGTCGATGTCCACTCGGCGCATATGCCTGCAGTAGGACAAAAGAAACAGAAAACCTCTGCCCGGGTGTATGTGCCTGCAGCAGGATCTCTATTTGGCGCATGTGCCAAAAGAAGTGTAACGGAAGAGAACTCAACACAATCATCTGGCGCATATGCCAGCAGTGATGTGGAGAGGAAAGAGTCACCTCTGCTCAGTGTATGTTCCTGTAGCAGAGTCCCTACCCGGCGCATATGCCTGTAGTAGGATAAAGAAAAAGCACTCAACATAATCATTCGGCGCATATGCCTGTAATGATATGAGGAGGAAAAAGTGTTGAGGAAAGCCTCCCAGGGACCCTGTCGGGCTTTCTCAACTAGAAACCTAATATCCACCCGGCGCATATGCCGGCTCTAGGATAAAAGGTAACAAAAGGTCACCTCTGCCCGGTGTATGTGCCGGTGGCAGAGTCTCTACTTGGCGCATATGCCTATAGTAGAATAAAGACAAAACACTCAACACAATCATCTGGCGCATATACCAGCAATTATGTGAAGAGGAAAGAGTGGTGAGGAATGCCTCCCAGGGACTCTGTCGGGCTCTCTCAACTAGAAACCTAATATCCACCCGACGCATATGCCGGCACTAGGATAAAAGGTAACAAAAGGTCACCTCTGCCCGGTGTATGTGCCGGTGACAGAGTCTCTACTTGGCTCATATGCCTATAGTAGAATAAAGACAAAACACTCAACACAATCATCTGGCGCATATGCCAGTAATGATGTGAAGAGAAAAGAGTGGTGAGGAATGCCTCCCAGGGACTCTGTCGGGCTCTCTCAACCAGAAACCTAATATCCACCCGACGCATATGCCGGCACTAGGATAAAAGGTAACAAAAGGTCACCTCTGCCCGGTGTATGTGCCGGTGGCAGAGTCTCTACTTGGCGCATATGCCTATAGTAGAATAAAGACAAAACACTCAACACAATCATCTGGCGCATATGCCAGCAATGATGTGAAGAGGAAAGGGTGGTGAGGAATGCCTCCCAGGGACTCTGTCGGGCTCTCTCAACCAGAAAAACCTAATATCCACCAGGCGCATATGCCTGCACAAGGATAGAAGGGAAGGAAAGGAAAGGTATATGTAAAAATTTTAAGTGTAGAGTCACTTAAGGAATCTCAAGCTAGCGCTCTGGTAACCACATGGTAGAGGACAAATCGTCGTGGCCACGAGTATCCAAATGCCGTCGAGATCTCTTAAAGAGCCCTAACCCTACGCAAAAGGGGAGGAAGACATCAGTGTGATGTCTTCCAAACAAAGCCGGAAGAGATACACCCTCAGTATAGAGCGCAAAAGGGTAATCTCATTCCAAAGGAGTCAAAGGAACTGAAGTAGCGAGGGGGGCGCCTCTACTACAGTAAGTAGGACTAAGCCTAGTAAAAACAACCTTCCAGGGGGTCACAGGGGGTAAACCCATACTAACTGATGTGGACCCTGTAAGACGTGGGAAGGGTACCAAAACATCCAAGGGACCTCTCCGGCAGCAGCTAGGAGTGGGGTCTCAATGGGGAAACAAGTGGTAAAAGCATCTGAATGAGCTGACTCTCTACTACTATAGAATCAAAAGCTCAAGAAAGCGGTGATATTGGCATCTAAAGCACGACATCTCATATCACCGAGTAAGAGGAAAAGAATCAAAGCAGCGAGGGAGAACCTCCGCTGCTTAGGGCAACAACTCTGAGTAGGAGAAATCTCACAGTGGTAGCACCCACACAAGCTAGTGGGACCCTGTAGGAAGTGAAAGTGACCTCAACTCATTCATAAGACCAATCAGGCGACTGAGCTTAGTGTATGAATGGTAGGATGGATCACCAAAGGGAGTAGGAGAACTGATCTTCTGCTAGAAGCTCAAAGTTCTCAAAGTAGTGATGTTGATATTCGAGACAAGGTATACCGCATCACTACAAGGAAAACAGCTCTAGGTAGTAAAGTGGACACCCTCGCTACCTGAGGATAGTAATCATGTATAAGAGTGAAGAATCATCAAGAGGGCCACAGTGGTAACACCTACCCTGATCGGGCAGGACCCTGTGGGGAGAAAAAGCAACAACACAATATCCATAGGGCTACTCTAGCAGCTAGGAGTAGAGTATGAATGTGGAGAGTAGAGGTGCAAAGAAACTCAGGAGCTGATCTTCTACTGGAAAATCAAAGCTCCTAAAGTCGTGGTACTAACACCTGAGAATAGATGTACCACATCACATCACAACTCCGAGGTGACAAGGGAGCACTCCTGACACCTAATATGATAATCATGAGTGAGATCTATGATTATCAGTAGGACCACAGCGGTAACATCTACCCTAATCAGGTAGGACCCTGTGCGAAGTGGAGGTAACACTGTCACATTCACAGGACTACTCTGGCAGCTCAGAGTAATTCATGAATGGGAGGTAGACTGCCAAAAGAGAACAGTCAGGGGCGATCTCTTCTCAAAAAGACCCTGGCCCAAAAAGTAGTGATGATTATATCTTAAAACATAATGTACTACATCACCAATGGAGAAATGCATTTAAAATCATATAAGTTACTCGACCAACTGAGTGGGAACTCAACCCTGAAGAGATCATCATCAAACTACTCTCAAGGGAGGGGAAAGAAAAATTTTGGGGAATTTTGAGCTCATAAAGAGTTTTACCCGGGTTCCTCCTGCGACAAGGGCAACCGGGTTTTGCTCTATCGAGAGCTTCCCTCTTTTTATCACATGTATATATATATATATTTTTTTTTTTTTTTTTTTTTTTTTTTTTTTTTTTTTTTTTTTTTTTTTAGAATTGTGAATTATTCTGATGACCCGGATCATGTTCGTCACATGAACAGGACTGAGAAATTTGTGCTTGTGGAGAGTTTTACCAGGTTCCTCCTATGACAAGGGCAACCGATTTTGCTCTACTAAGAGCTCTCCTCCCTTATCACACAATTTTTTTTTTTTTTTTTTTTTTTTTTTTTTTTTTTTTTTTTTTTAATCAGGGATAGTGGATGGTTTTGATAACCCAGACCACATTCATTTCATGTGAATGAACTGGGGAGCACAATCATGTAGAAATTGATGTACAAACTGAAACTATCATCAGGATAGAGGATCAACACTACCATATTTGACTAGCATGGAATGGTGTGGACCCGATATCCTATCTCAAAAGAGTCTAAACCAATGACTCTAACATCCTTGATCACATTCAACTCATATGAATGGACTAGGGGCTACATCTATCAGATCAGAGCTGATAGGAAGAAGAAACTCAACTAGGGACAGTGGATCTCCATCACCATTCTTGACTGTCACGGGGTGGTGTGGACCCAATATCACCTCTTCAAGAACTAGACTCGAATTACTAGTTTTGATATCCCAGACCACACCTGGGGCGGCAGGTGAAACTGGAGGACTAAGTCATACAAACAGAGGGGAGCAAAGTCAAGAGAATTCTATGCTCTAGCACCAATATGATTGATGCGCACAGACAGAAGTACAGCACATCCCTACGGCGTATCAGTGTAACCCTTCTAAGGATAACCTTATACCCTTCAAGGCAAACGTCGTGTGGTAGAGGACAAATCGTCGTGGCCACACAAACTGCTGAAAAGTAAGAGGAACCCTTCTAAGAGATACATATACAGAGGAATATCTACAGGTGGTAGGGAGGCTCCCCCTGTGAAGTACTAGACTCAGGCATAATACTTTTTCAAGTATTGCCCATTGATGACAGGCATAGGGTGAATGCCATTTGCATCAACAAGTAGGTAGGCACCACCTTCATAAACTTGCTCTACAGCGAAGGGGCCTTCCCAAATAGGCTCAAATTTACCACCTCGCCGGCGATGCGAGATGATAGGCCTACGCAAAACAAGCACTAAATCACCTACCCGGAAAGCACGGGGTCTAACAAGGCGATCGTGTGACCGGGCCATTCGGGCCTGGTATAGCTTAAGGTTCTGATGAGCTTGCAGGCGAAGCTCTTCTAAACCATCAAGCTCTTCCAATCTCAATCGGGCATTGTCTTCCTCAGATAGATTGTAACTGACTGCCACACGCAGTGAGGGGAGCTCAACCTCAAGTGGGAGGACTGCTTCAACCCCGAAAGCTAAAGCATATGGGGTGGACTGAGTAGGAGTTCGGTAGGTAGTCCTATATGCCCATAATGCTTCAGGTAATCTATCATGCCATTCTCTCTTGTTTGCGACAAGGGTTTTTCTTATTAGTTGCACAAGAGTTTTATTAAATGCCTCTGCCAAGCCATTGGCTCTAGGATAATAAATCGAAGAATATCGCCAATTAATGTTATGGCGGCGGGCAAATCTGGCAATTTTTGGTGCTTCTGAAGGACGGACCGTTATCTGAAATGATACGGCGCGGAACACCAAAGCGATAAACAACGTTATCGCGGAAGAAACGCATCACATCTTCTGACTTAACTTCCTTAAGTGGAACAGCTTCTGCCCACTTAGAGAAGTAATCAGTGGCGGCTAAAATAAATCTATGACCCTTAGAAGAAGGAGGGTCTATGGGACCCACTACATCCGTGCCCCAGCCCTCAAATGGCCAGGAAGAAACAGTCGGGTGCAACGGATTAGGGGGCTGGTGAATCACCGTGCCATGAATCTGGCACTGGTGGCACCTCTTAGCGTGCTCCATGCAATCGTGGATCATGGTCGGCCAGTAGTAGCCGAGGCGTTTAATTCTGCCTTTCATTTTAGGTCCAGATTGATGGGCGCCACAAAGCCCTTCATGTATCTCGCTCATGACTCTACTGGCCTCTTCTTTATTGAGGCATCTTAACCACATTTGGTCAAAAGAGCGTCGATACAAAGTTTCATTTACATAGGCGAATGATAGAGCTCTCTTTCTAATTTGAGCAGCGAGAGATCTATCATCTGGGAGCCTACCATGCTTTAAATATTCTATGAAGGGCTCTCTCCAGTCTGACTCCTCATCAACAGCAAGAACTGTGAGGGTCTGATCAGGGGAGAGACAAGTCTGCGGGGCACAGAGCTTGACGATACTGGACAGAAATAGAAACTGGGTTTCCAGTAGGGTCAGCTAACTCCTTTGCTAACTTGGCCAATGCATCTGCTTTTCCATTTTCGGATCTAGGTATTTTGGCCAAAGTTACTTCAGGTATTAAGCACAGGAGCTCCATTGCTTTATTGTGATATGGAATGAGCTCAGGCTTAAGTACTTTGTAGACTCCAGCTACTTGATTGATTATCAGTTGGGAGTCTCCAAAGATCTTCACCCGCGTAAGACTCATCTGAATGGCCAACTCTAATCCCAAAATCAGAGCTTCGTACTCAGCTTCATTATTAGTGCGAGGTTCTGATAAACTATAGGAGTACCGTAGAGTATAACCCTCAGGGGACACAAAAATTAGGCCTAATCCTACCCTAACTGTAGGAGTTTTATTTGGACTTAAGGTTTTAACGGATGACGCACCGTCAAAGAAAAACTCCCAAGTAGGGGACTCCTGTTCATCCACACTCATAATTGATTCATCAGGTAGATCATCATTAAGTGGGGAATCAGCAGGAATCGGGTGATCAGCCAAAAAGTCAGCTAGAGCCTGTCCTTTGACGGCCCGCTGAGGAACAAAAGTGATATCAAATTGCAGTAGTATCATAGACCATCGTGCTAGACGACCTGAGAGGGTCGGACGGGTCATCAAGTACTGCAATGGATTGACTCTAGAGATCAAATTAATTTTATGTGAAAGCATATAATGTCTAAGCTTTTGTACCGCGAAGATCAGGGCTAAACATTGCTTCTCCATCGCCGGGTACTTAAGCTCTGCAGGTATCAATCGTCTGCTAAGGTAGTACAAGGCATTCTCCTTGCCTTCCTCATTCTCTTGAGCCAACAGTGCACCTAAAGACTCATCCAGGGCCGTAGTGTAGAGAATCAACGGCCTACCTGGGATAGGTGCAGCTAAAACTGGGGGGTTCATCAGGTAGCGCTTTATACTCTCAAAGGCCTCCTGACAACTCTCATCCCAACGGAATCGGGCATCCTTTTTTTACTAGTGCAGAGAAGGGATGACACCTTCCAGAAAGGTTGGAGATAAATCTCCGCAAGAAAGCAAGTCTTCCCTGAAAGGACCTCAACTGGGTGAGACTTTTAGGGGGTTTTAAAATCCACTATGGCCTTGATCATAGAAGGGTCTATCTCAATGCCACGATAACGGACTATAAACCCTAAGAACTTTCCTGCACTAACTCCAAATGCGCATTTTAAAGGATTCATCTTTAAATCAAACTTGCGCAGGCGTTCAAAAAACGATTCGCAGATCTCTGAGGTGATCTTCACGGACCTTGCTTTTGACGACCAAATCATCCACATAGCATTCAACTTGCTCATGTATCATCTCATCGAAGATGACAGTCATGGCACGTTGATAGGTGGCCCCCCGGCATTCTTGAGACCGAAGGGCATTACCTTGTAGCAAAAGACACCTATAGGTGTTCGAAAAGCAGTAAACTTTTCATCCTCGGGGTCCATCTTTATCTGATTGTAACCAGATGAACCATCCATGAATGAGAAGATGCTATGTGACGATGCTATATCCACCATAAGCTCAGGAATTGGGAGAGGAAAATCATCCTTAGGACATGCCTTGTTCAAATCACGGAAGTCGATACAGACTCGTATCTGTCCGCTCTTCTTCCGGACTGGGACAATGTTGGCAAGCCAAGTGGGGTACTTCTCTTCCCTAATGAAACCAGCTTCTATGAGCTTCTTGGTTTCAGCGATCACCTGTTGTTCAACTTCCAACCTCATCCTACGAGGTGCTTGCTTAACAGGGACTGCATCAGGCTTAATGGCTAACTTGTGGACTGCTACCTCTGGATTTAGACCAGGCATCTCGGTGTAGTTCCAGGCAAAACAGTCTCTAAACTCTGACAGTAACTTGATGTATTCTTGAGCCTCTGAATCAGACAATAGAGCACTATGAAAAATAGGCCTAGGATCTGACTCAGTGCCTAAGTTTATCTCACATAGTTCGTCCATGGCAGAAGTGACGCCATCTTCGAACTCTTGTGGAGCATCAAGTATTCTATCGTCGTCACTATCCGGGTTTTCTTCGTCGGCAAGAGAAACAACCGGATAAGCATGGGAAATAACACGAATGTTGGCATCACTGGACTGATTTAACCCCATATAACCTACGCCTCCTAGACCTTGGGGGAAATCAGTCCGCCAAACTCGGGCCTGCTGTAGAGCTTCTTCATCTGGCCAAGTGGAACGAACGAGACCCCCGCTCGACAAAGCTCTCTACAGTAGGTGAAAAGTAACGGGGGGGGTACTCCTGACCTCTACATCCATAGCGGTCTCCTCTAGATCCTGTCTCACAGGACCCAGCGGTGTACCTATACTACGGGGTACAGAGGGATATTCCCTAGGTCGGGCTGGCCCAAACGTATCGTACAAGTGAGGTATGGGGTTGTGGCTACCCCATATTGGGCTATCATCATCAACTGCAGGAGTGTTAGAAGATCTTTGTCTGGAATCTCCAACTCCTATCCCGCGTATCTGATGGGGGGAAGGTTGTCTGGTAGTAGTCTGTCTGACGTCGGAAGTCATCTTCCTCGTCTGAGCTAATATCAATAACCAATCCACCTTCAGGTATTAAGTGGCTACGAAAAGTAGGCCGTGAATCATAACCAGCGGAATAGGGAGATGGTGAAGTGACTGGACGCTGAAGGATATCGATCATTTCATCATCAGAAGAGTCAGACTCTACAGTCAAAGAAGAAGTGTAAAGGTTAGGGGGAGGAGGTGTGCGAGTGTCATGGTTCCGCGGTTCGCGGATCGCAACTCTACCTCTCCCTCTACCTCTACCTCCCCTACCTCTACTAGGGGGAACATCGTGCCTCACTGCAAACTGAGAGGGATCTCCATCAGAATGGGCAGTGGAAACACCTGGCTCAATACTAACCTGTGATGGACCCTGTACTGACGATTGTATAGGACCCTGTGTAGGTAGCTGCGTAGGATCCTGTACAACAGTGTCAGGTATCACTGGGGACTGAGCAGGTGGAGCTCTACGAGTCTTCCGAGGTACGTAGTACTCGGCGTCGTCGTACATAGAGATCTCATGCACGGAGAAGGGCTGGGTATCTCCAGGAATGGTATACTCAACATCATTCCTCAGAAACTTCATACATTGGTGCAAGGTAGAGGGCACCATTCCATACTCATGGATCCAAGGCCTTCCTAAGAGAGCCTTGTATGAAGTGTCAGCCTCAATCACATGAAACTTTGCCTCTGTTAGAAAATTTCCAAATTTCAGAGGTAGGGTAATAGACCCTAGAGCTCGCTGGCCTTGGTCATTGAAGCCTTTCAACATAATCTTGTCGGAAGTGAGCTTTAGATGACCTAGGGAGAGACTCTTCAAAGTTTCATTGGTTAATATGTTTACTGAAGCCCCTTGGTCTATGAGGACCCTGTTCAACTCATAACCATTGACTTCAGCAGTGACATACAAGGGACGATTGTGCTCAGTGGTCCCTAACAGAAGGTCACGACTAGAGAAAGTGATGCATGGCGTGTTGTACAAATGCCATGCCCCATCATCAGGGTCAGAAGTGAAGAAGGCCTGATAGGTCTCTGGTTCAAGCAATGCTTTTACCAGTGTCTCTCTCAAGTCAGGTGACAACATCAAAGCATCATAGACACTAAGAAGAGAAGGAATTTTCCTTAGATGAGCCAACACATTGTAATCAACCTCCAGCTGAGGGCCTTTCCCTTCTCTCCTTAGGCTGCTCCTGGGAGGAAGGGATAGAGTCATCCTGCTGGGTAATGATATTTTTATCTTTTGTATTTTTAGCCAACCTAGGTGGAAGGACCTTCCCTGAACGCAGATGAACTTCCTGTATTGAGTCATCTTCGGCAGGAGATTCCTCTGGTTCAGTGGTGGTGGCAGGTGTTGGTTCTAAGGAAAGTATTGAGAGCGGGTTCTCGGATTCATCTTCTGAATCCATGTAACATCCGCCCTCTGGTATCACAAAGACTGGTTCATCTTCATACTCAGACTCAGACTCTTCACTAGAATTATTATAAGAGACATGTAAAGCAGTAAAAGAGTGAGTGCTAGTAGAAGTAGAAGCAGTAGAAGTAAAGCTAAAAGCAGTAGGTAAAGCACACCAGAAGTAGCCAGAATCACCTTCTTCTATTATTTCTTCATCATCAAATGAAGGGAGAACAAAGTCCTTCAGCGTAAGTGCTGGAAGGAACCCTGTCTTCCCCTCAGAGGTTACAACATATTTTTCTCTTTCATACATTTTCTTATTACATACATCAGAAGAAAAAGAAATGTGCTCAGTAGGCACTACAACAGAAAGAGAAGAAGAAGAAGGTATAAGCGCTGGTAGTAGTAACTGCAGGGGCAACTGTCGACTTGGCCTGTGGTGGCCTCCTCTCAACTGCCTCTGAACTCTGAACTGCACGGTCTATCATCCTCTTGGTCTTCTTGGAGAGTGCTAGCTGCCACTCTCCCTCAGAACTCTGGGGTAAACTGCTACTACTGCCCTGACTGTCTGTCTGACTAGGACTGTGGCTGGGACTGGAAACCATCTGAACTGTCTGAGGGCCCTTGCCCCTGGGCTGCACTAGGTCGCCGTCCTGGAGGTGTATCTGTCCTGTGGCCATCAACCTCTCGACCTTATCCTTGAACACAAAACAATCCTCTAACACATGCCCAACGCATCTGTGGTAAGGGCAATAGAGTGGGTGCTCAGTCTGACCCTCCTCCTCCACTCTACTGCTGCTGGGAAAGGTAAGTATGTTCTTCTTAGTAAGGAATTTAAATATTTTCTTCACACACTCTCCCTTTTAAAGGGGTATTCCTTACTAAGCTTCTCCTGTAGGGACTGCTGACTCTCTGAAGTCCTACGGGAGATCCTGGGCTGTGCTGCTGGCTGACTAGCTACGTGTGACTGACTAGCTGAGCGTGGCTGCTGTGCTGTGGGGGGCTGAAACTGCCTAAGGGCCTCTTGCCCTTATCCACTGGTCCCTGAGTACTGTGTACCTCCCCTCTTCTGGGCGGAGGTGCCCCTGAAAACTCCTGCCGCTGAGGTCTGCGCAAAGGCTGACTCTCAACCTTAGGAGGGACTGCAGCGGGTATGCTGTCCTGTAGGCTAGTGACCTTCGTGAGTAACTTCTGGAAGGTTCTGATGCTAAATCCCTTAAGGTAGGGTGCTATCGGGCCATCTATGTTCTTCAATAAGATCTCAACTGCATGCTGCTCCTGTAACTGTGGCTCGCACTGCAAACTGAGATTTCTCCATCTGACTATGTAATCTGTGAGACTCTCTCTGGGACGCGCTGCCTGGTCACCACTAGCTCTCCTACTGTAACTCTGTGCTCTGTGCTAACAAACCTCTGCACAAACAACTGCTCCAACTCTGCAAAGGTCCTGACTGAGTCGTTGGGGAGGTCGGCGTACCAAGCAAACGCCACCCCCGCCAAGCTGCTGACGAACAATCTCAACATCAGTGGATCACTCCCTCCTATATTGCAGCATATTGCTCGGTACTGGGCTATATGCTGTCTCGGGTTCCCAAACCCGTCAAAAACTCTGAATCTAGGAGGGATGAAACCAGGGGGGTAAGGCTCCTGCTCGTACTCTACTGGGTAAGGACGCCCCCTGCTGACTGACTCTCCAGTCTTCCTAGAAGAAATAGCCTGCTCTACCTTCTGGGCAATCAAGTCCTGGATCTGTCCTGCTGACATCTGAGCTGGCTGACTCTGAACTGAAGTAGTGTAAGGAAGTACTGGGGGTGGTGCTGGGACTACTCTCTGGACCCTGTCCACTCCTACGGGGTCTACTGCAGCAGGTGGTACTACTGGCTGCTCTCTGGAGGTACTGGTAGCTAGCTATACCTGTCACCTGAGGCATCGCCCCCAGAGCTGTCAACTGTGCTGTCATGGCTGCCATGGCTCTGGCCATCTCCGCCATCTGTGCCTGAAGACTCAGTACCGTAGCATCTGTATCAACTGATCGGGGAGATCCACCCACCTCGGGCTCTCCCTGCTCGTCCTGGTCCTCGGTCTCTCTCTCATCCGAGTGACCTCGTCGGGTAACCACACATACCCGGTGAACTGGCACCTCCTCATCGGAATCAACTAGTGTGTCATCGTCATCCAAAAAGGCTCGTCGCATCGCCTCTATGTACGGGCTCATAGGAGAACCGATCCTATGAGTACTGGGTACTAAATCTGTCTCGATCCGTACTGGCGATCTGTCTGGGGCTAAAACTGAATCATCATCGACTGCCATCGGGACTGCCTCAGACCCGGAAGGAACTGCCAAATCTATCTGATCAAACCACCTCCTCTGGCTGCTCTGTCTCTGCCAGTGGTGCTGACTCAACTAACTGAACAGGGTCGACAGGGGTGTCCGCCTGTCGACGTCTCCAAACCCACCTCCTACGGCGGCGGGGCACTGTACCGGTAACTGGCTGTTCCGGGGCTACTACCTCTGAACTGATCTGAGGTCGGGTAGGCTCCTGCTGCTGTCTCCGTCCTCGACGACGTGGGGGCGCCGTCCTACAGCTGGAGTGACTACCGGTGGTCTGACTACTGGGGCTGCAGGCTGCTGGCCTGTCTCCCCCCTCTGCCAACTGTAGAGTCTCCTCGCAGTCTGTCGTCGTAACTGAAAGGTAGCCCGAGAAATCTGACGGAGTAAGCCCTCCCGACTGACGGGCCCTCTGCCACGAGCTAAGCGGACGATGTTTCCGAATCCTCTGGGTGAGGGCTCGGACACCAGCGTCCCTGGGTACCCTAGCTCGGGGTAGAGTAGTGACGACAGGAGGAGCTGCCGCTATACGGACAACATCCTCCTCATCTCCACTATGCGTCAGTGGGGAGAAGCGTCCTCCCTGAACTGCCTCCAACTCGGGGGCTACCATCACCTCAGGAGTAGGTGCCTCAACAACTGGACGTGGCCTCCGCTGCCTAGGAGCCACTCTCCTCTGCCTCTGAACTAACTCGTCGTGAACAACTGCATCTGCCATCCGCTGCCTCTCTGCCTCTGACGCAGCTAGACGGAGCCTCCTGTTCCTATTCCTCCGGGCCCTTCTCCCGAGGCCGGAGGTGGAGGTCGAGGGAACATCTGAACCCACTGCCTGGGTGGCAGGGGGGACAGGAACGACTGGAAGTGCCGGGGTCTGCCCGGCAGCCTCGGGGTGAGAAAGCCGAGCGAAAACAGAAACCCGGCCAGAAGAAGGCGAAGGCACCTCGGTCTGGGCACCCCTCTTCCTAGTAGGAGTGGGAGGGGGGGAACCCGAACACGAGGTACTTCCGCTGGAACAACGGGAGCAACAGTAGTAGTAGGCTGCCGGCGCTGAGGGGCCGGAGCAAACTGTGCTGCAGGAGCGGCAGGCACTGGACGCCGGACCGCTGGACGAACAGGGGTAACTACAGCAGGCTGCCGGCGCTGAGGGGCCGGGGCAACCTGTGCAGCAGGAGCGACAGGCACTGGACGCCTGACCGCTGGAACAGCAAGTGGCCTAGGCACTGGTCGCCTAGCCACAGGGCGCACTGGCTGCGCAGGAACAGGAACGGGACGTGGTGCTCGGACTGGGCGCCGAGCAGCAGGACGTCCAAAAACGGGCGCATGGCTGCGCGTCCTCTCCTCTGAGGAGGAGAGAATGCAGCAGCCTCCGCCGGGGTCGGCCCGCCAAGAGTGACGAAAGCCGAGTCAGTGAAGGAACCAAAAGTGATTCCTCCCACTGGCGGACTAGCGAGCAGGGACTCAGGGAGAGTCACCCGCGCGTCCGAACCAAAGGCAAAAGTGACGGAAGGTACGAAGGAAGCCATGGCACTGCTGCCAAAGAAAGGAAAGTGAAAAGGTCAGTAAGAATAAAAATCAAGAAAGAAAGAACGAGTATGGATTTGATAGGATAGATATGAATAGATAAAAGACGGAATAGCCTGCTAGGCTGGAAGGAAGTAGAGTAGGGAAGAAAACCCTAGCTAAGGAAAAGGAACCCTAACTAAGGAGAGACCCTAACTAAGAGTGGGACGGACCTAATCTAAGGAGTACCAATCCCGGAGTACACACAAGAAAAGATAATATACAATCCAAAGATGGAGAGAGAAACTGGTCCCACCGTGGTCGCCAGAAACCTGTGGACCTCCGAAAGAGCACCGCTCGTGGGGTAAGAACGCAGAGGGTACGGCCGCACTATCCCGTGGGACAAAACGATCGTAGGCCTCTACACTCGACACGAATGGGTCGATGGAAGGGCAGATTGGATCGTGTATACGACTAACCATTGGGGATAGATGCTGTCGCCAGCACACCCCGATGGGTAGTAATATACACGACCTAGTCACGGGTTTCCCCCCACCCGATACAAGAGATCGAGTGGGGGGTAAAGTAGATTGCGGGGCCAAGTTTCCCACGGGCGCAAGCCCCCGTGGTTAATTACATCCCGGGCCGGAGCCCGAGAAAACTCTCGATTAAGGATCATATATTATTTCTTCTTAAAATGGGATTGGCACGAGGGGATAGACTAAGAAGTCCTACCCAAAAGGAAAGAAGTGTCTCAAAAGGGGTGAATCAAACATGCGTGGTCCATACCAGCATTCGGAGGCTCTAGGGCACTAAACAGAAAAACTGGAGAAAGAAAGACAAGCAATCAATCACATGCGTGAGAGAGAGATGGAGGTGGCGTCATCCTGTGACGTGGATAAGTAGGATTTAGAGTCCCCGAAAGAAAGAGATCTACCTACTATTTAAGGCATACTACGAGACCGAGTGTAGTAACCTCGAACCCTAAATCTAGATTGGACTTAGTGTTCGACACACACTAAGACCAGTGTCCTAGCTAATGCAATGCAAAACCTGGACTTATCCCGGCCTGGAATGGGGGAGCCAGCTAACCACCTAATCGATTTAAAACCATGCTGTCAAGCCAGTTATGAAAGATGGGTGGGTGGTACAGTTCTTTGGAAATAGGACCAACATCTAGAGAATTTCCTAAGTGGCCCTGGACTTATGGGGGTTAGATGCTCCTAGCTAATGCAATTAAATTTTAATTAAATTGATTTCTAATGCAATGCATGCTGGTTGAAATGTCAGCTCATGAATGCTATAGAACTTTAAAAACAGGCTTATAGAAAATAAATTTTTGAAAAGACTGGGTCTCCCTAGGTCCGGCACTTCATCCTCATAGGCCAGATTATCCGGACTCAACCCGCAGGCAGGGAGATGTCTTATAACAAGGGAAGAAAGATGCAGTAATATGCATGCGACCCCGGACGGTTCCGGCAATTCCCTAAGTTCGTTAAGTTTCTATATTATTTAGAACTTAAAATTTTAAGAATTAGTTATGAGTAGAAAAATTTTATAATCCTTAATGAGCCTAATACGATCCAGGCGAAAACAAAAGTGGCATGCAAGAAACAAACCTAGAAAAAGCAGGCAATTTCTACTGCACAATCAAGTAAACACATCAATATAAGTCAAACTAATCAAGTAAATGTCCATAGGCCAACTGCCCTTTAATTACAACCCAGGGTATGCAGAAAAGTAAAGTGGCCGGGCACCACTGCCAACAACCCGGATTTCTAAGCCTATGACAGACGCCAACAACTTTGAGTGGGATATTGGGTCTTCAAATCTTTAGTCTCCTGGATATCTTCTCCTTGGACTTCTTGGATCTCTCCTCCTTGGACTCCTTGGATCTCTCCTCCTTAGACTCCTTGGATCCGTCTTGGCTTGAATATCCAAACGAAGAGACAATTCCCCCAGTATGGGGGTATTGCCTTTTCTCTTTGGATATCTAAAGCCATCCAGCTCGATCTTCCAAATGGAAGAAGACTCTCCCTTTAGGGATGCCTTCTTCTTTTGGAATCCGAGCTGGATAAGAATATCCCAACTCAAGGTTGTTTTCACAACTCTTAACTATTATTACAAAATTTTACATTGATTGAAAAGCAGAAAAATTCTAAAGTCCCTGCAAGGTTATCCTAATAATCATCCCAAGCAGTTTATATGAAAATAAAAGTGCTAACACCATTGACCCTGTGCCAAGCCATGCTCTTAATTTTGAGGGCTAAGCAGCTCCATCTGTAGCAGTTATAATAATTTAATAATTTTAGCCCTCATTTCATTTTAGGGGGAGCTGAGCAAGCACCTGCATAAAACATTATTATAAATTATGATATTGCTCCCCCCTTTTATTAGCTTGAGCATGGCCACCTGCACGGAAGAACAGTATATATATAGCGCTCCTAACCTATGGGTAAGTCTAACGCTCATCACATCACAGAGTACAGAAAGAGTAAGCAAACACACCAACAATTTCAAACAACATGCAATGAAATCCACGGAAAGCTCCGGCACACAGCAGAAAAGTAAATCCCAGCGGCCTAACCTAGCTCTAGAAGTGGTGCCCTAGCAAACAATTCTATGTGTGTGTAAGGCTAGTGTGGTTTGGATAGATCCTAAGTAGGATAGTTAGTTAAAGTTAGCTAGAGTTCAGGTTTGTTGGGGGTCTGAAAAGGGAATTTTGTTAAAATCCGAATATTAGTGAATTATGGTCCATTTTAATTATTTCAGTTTGTTGATCAATTTTAAGGGGTTGGGATATTCATATTTGAAATTCAAATTGCATTAGCCAATTTTGAAAAGCTCCGGGTCCTCCTAGGTATTAAGCTAAGGGTCCAAAAAGTCACTATGGGGAAAAGGCTAAGTCTGGATTTTCTATCACCTTAGGAAATACTAGACCTTAATACGAGTAGTTAGACAGGTAGTAGGTTGGAATCGGAGTTTTCTAGGCAAAGTTATGAATTTTCTAAGTTTCGGGCCCTATCCTATAGACTAGGGTTGACCCAAAAAGTTGACTTTCTAATCTAAGCCAATTTCTGGAAACTTAAAATTTTTAATAAATACTAGACCCTAATTGGAGTCTAATGCAAGTGAGTTTACCTAATTTGGAGTTTTCTACAATTAGTTATGGATTTCTAAAGGTCGGGGTATTTATTGAAATTTTCTAAATTTCCTACTAAATAGCCTTTTTTATTGTTTTGCTCCAAATCAACTCCAAACTAATTGGAATCACTCCCAAAGGTCAGGGATGACCAGAAAAAGTGTTCCCAAGTATCTGGAGAAGGTTTGGGATTTTTATTAATTTTTAATGATTTATTAGGGGCAAAATGGTAATTTCCACCTATGGTCAAATTACGGGTCAACCTGAGGTCAAACTAGGGAACCCTATTTATCTAAGGTCAGGGATCAGATTCTGGTCAGTTTGAGGTATCATGGGTAATTTTCTGACCTAAGGTGTATTTATTGTAATTTTCGGAAGGTCTCGGGGCCTTAATTAGCGGGTTAATTAGGGTTAGTTAGCTAAGGGCTCTAAAAGCTCCTAAAAATTCCTAGAAAATTCAGTGATGTTTTAGATGTCACTAAGTTTAAGTGTTGTAGTTTTCATGTCGTTCTGGGATCTATCCTATTCCCTAGAAAACTTCTAAGTTCGCTAGACAGGTCCTTAATTCTTGTCCTTAGGGTGTCACTACGTTGTAGGAGTTTAAAGTGATGTTTTGTCTAACCCTCAAGGTAATAAATGCGTGGGAGTGCAAAAATGAAATAAACACACCATGTCCTTAGATCTAGGAGAGCCTAAGCTAAGTGCTCGTGGTGCAATCCTATACATGCAATCTACAAAAAAAAAAAAAAAAAAAAATTAAAAATAAAGACACCTAAAGAAAAGATTAGTGAATGATTGGGACTCAACCATTCACTAACCCACTCCCCCATGATTGCTCTTCATATCTAGAACCCATGCTTAAAATTTCATACGATAGCGGGTCTCCCAAAAATTAGGATTTATATGTAAGTAGTTTTAAAATAGTTTTAAAATACTTATAAATATAAATATATATTGTTGAAAAATAAAATAATTTAAAAGTAAGTCAATTCATAATACATAGGTATAAGGAGACCCGCTGATCACCCAATCGAGGTTTCAAACGGTTTGAAAATAGGTTTGTATCCTGAAAATAATTATTATATTAATTAAATAATAATTTAACAATCAAATATTGCTCCAAGATAGAAAACTATCAAAACAGCCAAAATCAGGGGCTGGAAACAGTTTCAAAACATAAAGCTCGCTCTTCTGAAAAGAACGAGGGGTTACACGTCAAAATCCGACTTAAAGCGGACAAGATACGAATTTCCGAAGTAAAAATATCATGAAATAGTATTTTAAAATAGTATAGTTTTGCTGTTTTTGAAATAACAGAAGATACAGGCAAAATTTTTATCTGGAAATAGCTTCAAAATATGCAGAATTCAGAGTACATACAAAACAAGGTGCTGTGCGTCGACAGCGGACTTAAAACGACAAAGTTATGTAATTTCGAAGTTAAAAGGCAAGAATTAAATATTTTTAAATACTACTGTTTTACTGTTTTGAAAATAATTGTACACAGACCCAAAAATTTAAAGTAAAACCAGTTCCAACATGTGCAGAATCTAAATACGTTCAAAACAAGACGTTGTGCGCAAAAATCCGATTTGAAACGGGGCAGTTATGATTTTTCAAAGTTTAAAGGGCATTAAAGGCCATTTTAAAAAAAAAAAAAAAATTTAAAAGCAATAATAAAATTAATAATAATAATAAAAATAATAATAAAATATAATGATAGGCTAGTAGTTTCAAAATAATAGTAATATAACAAAATAATTAAATAATAATAATATTATAATAATAATCATATTAAAATAAACAATTTAAACAATAATAAAAATAGGTTAATTTACTGTTTTATTAATAGTTAAAAATATACATATTATTTTTAATCAGAAATAATTTTAAAATAACGGGGCCGCGAATACGAGCAAAACGAGATATTATACGCAAAAATCGGATTAAAAACGGATTTTTAGCGAATTTTGAAAGAAATCAGGCTAAAAAAAATAGCTTTAATATTAATTAACAATTATTTAAATGGCGGCGGCCAATCCGGTAATGACACGTGGCGGCGGCGGTCAAAACCGCGGGCGGCGGATGTCAAAACCGCGGGCGGCGGCTCGGTGCGCCACGCGGCGGCCTCCCATTGGCTGGCGCGGACTCCGGAGACGGCGCAATCATCACGGGATGATTGAAAAGCGCGTGGGGTCCACGCGCTTTCACTCATCCACGTAGGACGAGGTCCTACACCCGTCTGATCCGGCGTGGTTCGAAACGAACGGCCATGATCGGGTCGCACGAGAGAACACGCCGCGGGATCAGAGCGCCGGTCGAAATCCTGCTCGGAACGGCGGCTTTCGGACCGTTGATCAGTAGATCAACGGTTCAAACTGGCTCCCGCTCATGCAGAACAGATTCCGAGCCCTAGAACCATATTTTTGAGATTTCTCTCGATTGGATGGATCAAACGCAACGAAATTTTAAACAAGGCTTCTAATAGTGAAGAGCATTCATGGGGAATATATTTTTGGAATTAAAACGCACTAATAATGAAGTTAATTAACCCTAAGTGCACTATACTAGGGTTTCGATTTTACCTCAATCCAATGGATGGATCCAGTCGATCTTGGTCTCGTTGGACTCGTGGACTCCCAAGGAACAACTCTCCTGTTGAACTCGTGCTCCAAAACGGCCTCGATCGGACGGGATTCGTCGTGGAACGGGAATAGTCTCGGTTTCGCCGGAATCTCGCCGCCGATGGGGTGTCGCCGTCGGGATTGGGTCGAGAAAGGTGGAAGAAGGAAGTGGGAGCTCTCACAGAAATTTTGGAAGCCTAGGATGGTCTCTCCAAAGAGCAAGAGCAAAAAAGTCCCAAAATAGACTTGATTTTTGATATTTAAGGGGGCTAGCCCTAATACCAACGGCTAGGATCGAATCAAAACGAATTTAGGAGGGAAATTAACTCATGAGAGCCGTGGTTTGAATTTTAAAACGCTTGGAGGCTTTAATTCCAATTAAAAGGCCCTTAATTGGCTCTAAATAGGCTATTTAAACTCATTTAAGGCTTGATTTGACCAAGTCAACGATTGACTTGGTCAAATCAGCCAAGAGGGCCAATGGGGATGAGGTATTGGGCCATGAAGAGGTTTTAATTGGGTTTAAATCAATTTGGGCTCTTAATGGGCCTAATGGGTCAAAATTGACCCATTAGGACTTGGGTTGACCAAGTCAAAGGTTGACTTGGTCAACTCAGTCCATCATGCCCAAGTATGGGCAAAATCGAGGTCAACATACGCGAACATAGCAATTTCAGGTTCCGGACCGGGTCGGGTCGTCGGGCCGCGCGGTAAAAAGTAAGAAGACGTGGCGAAATATTATTGGCGTATGAACGTAGAGCTACGTTAGGTCACCTGACCTAATAATTATTCGTTCTTATGATGTTCACCCAAAATCTAATAAAATTGTTAGTAAAAATCATTCCACAAGAAAGATGAGCTAGAGGCTTAGAGCAAGATGTACTCATGCACAATGTTTTTAGAAATGATTAAGTGCGGAGTTTGGACGGCGTCCAGACTCCAATCATAGGTGACCACGTTGCATGTACACTATGTATAATTTATACAAAATGTATAAATTATATACACTATGTACAGACTAACTTCGCCACCTATGTGATTGGAGTTCGGAAGCAACTTACATTCGTACGTACGGACTCCGTACGAATGTGCCATCTAAGATAAAATACATTCTACATTGTGATCATAAAATTAATTTTATCAACTTCTATATACATAATCAATGTTTTATACCTAGCATGTGCTAATATTACTTTGAATAGTACTTCATCACTTATAGGATAACAGCATTGGCAAAAATTTTTTTGGAGAGTAAAGAAATAAATGAGACGAGTGAAGTATATTATAATAACTAATAGATGGTCCAACAACTAGTATTGTAACTATAGTTATGATGCCCTAATTAACCTAAATTGGTATCTACATTGCATCATAATGTTTCATTTGGGATAATTTTTTATTGGTTATTAAAATGAAATTTTAGTACAAAAATTAAGAAGCAATAAAAAAATCATCTCAAACAAAACCTAAGCCGCACGATAACCTCGGAACTAGGGTGTCATGCCTACATCAATTGTCTAGTTAATAAATAAGTCACCTAACTAGCAAACAATTTATTTCATTTTTTGTTTTTTTTTTTAAAATATTTCAATAAATAATACAACAACAACAACAACAACATCAAGCCTTTATCCCACTACGTGGGGTCGGCTACATGAATCCTTTTTCTCCATTGTGTCCTATTAAAAGCCAAATTCTCGTTTAAATCTAATAAAGAAAGGTCATTCCTAATATTTTCTAACCAAGTCTTTTTAGGTCTACCCCTACCTTTCTTAACACAAGTCAAATCTAATACCTCTACTCTCCTAACCGGGTCGTCGGAAGGCCGCCTTTTTATGTGACCAAACCATCTAAGGCGACTCTCTCTAATCTTATCTTCTACTGGAGCTACTCCAACCTTTTCACGTATATGCTCATTTCGTATCCTATCTCTAAGGGTAAAGCCACTCATCCATCTAAGAATCCTCATCTCTGCCACACTTAACTTAGTATTATGCTTCTCTTTTAATGGCCAACATTCGGCACCATAAAGCATTGCAGGCCTCACTACCATCTTATAGAATTTTCCCTTAAGTTTGAGGGGTACATTTCTATCACATAACAAGCCCGATGCATTCCGCCACTTCAACCATCCAACTTGAATTCTGCTGATAATATCCCCATCTATTTCACCATCACTCTGAACAATAGATCCAAGATATCTAAAACGTGTACTCTTATTAATGACTTGATAGCCCAAAGTCACAATCCCCTCACTAGGACTATTACTACTAAAATTACACTCCATATATTCCGTTTTAGATCTACTCAAGCGAAAACCTTTAGACTCTAAGGTTGACCTCCATAATTCAAGTTTACCTTCAACTCCCTCTCTTGTCTTATCAACAAGAAGAATATCATCAGCAAAAAGCATACACCAAGGTACATCATCTTGCAAATGTATAGTGAGAACATCCATGACTAAAGCAAAAAGATATGGGCTTAAGGCTGATCCTTGATGTAACCCAACCGAAATAGGGAAATACTTGGTCAAACCACCTTGTGTTTGAACACAAGTAATAGCTCCTGCATACATATCTTTAATGATTTGAATA
This sequence comes from Dendrobium officinale, assembly GCA_019514585.1. NCBI lineage: Eukaryota > Viridiplantae > Streptophyta > Magnoliopsida > Asparagales > Orchidaceae > Dendrobium > Dendrobium officinale. The sequence goes on along the minus strand of CM033696.1, from coordinate 35,214,636 downwards.
TAAGCATTATTGACTCCTTTCTTATCAAGAACTCTCCATAGCACTTCTCTTGGAACTTTATCATATGCTTTTTCTAAATCAATAAATATCATATGTAGATCCTCCTTATTTCCTCTATATTTTTCCATCAAACCTCTTAATAAATGTATGGCTCCCATAGTCGACCTACCCGGCATGAATCCAAATTGGTTTTGAGAAACATTAGTATCACGCCGCAACCTATGCTCTATAACTCGCTCCCATAATTTTAAAGTATGACACATTAACTTAATACCTCTATAATTCGTGCAATCCTGTGCATCGCCTTTATTCTTAAAAATAGGAATTAATACACTCATTCTCCACTCATCTGGCATCTTTTTAGTCTTCAAAATAGTATTAAAAAGTTTAGTAAGCCAAGAAATCCCTTCATCTCCTAAGCATTTCCACACCTCTATTGGAATATCATCAGGTCCAACAGCTTTTCCACCCTTCATTCTATTTAAAGCCTCTCTAACTTCAGTTTTTACTAATACGCCGATAAAAACAGAAATCTTTACTTTCATTTAGGGTGCTAAGGTCACTATAGTCAATCTTATTTTCACACTCTTCATTAAAAAGTTTAGCAAAATATCTCATCCACCTTTGTTGAATATAAATAGTAATCTTCATCCTTAATACACTTCACTTGAACTAAATCCTTATCTCCTATAAATACATATATTTAAATCTATTATATAAAATCGAGTAAATAAAATATTTCAATAAATAATAAAAAGAAATAAATAGAATTATGTTGAAAATTATCCTTAAAATTTTAAGAGTATAATATAAAAGAAATTAGAACATGTGAAATCATTTACTTTTATTATGCATTAAAAAAAATGTGTTGGAAAATTCTTATTTAAAATATTATATTTTAAATTACATTCATTTAAATAATTTTAATGTAAATTAAAAGAAATATATAGAATTATATTAAATATCTTGGCATGATTTTTCCTCGGCAAGCTGACGGTGGTGGTACAGGTGGGGGAGAGGGGATTACAGCTATCAGGCGGGCAGAAGCAGAGGATCGCAATTGCGAGGGCGATGCTGAAGAATCCGGCAATACTGTTGCTCGATGAGGCGACGAGCGCGCTCGATTCGGAGTCCGAAAAGCTGGTGCAGGAGGCATTAGATCGGTTCATGATCGGCCGAACAACGCTCATAATCGCACACCGCCTCTCCACAATCCGCAAGGCCGATCTTGTCGCCGTTATCCAGCAGGGGAGTGTAGCAGAGCTTGGCACCCACGACGAACTCATGGCGGGGGCAGATAATGGGCTCTATGCTCGCCTGATACGCCTCCAGGAGCAGGCTCACGACGCTGCACTCATCAATGCCCGGAAAAGTAGCGCGCGGCCATCGAGTGCGCGAAACTCTGTGAGCTCGCCAATCATCACGCGCAACTCCTCCTATGGCCGTTCCCCCTACTCGCGCCGCCTCTCCGACTTCTCCACGTCTGATTTCAGCTTTTTCCTTCGATCCTGGTCACCACCGGTCGGAAGAGAAGCTGCCGTTCCGTGACCACGCTAGCTCATTCTGGCGGCTTGCAAAAATGAACTCCCCGGAGTGGGCTTACGCGCTCATTGGCTCTGTTGGCTCCATGCTGTGCGGTTCCATGAGCGCCTTCTTCGCGTATGTCCTCAGCGCCGTACTCAGTGTCTACTATGCCCAGGACTACGCTTACATGCGGCGTGAGATCGCCAAGTACTGCTACCTCCTCATCGCAGTTTCCTCCGCCGCTCTGCTCTTCAACACGCTTCAGCATTTCTTCTGGGACGTGGTAGGCGAGAATCTAACCAAGAGAGTCCGGGAAAAGATGTTCTTTTCTTTTCTCCGGAACGAAATCGCCTGGTTCGACCGCGATGAAAACTCAAGCTCCAGGACAGTTGCCAGACTCGCACTGGACGCCCATAATGTCAGGTCAGCCATCGGGGATCGGATATCAGTGATAGTCCAAAACATTGCCCTCTTGCTCGTCGCCTGCACGGCGGGGTTCGTCCTTCAGTGGCGCCTTGCCCTCGTTCTCATCGCCGTATTTCCCGTCGTAGTCGCCGCTACCGTGCTACAGGTACGTTGATTTTGAACATGTTTTGCAACATCTTTATAAATTTGGAAAACCAATTGAACAACTTGGCTACGCAGAAAATGTTTCTCAAAGGCTTCTCCGGAGACTTGGAAGGGGCGCATGCTCGAGCCACACAAATCGCCGGGGAGGCGGTGGCGAATTTACGGACGGTTGCAGCATTCAATTCGGAGACCAAAATCACTGAGCTTTTCGCAGCAAACCTTCAGGGCCCACTGCGGCGGTGCTTCTGGAAAGGCCAGATCGCCGGGAGCGGCTACGGCATTGCGCAGTTCCTCCTCTACGCCTCCTACGCTCTGGGGCTATGGTACGCTGCTTGGCTGGTGAAGCACGGAATCTCGGACTTCTCCAAGACCATTCGCGTCTTCATGGTCCTAATGGTATCCGCGAACGGCGCTGCCGAGACACTGACCCTCGCTCCAGACTTCATTAAAGGAGGCCGGGCCGTGCGTTCGCTGTTTGAGGTAATCGACCGCAAGACCGAGATCGAACCCGATGACCCAGAGGCACCCCAGGTGCCCGAGCGCCTCCGTGGGGAGGTGGAGCTCAAGCACGTGGACTTCGCCTACCCATCGCGGCCGGATTTCCCCGTACTCCGAGACCTTACTCTGCGCGCTCGCGCTGGCAAGACTCTTGCACTAGTTGGACCTAGCGGGTGCGGGAAGAGCTCCGTGATCGCACTCATCCAGCGCTTCTACGACCCGAGCTCAGGACGGGTTCTGGTGGATGGGCGGGACATCCGCAAGTACAACCTCAGAACGCTGCGGCGAGTGATGGCGGTGGTGCCGCAGGAGCTGTGCCTGTTTTCCGCCACCATTCAAGAGAACATCGCGTACGGGCGGGAGGGGGCGACGGAAGCGGAGGTCATCGAAGCAGCGACGGCGGCAAACGCTCACCGCTTCATATCTGGGATGCCAGAGGGGTACAAGACGTGGGTAGGGGACCGCGGGGTGCAGCTTTCAGGAGGACAGCGCCAGCGGATTGCGATTGCTAGGGCGTTGCTAAAAAAGGCGCCGGTTTTACTACTTGACGAGGCTACAAGCGCGCTGGACGCTGAATCGGAGAGGTCGGTGCAAGAAGCGCTGGACCGAGCGGCGGCCGGCCGAACTACAGTCATGGTGGCCCACCGGCTCGCGTTGGTGAGAGGGGCCCAAACTATCGCAGTGATTGACGAGGGGAAGGTGGTGGAGCAGGGATCACATTCTCACCTTCTAGCTCACTACGCAGATGGATGCTACGCTCGAATGCTGCAGCATGCAGCGTTTGTCTCAGGGTGGCGTGCTGGGTGCATCTACGAGCGCCAGAGAGGGCGAGTAGAAAGTAAATAGTAATGGTATCCGTTGAGTATGGAATATTGTGAGTGAATGGTGCCGATCTAAAGTTCTGATTTTCTCTTTTTTTTTTTTTTTTTTTTTTTTAACAAATAGGTAAAATCCTTACTGCCATTTGGAGTGATAGAGAAATAGTACATGTAAGGTAGATTTTTGGTTTCTATGTGTTTGATGTAACACAAAAAAAGACAAAATATAATATAATTTGATTTTGTAAGGAAAGCTCTGATGGTTGGGACGGTTAAATATGAAGTAAAAAATTTATTCCCCAAATATTTTTTTAATTTGTCTTTTTTTTTTAAAAAATTAGGGCAGAGTCCATTCATTGACTATAGAAAAAAGTTGGTGCAGGTTCCATTCAGAACTTCATAATAAAGCGTCATTGGACGAGTGTAATACTAGAATAAGTGACCTCGAAATTTCACAAATATTTTATTTGTTAATATTTTTTAATTCAAGTTTTCATAAATATAAATGTAAGATATATATATATATATATATAAATGTTGGGATCTATGGCGGCTTTTTTTTTTCAACAAGTAAATAATTACAATAGATGTTGACTTGAGTTATTCTTTGGCCAAATTTTCAGAACGAGCATGTCAGCTTTTTATTTTAGGAGAAAAAGCTCGTTTGCAAAAGAATTTGAAAAGGAGCAGATACGCGTGAAGGTATGGCGCATTCAAAGAATGCGCATATTGATATGGCGCATTCCTTGAATGCGTCGAATAGGTTCGCGCATTGTTCAAATTTTGGTGACTACGCTTATTGAAATGGCGTATTCCAGCGAAATGTGGCATAACCGTTTTCCGTTTTTTTTGCACGCATAAACTGGTCTCAAATTCCGTGTAATGAGAATTTCCTAAATTTGGATACCTGAAAGTTGGTGTAATCAGAACTTATATCCTTTTCTCTCGGATGCAGCTGTTGAACGTGATCAGGATTAATTTATTTTGCTTGTAAGTAGGTGTGAAGTTAAAACCATTTTTCTGTAAATAAATAAATTAAAATTTATATAATTGAAATATATATTTTCAATATTTAATTAAAATTTAAATAATTTTAAAATTGTTAGTAACATTTTAATTATATTTTTAATTTTAAATTAAAATTTTGAAAGATATTAACAAAAATTAGCCTGATAAGATTAAAATTTTAAATTTTATTTATAACCGCATAAACTTTATTAACTTAAATATTAATATTATTTAATATTAATTTATTAATCATAATTTTAAATTTTAAATTTAATAAAGTTTAATTGATATATTTAAATAATATTAAATACGTTATTAATGTATTTAAGTTAACTATGTTACTATTTAATTCTTAATATTATATGTAATTAATCTATGTATTTTGAATTTTATATAAAATTTTAATATTAATTATTAATAAATATATCAATTATTAATTAAAATAATTTTATTAGTTTTAATCAATAAGATTTTATAATATATAAATAAAATTGTTTTATTTTTTAAAAATAAGTTAATAATAATTTAAAATGATTTTATTTTAAATTTAAAATTATGAAAATTATTTTAAAAAAGTTAAAATTAAATTTATTTAAATATTAAAACTTACAAACTCTCATTTTCTGCCTCTCTACCCTCTCTCTCTCTCTCTGCATTTAATAATAATTAAATATATAATATAAAATTTATTTAATAATATACCTGAGACAATATTTAAAATAATTATATTATAAAAATTAGTTGTTATGTATTTACGTTTGAGGTTGGGAACGATAATTTATTTTGAATAGAGTTTTTTTTTTTTTATAAGAAATGTAAAATTACAATACAATCATTAGCACCCAATTTTGTTTGTAATGAATTAAAAAAGATGAGCATTTTTTTTAAACAACCATTCCGTATTACATCTGGCTCAAACTATGCAATATCGGAAAAATTAGTTGTTAATACACATAAAATTGATCGAAAGCAATATTGAAAAAATTAGTATTACATCTGGTTCAGTACTATGCGCATACGTGCTTGCAGCTGGGTTAAAGTTGGACAACATAAGAATTTTTCTGTGAACTGCTTTTGGATTATTTGCCAATCTTTGCCATTTAAGAACTCTTTCTTTTTTTTATCATCTATAATATTCAGCTCTTGATATTTTTTTGATAGAAATGCATCTTGATTTGTATGCCAAGTTTTGTAAAGGATGCAATGTTGCACATCAGCTATCGGATTCTCAACATTTACCACGACAGAACCATCTTTTGCTCGTGCGATTTCACCAATTGTTGTTCTAAGAATACTTATAGGTGCAAAATGACCATTATGATCCCTAAATCTTTGTCGTATAAATTTTCAACCCATATCAGTAATTGTTTCTCCATCAACATACATTGGATAACGACTTTTGATAACTTCATGATATACGTCCCATAAATTATCGTCCTCATACCAAGACCATTCATGTAAACAATAGCGAAAAATTTCATTCGCTCTTGTTTTCTCCTCTAAGAATTCATCCATGGGATATGAGATAGAGTTTGTCAATCGAATAGTACCATCATAGATTAACTTCTTTCTTGGAATAATATGTAGGAAATCCCTTGATGGTGAGCGCTTGATTGAGGATGTCCTTGGTGCAGATGACATGGTATGCTGAATATTTAGCAAATGCAATTTGAGTATTCATTAGAAAATTAATATGAAATAATTATTTTGAAAGAATGATTTGAAGAGCAAGAGTCCAATTAATCAAACAAATTATAAGTTGAGTACTAACAAAATTCATAGATATTAAACATCAACATAACAAGAAGAAGTACACTTTTCAAGATTGTTTAACACCATAAAGTACATTTTCGAGGCACGGTAATAGGAGTGGTGCTGAACTTATTATATTAATTTTTTTGAACGCACTACTACATATTATTTAATAGATATCGTAGACGTGTTTGCAGCTGTGTTTGTGTAGGACAACAATTGAAGTCGATATGAAAATGTTGTTGTATTTGCTGCCAATCTTCTTCATTAAGAAATTCCTTTGTTTTAGCATGTTTAGTACTCTGCGTTAAATATTTATAAGACTCTAATATGTGCTTATCATGGAGAGGGTTCCAGTCAGAGTATAAAATATTGGTGATACGAAAGCATTATGATCCCACCGCCTATAACCAACGACTGCAACGACATGAACGCAAGGAACATGAAAAATTTGTGGTTTCAAACACGTGCATGTACAGGTGGATGTATTGATTATCTCGACCTTGTTTGCTCGAGAAGACGTATCAATAACTTCAAATTCATTCCTATTAATCATGACTGGTTCAGGACACCGTCGAGCATCACGTTCAGCTCTTTATAAGACAAGCATGGTGTGTGGAACAAACTTTGATTGGGCTTCCTCAACCCACTTTCCAGATTTAGCTGATCTTCTTAAAAATAATGCTATAAGATTATAGTAAATTGCCATTACTAATCCTTGAATCGGCAATCCTCGGGCTCGTTTAAGCACCCCGTTAAAACATTCAGATGCGTTTGTGGTCATGATACCATAACGACAGCCGTCATCAAATAATAGGGTCCATTTGGCAACATCGCGTTGGACCAACCAATCAAATGCATCCCGCTTTGTCATTTTAATTTCATCCATCATTCGATTGAAATATGCGTAATCATCAGTATTCCCGGCAAAATACATTTTGTTACTCATGCCCTCACTATCTGGAGTTCCCAAACGACGGACCATCTTTTTTAAAATTTTCACGTAAGTGACGAAGGAAATGCCTATGAACAACATTAGGAAATACTTCCCTACACCCGCGCACTAATCCTGGGTGCTTATCAGAAACTATACACAACTTCTGTCGATTAGCAACCACTGGTAAAAGTTGTTGTAGCTTTTGTAGGAACCAAATCCATGATTCATTGCTCTCCAATTCCACCACTGCAAAAGCTAGTGGAAACAATCCGACATTTCCATCAATGCCTACAGCTGCTAAGAGGGTCCCTCGATACTTTCCAAGCAAGAATGTCCCATCCATGCTCAGCACCGGTCTACAGTGTTGCCACCCATATATAGAAGGACCGAATGCCCAAAAAAGTGACCTGAACCGTGCAGGAGGTACTACTTGAATATTATATACAGTGCCTGGTTGGGATAACCTTAAGGCTTCCATGAAACAAAAAAGAGAATAATAAGAATGCTCGTAGCTACCAAAAGTGGCTTCAATAGCTTTTCTATGTGCGTCCCAAGCCTTCATATATGATATATTTATGTCATATTTTGACTCCATTCTAGCTATAATCTCCTTTGGCTTCATGTCTAATTGTTGTCTAATTATAGAAATTATTTGTCTGCAAATAAATTTTGAGTTGCAATTATGATGTCCACTAGCCAAGATTGGGTGGGTGCATGTATGTGGAGGTCCACATGTAGATATTTTCCATAACCCACCTAACCTTTTACTCCGTGCAGCATGTAAGCCCCAAAGGCATGGACGATCAGGAGCCTGATGATGAGCACAAATGACACTCAATCGGCTTTTGTTGGATGTTGAATTTATAAATTGAACATTATGGAGTATCGACCAACCATTAACTGCGACTTACAAATCTACTTTCGTATGAAAGATCTGACCTTCATATAACTCTATTGGAGTTGTAGCTTCTATCGAGCCAACAATGTTAGCACATGGCGCATCAAAATTTTCATCATCATCCCACTGTTGAGTAGTCCGAACTGTTTCGACAAAATCGTTATTGATGTTCATGCCATCAATCCCATCACGATTTTGTCTTGCGTGCTCTGCAATGAACTCTTCTCCATTACATCCCGTACTAGTAAATTGTTTCATAGGTATGTGGGAGTCCAACATCGGGCTACCATCATTCGATGAATTAGTACTATCGCTATTCATTGTTTCATATCCTTCATCTTTTTTTTTGGAATTACGCTCCATGAAAGGCACGGAGGGGTTGATATCTTCTGCCATTGTATAATTATTTATGTCGCAATATGAATGTTCCCCTACACTTTATCTAGGTTGAACTCTTGGAAGCTGCCCAATTGAAGTACTAGGTCGCTCCCGTACACTAGGACGACCATCTAAATCATCTTCCACAATTCTCGGAACATCTCTAACACTAGCCATAAATGATTCAGATGTGCGAGTGGGCCTAATACATAAAAGTTCAGTTAGGTGTAAGGACTAGTTTAGTCAATCAGTTCAGAAATATAATGATTTATACTCACATGAAAGCTTCAACCGGTGGTGCATCAAAGTGGATGGGTGAAATTTGCTCAACCTCCACATATACAACAACAGATTGTGTTCTAGCCTCCATCAACATGTACTCACATACCTCATCATCGGTGACATGAATCGCACAGAATCCACCATTATTTCGAAGACGACATGTGAGGTTAATAGTGCTTGTTGCTGAGTTTATTCTAAGTGCACGCATAATTCTTCGTTTTATCATTTCAAGGGAAATATTGTTATCGATAAGGAGCGGTCTAATCCTCCCGCCGATATAACTTGGTGTGAATTCATCCGAAATATGTAACTCTCCATCGAAATACAGCAACAATCGAGACATACTATCAAGATAAGAAAATTTATGTCATTATTTAGTTTGTGTTTAAAAGTTTTATTATTACTAACACAAAAATTTAATTACGTAGTATATGTTATATTTTAAAGGTCATTACTCTAACAAAAAAACTTCTTACTAATTTAAAAAAAATATTATTTAAACTAGCATTCCTCCATTGATCGCACTGTAATTACAAGAGATAAAACTCAAATAAAAATTTTACCTTTTTTAATGTGTTTTTTTTTTACTTAATGTTTCGCGATAATAAATTTGAAATTTCATATTAAAAGAACTAACATCCTGACCTACAACCAATTTTTTTCTATTATAATATCTTGGTTGAAAATAGGTGATTGATTTTATATTGTATTGATTTGATTATCATTACCATATTTTTAACTATTTATAAGTGTGTTATCTTCTAGATTAAGTGATAGTATTACTTCTGTATTAATGAGCCTTATGAGAAATTCATTACAGTCTAACATTCCACAAGAACTTTCAAATTTAACCTACAAATTAAAATTGCTCTCAACTAAAATCAATATAGCATTAGGGTTTGAATGTTTATGATTTGTTAATGTCATGTGTAAAGGTTATAATTCAACTAGTTTAATGTCTTGTGACTGACTGTTTATGATTTGTTAATATTCTTTAGAGCTTAAAATTTATTTTCTATCACAAAATTGTGATTTATTTTTAACTCCTGAAATATCTTTATGGATTCAAAATTTATCGGCCTACGATTCTTATAATCATATTAAAATTAAAAAAAAAATTAAGAAACTACAACGAAAATTTTACTCCATCACATATTCAATATACTTTCAATGGAATATAAATTCACCTAGAAACATTAACATAAAAAATAATTTAAACTACAGAAAATTCAATAAACAAATAAATAAAAATATAAATATAAATAAATTTTAAAATGTCCCAAAACCTTGTAATCGTCTTTATATGTCACTTATTACCTTGGATACTAATTATAAATATTTAGGGATTTATTTGGGAAAAAAATTAAACTAGCCTAATTACTAGAATTTTTAATTCAAGTTAAATTGTTGAATTTTAAAAAAATACATATAAATAAAGAAAAATTACAAAATTACAAAATAAATTGAAATCAACTACAAATTAACTCTAAAATTTATTAAAAGCTAGAAACCACTTAATTCTGAAGCAAATTAAAAAAAAAATCATAATTTAGTTAAACCTAATTACTAAATGAATATCAGTAATAATAAAATTTATTTTAAAATTTAGATATGCATCAACTAAATAAATTTTAATTAGAGAATAAACAAATTTAAATTAAGTTTATATGATTTTTAAAAAATAAATACAAATATAAATAAATATATAACATTAAAATTCAATAAATTAAATAAATAAGATAAATAAATCAATTGTTACTTTACGCTCTTGATTTGATCACTTAGGAGAAATCAAATTCATTATAATCATAAATTTTTTTTTGAAGTTATCAAGTAACAAGATTCTATACAGCTTATATCATTAAAACATCTAAATAAAGTGAAGTACTAAGCATCGGATATTATCTCTTACGGGAGACCAACTATAAAATAAATTATATCATTCATCTATATAAGTTTCTTAGGGTGTTCAAAGTTCTGCCAATGTTTATACGATAGATTTACCGCCCATTACTTTATTCATACTTTTTGCAACTTCTTCAAAGATAAATTTAGAGCCCACTAGATATGATATTCTACAAAAATTAAAGCCACACTATTTCTTTAACATCAACAAGTTCTAAACAAGAAAACTTATTTGCAACATCTTCAAACGTGCATGCACAAATAAGAAATTACATTAGCCAAAATAGTACAACGTCTAAAAAAAGAAAAAAATTTAAACATTCACATTATACAAATTCTACAATACTTAATAGATCATTTAATTACATAAAATAAACGAATCAAACTAAAGAATTATGAGTACCTGCTCTTCTGCTAAAAACCGAGAACTTCATATGAAATAAGGTGTGCCTTCCCTCCTCAACACAAGCGTTATTTATAGCCGATGCGCTCGTCTGCCCAACCACCCAAATTCATATCCCTCAATTATTTTCCCACCAAGACAACGCGCAATTGACGGATCTGGTCGGGCTTTACGACAAAGAAATCCGGAAATCTCTGCCCTGTCGACAGCTGCGCGATAATAGATAGCTGACAGATAAGGGAGAGTAGTAATAATGTAGAATGCGCCGAAAATAACCGCGTAATCTGAAGAATATGCTATACCCTGCCGCGCATTCAAACAATGCGCTTACACGTTCGGCGCATTCAAAGAATGCGCCATTATGTTCGGCGCATTCTTTGAATGCGCCAAACCGTTTGGCATATTCGCTGCTTTTTAAATTTTATCCCTACAACGCTGTTTTTGCTTAATTTCAAATCAATTATGCTCGTTCCTAAAAAATCATCTTATTTTTTTGTCAGGATAACTTTTTTTATTGGCATTGCAAAATAAATTTTTAATATAATAATTTATTAAAATCAATAAAATAATAACAGTTAAAACTATTTCAATGCCTTAGTTATTTGCTATTTAACTTTGTTGTGTCTTGGAATATTCGCGACGGTATTGGGTGATATATTTTAGCGTCTTAGCATTATACGAAGATCTAGTACATAAACAGATAAGAGAATATGATTCGAGAGTTTATTAGGGACATCATAATTTTTACGTGAAAACCTCTAAAAAGGAGAAAAATCACGGGGCCTAACCCACTTTGAATGAATCCATTAGTGTGCAATTAATTACAAATGATGTCATTCCTTAGGAAGAAGGTCTTAACTCGATGTAACAAATATACATCATATAGAATGCATTATATGATGGGAGTTAGAAGAATCAGTGTTTATATGTTCGTTTAGGCGGCATGACCATAGTTAGCGAGCGATGTAGGTCAGAAAGGACTGTAGTCAGATGACGATGGTCCGAAGAACCATAGTCAGGCAACGGTGGTCGAAATGATCGTAGTCGGACAACGGAGGAAATGCTTGAAGGAGAGATGAATCAAATCAAAATGACGGTGGAGGAAAGGATTTACTCCATGGAAGGACAAGTTGCCGATCGAAGGGACATGATGAAAAGATGTTAAAAATTCAAAACCAAACGGTGGCTTCTATGATAAAAAGAATGGAAGGAAAAAAGTACGAATTCAGAAATTCATAGGGAGGAAGATGAGATGGAAATCATGGAAGGAGAAGGAAGAAGACCCCATATGGAGCCTGTCTAGAGGGAAGAAAGAGGAGGTGGATATGGGAACGCTATAAGGGATACTATGGCCGTCGATGTACTGATTTTGAAGAAAGAATGGAGGATTTTGAAGGAGGTTTGGGCTATGGCAGGGCAAGGGAAGACCGAGAAACATGGGGTGTACCTAGCACTTGGGAGAGGGAAAACTATAGAAGGATCCGGGGCAATGCAGGAGACTAGAAGGTGAGGAAGTTGAAGATGCCCATATTTAAAGAAGAAGATACATATTGGTGGATTTATAAGGAGGAGAGATACTTCGCCATCAATGGGCTGACGGAGGAGGAGAAGCTGATCGCAGCCGGATTGTGCTTAGAAGGAAAAGTCCTGTCATGGTATCAGTGGAGAGATCATATGAGGCCCATCAGGAACTGGAGGGAATTCAAAGACTACATAATAGAATGTTTCCAAACCGACCAGGGAGGAGATTTTTATGAGCGGTTCTTTGCTCTGACACAAGAGGGATCATAGCAAACTACCGGGTGTAGTTTGAGCACCTGACTAGCATGGTGGAGCGACTCTCAGATACATTATTAGAGAAAAAAATTCATGAAAGGGATGAAGGCGAAGATCCGAGCAGCAGTGAAGGTTTTGATGCCCCGTGACTTAGGGGAGGCCATGGAGTTAGCCCAACTAGTCGAAAATCAGATGAATTTGGATAGGGGAGCTAGGAGTAGCAACACTTGGGGCACTTTACAGGATGATGACCACTCATCTAGCACCTAAAGATCCTACAACATGAGGGAGTCGAGAAGCCACCAAGGAGAAGACATGAGGAGGAAGCAGGGGGAAATTTCAAGCTGCTGATGGAGAAAGAGATGCAGGAGAAGAGGGCTAAGGGATTGTGCTTCATGTGTGATGAAAAGTACCCGTCGGGGCATCGGTGCAAGGACCGAACTCTTCTAGTTCTCACCATCTGTGATGACAAGGAAACTGAGGAGGGAGGTGAGTAGGAGACAGAGGAGGAGATTAAGGAGAAGATACACTTTGATCTTGCTGAGGTTTCTCTGAACTCAGTGGTTGGATTCACTATGATCACACCATATATGTGAATGGAGAGACAGCCAATAGGGAGGTGGTGGTGCTGATTGATAGTGGGGCTACTCATAATTTCATTTTCACCCAGGTCGTCGACTAACTGAGAGTGAGATTGGTGGATACTGGCTGTTACAGGGTGATGAAGGGTATATGGAAGGTGGAGAAAGGTCAAGGGATTTGTAGATGAGTATGATTGGCGATCCAGGAGATATAGGTGAGGGAAAATTTTATTCTGCTAGAGCTTGGGAGTATCAACATCATCATGGGAATGAAATGACTGCAAATCTTGGGAGACACCAGGTGAATTGAGGAGCACTCACGATGGAGTTGATGGTGTATGGAAGGAAGGTGGTGATTAAGGGAGATGCAGGGCTTTCCAAATCTCTGATTTCTCTTAAAATGATGGTGAGGGACATTTAGTTGGCGAGCGGAGGGTATTTGGTGAAGCTGCACAGTTTGGAGGGAACGAGATTGGAAGAGGGAGGAGACATATCTGTTTCAATCCAGCCATTAATTCAGTGGTTCCAAGAGGTTTTTCAGCCACCTCAAGGATTGCCACTGTGGAGAGAGCAGGAGCATGCCATTGTATTGAAGGAGGGATGTTGCCCATCAGTGTATAACCTTGTTGCTACCCTCAATTCCAAAAAGATGAAATCGAAAGGTTGATTAGAGATATACTGGAGGCAGAGATCATCAGACCCAATATCAGCCCTTTCTCTAGCCCCGTTCTGTTGGTGAAAAAGAAGGATGGTAGCTGGTTTTTTTGTGTGGACTATAGAACACTTAACAAGAAAACGGTACATGACAAGTTTCCTATACCAATCATTGACGAGCTATTAGATGAGTTGAGTGGGACCGTGATCTTCAACAAGATATATTTGAAAATAGGTTACCATCATATCCGGATGAAGGAGGAGGTACCTAAGACAGCCTTCAAAACTCATGAAGGGCATTATCAGTTTCTGGTGATGCCATTTGGCCTCACCAATACTCCCTCTACTTTTCAGACCCTTATGAATAAGGTTTTCAAACCTTATCTCAGACAATTTATTTTGATATTCTTTGACGACATCTTGGTCTATAGCATGATAGAGGAGGAGCACTGGGAGCATTTGAAAAGGGTGTTAGAGGTACTGTACGAACACCAGCTGAGGGCTAACTAGAAGAAATGCTGCTTCGCACAAGTCAGTATGGAGTACTTGAGCCATGTTGTGTCAAAAGAGGGGGTGGCAGCAGATCAGTCTAAAATTGAGGCAATGCTAAGGTGGCCAGTGCCGAAAAATCTAAAGGAGTTGAGAGGATTTTTAGGACTGACAGGTTACTACAGAAGGTTCGTAAAGGGGCAGCACCATAGCATGGCCACTCACTGAGTAGTTGAATAAGGACAGGTTCCTATTGGGGGAGGCGACCACAACAATATTTGAGAGCGTGAAGAGGGCGATGACTATGGTACCGATTCTAGCCTTGCCAAATTTTACTCAGACATTCATTATGGAGACTGATGCATCCGGATACGAGCTTGGTGTAGTGCTCATGCAGAGTTGTAGGCCTATTGCCTATTTTAGCAAAGTATTGGCTGCTAGAGCCAAAATGAAATCAATTTATGAGAGAATTAATGCCCATCGTTTTGGCCATCCAGAAGTGGCGACCCTACCTAGTAGTGAAAGTTTTCATGTGCAAAGTTATCCCCATTTTTCGTTAACGGATACAAAATTTTAATAAAAAAATTAGTCAAAAATTATGAATTTTTGAAAATTTAGATGTGCATAATGTGACTTACCTCGAGACGAACAAGTTTTCCAACTGAGCTGATGGGAAAAACATCCTGAAGGTCGCCCAAAACTAGAGTTTTATCTCTCTCTCTCTCTCTTTGTTTTTTCTCTAACTTCCTTAGCGGTTCTCTATTAAGCATTTTGCCATATATATATATATATATATATATATATATATATATAATGAATTTAATAAAGTGGATGATTGGAATTATATTTTTTATTAAAATATTAATTATTCTATTTATTTAATATTAAAATATTAATTTAATACAAAATATTTTATAACTTTAAATTCGAAAATCCAAATTACAAAAAAATTATTTATGAATTAGCTAATCATATCTGAAATATTATGGTGAAATAAGTTTGCAAAACGGACACTTGACGGTCCCCAAAACCCCACTTATATCGATAGGTGCAAAATTTCTTAAGAAATTTTGATAATGCCTAAAAAATATGAAAAAATTAGAGAACCTAAAACACAACATTATAAATGTTCTAGCGAAGATGGTTTGCGATTTGACCTTCTCTAAGTCAACATAAATGTATTTTCTATAAAATTTGGAATAGGAGATGTGCATATACAATTGGTCTTATGTAGGGGTGTAACTGAGTCAAGCCGACTAGCATGAGTCGAGCTTATCTGGTATCGAGCTTGAGTTCGAGCAAAATTTTGAGCCCGGTGTATTATCGAGCTTGAGTTCGATATAAGTTTTGTTCGGCTCGAATGCTTGTCGAGCCAGCTCGATTAAAAGTTGGAGAGGCAGATTACATATTTTTTAAATTTGAATTTCAGTGCGCTTGAGCCCTGCGGACTGTGAACTGCGGAATAAAGCAGGGATGATGGACCGGGCGAAGATTGAACCGGGTCTGGGACGAGACAACGGGAGTAAATAAACATCCTATTGAAACTAGTCCTATAAATCTTGGACCCGACCCGATCCTAACCCAAAAATTTCGGGTTTGGGTTGACGTGACATGAATCGGGTCGGGTTCGGGTCCAGAAAACTGGGGTTCGGTTTGACCCGGGAATGACTCGGAATGACCCGAAAATCCGTCTGCCCAAAGTCTGCCCGCCTGACCGGCCCTGCTCACCTGCCCCGAGGTCGTATCGCGCCATTGCGACCGCGACTCCGCGTGACTAGCTTGATCGGTGTCCGCGTGACCGGCATCCGCGTGACTGGCGTCCGCGACTCAGCCGTCCGCCGTCCGAGACTCTTCTCGTGACTTAAACCCTAAACGGGTCGTGTCGGGTTGACCCAAACCCGAAGCGGGTCGGGTTTGGGTCCTACAAATCGACTCGTTTGTAAAAATGGGTTGGGTTGACCCAAACCTGAATAGTGTCGGGTCAATTCCGGGTTTGACCCGAACCCGACCCGTGACCCAAAATTGACACCCCTAATTGAAAGTTTTGGAGTGAAGAGTCGGTCTATTCATTTCTCGCGGAGTGCGACCACTACCAAAAAATAGGGTTTTCGGAGCACAATTTTTGACCTATCCCGGTTGTGTTTGCAATTCGCAGCAACGTCATTCCGCAGCGGTTCGAAGACCGGCGGGGTAGATTTTTACCGAGTACTTATTTTAGCAGCAGTTATATCCGCTAAAAATGTCCAGAATTGTGTCGGTTATAATTGCGACAAATATGAGCAAAATCGACTGATGTCCAGTTTTGCTGCGATTTTCTGGGCTCGAGTGGCAGTTATAACCGCCACTAAAGCCCAGATTTTTTTTTTAAAAATTGTGTAACCTGATCATTTACCCTAGAGCTAGATAAGTTGGTCAGCCAACTGTGCCATAGAAATAAAACAAATAAGAGACATTCACTAAACCAAAACATAAAACCCATATAAATAGAAGTTGTAGTTGAAACAAAAACACAAGTTAAATCCTAGAGATTCACAACAACATGAGAATATTGAAAAATATATTTGAGTCACATGACTAGAACAATATATTTGAGTCACTTCCTCATTTGGAAATGAAACTATCTCATCATTTTCCATAACGCAGAGTACTGAGCTGAATTATCACTTAAACTAAGATCACTGAGTATTAAGATGACAATATTTAGTGGTTTGCACTTCTCGATGTCTTCAAGTATGATGAGCATTTCAGCAATAAGAAATCACTAAATGCCAAGTCAAACTCAAGAAAAATTACTAGGGAACACTATTCCTCATATATAACAAGAAAGGAAATAGCACAAAATAACAATCAATAGAGTTCAAAACAAAACAACTTAAGTTCGAAATTAAATAAGATATCCATACAACCAACAAAATAAGTTCAAAATTACTCGTTACCAATGTACATAGGAGGTTCAATAAACATGTTTCTATCGGCCCAAAATTTCCCATAATTCAAATGTAAAGAGGAGGTCCAATAAACACTAGGCTCTATACTCGTTACCAATTCTTAAATATCTTTGAGAAGTACTGAGCTAGCCTAAATTTGTATTAAGCCTCCCTAGAACCAAAAATGGGCTAACAGCTTCACAAAAATATTACAAAAATGGGTTCAATAAACCTAAGTCCCTGACCACATAATGGATCTGACAATCTTATATAAAATTTAAAGTAAGTCTGCTACTGAAATTGAAGCTAATTTCAAAAACTTGCTTCAGAATGTAAAAAATAAACTCACCACCGCCGAGAAGAATTACAACATGCAAATCTCCATTAACACTTGAAAGTTGTTAATGAAGGCGGCCTAGCTTATTATGATCCACCCATGAAAAAATATTTTAAGTGGGAACACACTCAAAATTAAGACTCAAAATAAAAGGACTTTTTTAGTGACAAGCAAATTAAAGAAAATACATATTTCTCTAATAAATCAAAGAATTCAACACCAAGGCGCTGTAGGTGCAGCACTGCTGAGCTGCGACTCGTGATGAGCATACCTATTATTTCACTTGAAAGGTTGTGTTCTTTTGTGTAATAGAAATGCGTCTGTTTGACTATTTTGACCGTGGAATGGTGTGAGAAGAGAAAAATCACAATAAGAGAGTGTGAGAAATCATATCTGTAAATTTTCTCCCATTTGCATAATAAATTTTTTGGCGTGGTGCGAATCCATTATTTCAGGTTTGTCCTTGTTAAATCCTGCTGTACATTTTATTATTATTTTTCTCTTTTCTTGTTTGTTTTCCTATTTAATGATTTTATTCCCAATAACAATTTTACTAAAAATCATGACGCAAATAAGAATCAAACTTATAGGCACCAATGTTAGAACCATAGGGCACATCGATTGAGTTAGAACTATGATTTAAAGACACTTCATTAACATCCAATTGAATCCAAATTTGAACTAAGATACAGTGGATTAAATATAGTGCTTGGATGTTATAATGCCCACTAATTCATTTTTTCCAAGTTAAGATTTACTGATTCAAGCAAGCAACAACTAAATAGCTCAACTAGTCCAGCAACAACCATTCCAACCAGGTCATAATGAGAGCAAAAAATTATAGAGATATATTTTTAATTTCGGGATTACCCTAAACCCTAAGGAATGCAAATGAAGAATGAGAAGAGAAGAGAGAAAAATATGATGAAAAAGAAAGAGAAGAAGAGGATGAAGGGGAAGAGACTCACAATGAGGATCGAAGGGCCGGTCGGCTGGGATTCGCGAGAGGAGAAGATTTTGATCGCAGCCGCTCGGATTCGCTCCCGATCGCGCGAGCACAGAGCGAAGTGGGGAATTAAGGATTCAGCTATCTTAAACTCACGGGTGGGCTTTGCCGGCGGTTTTAACCGGTGCAAGTTGCACCGGTTTAAACTGCTGCTGTTGTATAGAAAATCTATTGCAAATGAGGGGTTTTGGCAGTGGTTTCGAAACCGCTGCAACAAAACGATGCGATATAGTCTATTTTTTGGTAGTGGGCATTTGTTCGAGGCTTCGAGCTAGGGCAAGCCTTCTTCTTCGTCTGCCGTTCTGCCGGTGCTCTAACAAGTGGCTTCGAACAGTTTGTAGAGAGAGTTGTAACATTTGGTTAAGAGTTCGATTCTTCTTTTTTTGTTTTCTCAGCTTTTTTTTTTTTTTTGTTGAAGTTTTTATAGTTTTTTTTTATGATCTGTTTATGTTGGGTGAGGTGAATCTTTATTCAGGTTTTTTTTTTTTTCTTCAGATCTATAACATCTGTTTAGGAGAACTGCTGCTGAAAGTTAAGATTCAAGTTCAAAAGGATCGGAGAGGTAGCTGCTAACTTGTGTTATAACTGAAAATAGATTTTATTCAGTCTATTTTGTTATGGTTTTTCTGTCTTAAGATCTGTTAATCAGTGGTTAGCTGAATCTTTATTTAGTTTTTTTTTCTTTAGATCTGTTAACGAGAAGTGTTCTTAAAGGTTCATATTCAAGTTGGCTCGAGCCAGTTCTTCGAGCTCGAGCTAACGAGTCGAATTCGAACCTGGAATCGGACTCTCGAGTCGAGCCTAAGCTCAAGTTCTTGACTTGACTCGAGCTTGAGCTCGAGTTCGAGCCAACTGCATCATTAACGAGCATAGAGAGCAAGAAAATGTTTGGAGTTAATTCATGCATATTTATGTGGCCCCAATGAATACACTGTCTCATTGAGGGTGCAAATATTTTCTTCTATTTGTTGATGATTACAGCAGAATGAATTCGGTGTATTTTTTTAAGCATAAATTAGAAGACTATTAAAAATATATGCATTTTAAAGCATTGATAGAGAATCAAAGTGACAAGAATATTAAAATTCTATGCACAGATAGCGGTGGAGAATTTACATCAAATGAGTTTGACAAATTTTATGATAAGTATAAAATCTTTAGACAATTAACTGCTCTTAATACACCACAGTAAAATAAGATTGTGGAAAGGAAGAATAGAAATGCTATAAAGATGGCAAGAAGTATGTTAAAGATGAAAAATTTATCAAATACATTTTGGGTTGAAGCTGTTTGAATTGCTATTTATATTTTGAATATTTCTTTTTAATTTTGCACAACTTTTCAAACAAAAAAAACATTTTTGAATAAAAAAATGCAATTTATACATATTTTGACTCAACTAAATGAGTTAAAATGGTTGCAGAGGCTTTACGTTGCTAGAGTAAAGTTTTTGATGAATGGAGTTTGAGTTTTTGATAAAAAAATGGAAAGGATTATTTTTTTGGCCTGGGAAAATAAGGGGGATTGTTGAGTGTAAGAGGGGCAAAATTAAAGAGAAATCTCTTATTAGAGCCGAACGCCTAATACTTCTTTCGCGTCGCTGGTTTGCTCCATTCGATCGCAAAAAAAAATGCTATTTAGGTGAGGGTGAATAGTGCAATGCTAATGTTAGTATCGTACTGTTCACCAACAAAATTATTTTATTTTTTAAAATCTTAAAATTAGGATAGAAATAAAGTATAAGAAAGAATATTATTTATAGAATATTCTTTTTTTATGCTAGAAAATGAAATTTGGTTGGAAACGAATTACTGTATTTTAGTGTATTACTGTATTTTGGAGTAAAAATTGAGTTTTTCAGTTGGAGATGCCAATAGTGAAAAATATTGGTGAGCAAATTATGACTTAATTTAGAACGTGTGTTACATTTTGATTTAATGATGTAATAAATAATTAATACAAGTGCAATTTTGTGAAACAGAATAATTTTGTTGATGTTCTTGGATAAAAATATATTAAATAATTTTACTTGTTAATTGGTTGTGTCCTTCTGAACCAAAAATAGGTTAATAGTTCCTACTGTATACTAGCTTGTGTTTATAATTAGTCGTAAAACTAATTTCAAGCTACTCAAAAACAAACTCGGAATCACTAGCTCATGTAATACTAAAAATATATTTATTTATAATGAACAAATTAGTCATAAATAGAATAAATTCTGCCCGAAAATAGCATTTCTAGCAAAATTTCCAAAGAAAAAACAAATTGTTTGTTGATATATATTACACTAAGGTTCATTTAAGAAAGCCTCAGCTTTTTATAAAGGTGATTGTAAAGCTTATGTGTAAAAAATAACTTTTTCAAAAGCTCATGTAGAAAGCAGTTTCCTAGCACAAAAAATTATTGAAAAGTAGAGAAAAATTAGTGGCTAAACTAAAATTATAATTGTGATCTGCAAAACAAAATAGTAAGAAAACTATCTCAAAAGAAGCCTCAAAATTGTTTTAGATAACAAGACATTCAATATAATAAGATTTTTTCTATATTGTATTTCTGATGGAAAATCTATTGAAACCATAGAGGCTTTTGTTTTTTTTTTGTGTTAAATAGCAAGTTATATAGGATTCAACATGAACCATTTTCTCATGATGAAAAAAAAAAACATGATTATCAAATTATTTAACTCAAATAGTATAAGGTACATATGTTTTAAGAATGAATCACAGTTAGTATTGAAAGAGAGATTTCTAATAATATTTTATAGAGAAATGCCCATCCCCTATGGGACTAGTAATTATTGTGTCAGGACACCGAACAAGTCCAGAAACCAATAACAAAGCGTCTCGTCACTTGAGCGCTCGGTACCGTGCTCGGTACGCTCGGTATGCTCGGTATTTTGTCCTGACGTAATAACTTTTCCTATGTGGCATACTGTGATGATCAAGGAGATCAGAGCTGTTGATTTCAAAGAGAAACATTAACAAATAGGTTTTGTAGCTTTTCCCTAGTATCATGTAGCCCACGGACATCTATTTTGTTACAAATAATATAGTCTACGAGGGTCAATTGGTGAAGCTATTATATTCAAATGTCATAACGAGAGCTTGGACAGATCCTTTGATAGAAGTAAGATAAGACACTTGCTCTTATTCAAGAAAGTTTTTTTTTTTTTTATAAGGGATGTGGATCTATATATTAAGCAATGTCATATTTGCAATATAACGACTCATGGACAAGGCACGAGACTATATTTATCTCAGTCAGTGTCCAATACTTCTTGGACCAACATTAGCATTAATTTTCTTATAAGTCTTCCATACACTCAGCAAAATATAATAAAGATACAATAATGATAGTTATGGATCAATTCTTCAAAATGGCACACTTCATGTTGTGCAACGTCCCATGCCATCGAGTTCTATTCTCCAGGAAGTGGTGTGGCTACCCGACATTCCAAGAATGATTATGTCCAATCATGATGGTAAGTTCCATGTCATTTTTAAATAGCTTCATGCGAAAAATTTGGAACTAAAATCCAATGTAGTTTAGCAACTCGTCTTCAAACAGAAGATCAAATCAAGTCCGACTTTTGTGATTTGAGTAATCTCTTGCGGTGTTTTGCTGGAAAAGACATACGAGAATGAGATCATGTGTTGGAATAGGAAGAGCTTGTATAAACTATTGCTTCAAAACCTCTTTCAAATAAAACCTATGTCTCATAAGCTAAAAATCTTCAAAAAAATGTCAAAATATTAGAAGAGCAATAACTTACTTATGTCCGAGTACTTAGGGATTAATTATTATGTACAGACACCGAAGTTCATGCAGAGATCAATCAGAATTTGCCATGTCAGCCCTTCGCTTTGTGCTATGGCTCGGTAGTGCATATACCGCTGATGTAGCGAATTCTGATTGCTCTCAAGATGTCGTTCTATGTCTGATCCCCCTCATAATAATTTTTGCGGCATGCGATACTTGCATCTTTTCAATCCATAATTCCATATACTTCTCCGTTTTATACATGTAGATATAGCACGATCAATCTCGTCTCAATTAATTGATGTTCTACTTTCTCTTCACCTAATCCACACTCCAAAAAGCTTCGTCTCCTTTTTCCCCTCTCCGCTATCCTCCTCCTCCATCAAATGCTTCGACTTCCCATCCTCCTCGTCCGACCCAGTAAGGTTCTCAACCCCTTCTACATCCTCCACAGGGTTGTCGGCGGCTGCGCCGCCAATGTTTCCGATAGCGCGAACGATATCAATCATGCAAAACGATCTTCTCATCAACCCTCCCTTCTCTTCGCAGCGATAGAATACTACCGTATCCCTTGCATTCAAATCCATCTCCTTCACAAACTTGTTCCATCCTTTAGTGAATACGTAACTTTGACTACTCCTCCAATAGTAGTATCGAAACACCCATGTCTTATTCATCCGGTCACGAAAATCCAGCAGAACTTCCTCCACTGCGTCAGCAGTCACCGCCGGCAAGTATCGAGTGGCATGCTTCTTTGGTATCACCAGTCTATTCAGCTTCCCGACATCACTCGGGGTCAGCTCCTTCTGAAACATTTCTCTACATATAACGCCTTCGATGAGGACCGGCGGAGCCTCCAATGCGGGTGCGCCGGCGCCACCGCCGCTACCTGTGTTGGAGGATTGAATAGAACGGACGAATTCAATGAATTTGGATCTGTAGGAGCCATCCCTGATCATTTCGAGAATGACTTGGGTGGTGAAGTTGTCCTGAAACGCGGGCTCATTGATAGTGATTTCATCCCACGGGAAGTTGCGGTGGCCGGAGTCATCGCGATGGAGTTTCATGGCCGCGCTGTCATAAGCACGGGCCGCAGCTATTTCGGACTTGAAGGTTCCGAGCCATATGCGACTGTGGTTAACGTAGATCTGAGCGCCCCAGTTGCCGTTTTGTTGGAGCACTACACCTTTGTACCTCGCTATCACCGGTTCGAGCTCGCGTTGCTCTGCCTCTGTCGGTGGAATCTTAGAAGACGAGCCCTCATCGAACAGCTGTAGCGTCTCCAGAGATTTGGAAGGCTTCAGTGGAAAAAACTCTTTCTCCCAAGGTGAATTCCTGCAACAAGAGCGTTACTTTTCTCAATTTTGAATCTTAATAACTATTCAAATCAATCAAAAAACCTTTTTTGAATAAAAAAAATGCATTTTGTACATATTTTGAAGCTACTAAATGACTTAAAATGGTTGCTGGGACTTTACATTGCTCGACTCGAGGTATTCGATGAATGAAATTTAGGTTTTTGACGAAGACAAGCAAGCAATAATATTTTTTGGCTTGCGAAAATGCTGGGGATTGTTGAGGAAATGAGTGGCAAAATTAAAGGCTCAACTGTGTGGGAATCTCTATTATGGGAAATATTGGTGAGCAAGTAACTTAATTTAGAAAAATAAATAAATAAATAAAGTAACTTAATTTAAAACGCCTGCGGATTTGCGGGAGCAATATTGGCGACGGGGCGGAGAGAGCGGGAGGGGAAATAAAATAAATCACAAAAAAAAAATCATTAAAGATTTAAAAAAAAAATTAAAATGATAATAATACATTTTGATGTACCTGCTATTCGACACAGCATGAAGAACAAATAGTTTTGAATTTTTTTATTTATCTCTCCTATTTTATTTCTCTATCTCCACATTTAGTTATTCCTTTTAATTTGTTTCTCTATCATACTTTCTCTCTCATGAAGTCTTTTTTTTTTAAGTTTTTACATATTTTCTAAATTTATATTTTATCTGATTTAATAGCTAATTAAATTATTAATGATAATTATTTTAAAATTTACCCTCTTTAAAATATGTCTTCATGTAGCGGCAGATTTGCTAGATTTGCCATCGACTTCGGTTTCTTCGCCCTTCGCCCTTCGCCCTTCGCCCTTCGCCTGATAAGTAGAGTTAGAATGAGTCACTGAATAACTTCTTTCGAATCCGAAATCACACCAACTCACCGGTCGTCTTTTCGATCGGAAGTAACAACGACGACGGGAGCTTGTTCGTTGCGAAGGTAGCCATCTTTCTATGTTAAGTACAAATTACTTATTAATTATTATTTACACAATTAATTATATATTTAATAATAGATATATTAAATTATATTAATTAATCTAATTATATTAATATTTAATTACTAATTATACAATTAAGTTAAATTAGATAATTAATTTATGCACTAATTATACAATTAATTTACTTAATTATTAATAATTTAAATTATATTAATTAAGTTAATCAATAATAACTTTTAGAGGCTTCTATGGTTTTCCTTTCATCTTCTCTTTTCGTCGTTGCTCTTCGGCTATGTTGCTTTGCAGATGTATAGATTGCACCCGTCGCTTTTGCGACTCTTTCGTGGTTGTTCGACTTTGCTCCTGCGATGACTTTCTAGTCATAATTAATAAAAAAGTAATAACATGTTAAATACAAATTATTTGTTAATTATTATTTACATTATTGATTATATATTTAATAATATATATTTTAAGTTATATTAATAGAGATAATTGTATTAATATTTAATGATTAAGTATGCAATTAAGTTAAATTATATAATTAATTATTTAATTATTAATAATTTTAATTTATTTATTTAATTTATGCACCTCCGGATTTTGAGATATTCTTCGGTGATTTCAGTGTTGCATCGGCTCCCGGGAAAGTGCTCATCTCCGGCGGTTACCTCATTCTGGAGAGACCGAATGCCGGGCTCGTCTTAAGCACGAATGCTCGATTCTATGCAATAGTGAAGCCGCTGTATGAAGAGATTAAACCAGAGAGTTGGGCATGGGTGAGTGTTGCATTCCTCCGTTTCATTCTACATATTATTACTGGTTTTATTTTGATTTCTCTTTTTCATTCTAAATATTATTACTGGTTTTATTTGCTTTTTCTATGATCTTCTGTGTGTTGGTGGATTGAAGCTTGATGAAATGTTATTCGGAACTATATTTGAGCGCCGTTGTGTTTGAGATTTTTATTTTGTTTGACAGTACTTCTTGTTTGGTTGACTTTTTTTTTTCTTTTTTGTGGTTTTTTTTTCCTTCTAATACCCCCTTTCTCTGCCAGTCTTGGACGGATGTGAAAGTTTCATCTCCCCAACTTTCCAGAGAGGCCACATACAAATTGTCACTTGAGAAATCAACGCTTCACTGTACCACCTCAAGGCAAGTTCATAGAGTTGCATTTAGTTGTGTATTATATTATGCTAGGTCGTTATTATTGTTTTATTTTTGTAAAAAAATTCTCGTCTTTGTACTAATGAATGACTAATGATTACTAGATTCACAGTTCTGCCCTAGGTTGCACAGAATCATGAAAATATTTCCGCTTGCACTTGTAATGGAGGAAGGTTTATATAATGTATCATTTTGTTTGAAGAAGAATACTCTTTGCATTCATTTTTTCCATGAGAATGGCTAGATACTACATGTTTGTGTTAATCAAACAAAAGTATTTGGATGAGTGAAGAGGAGAAGTTATCTTCATTCCTGCAAACTGTAGTATTTGCTTAGATCTCTTAGCTCCAGACTTTGAGTGGTATCCTTTGAATCTAGTGAAATGTCAAAGTTCTCCTCCATTGTAAAGATCTTGTTTTCTTCATCTTGTGTTGATTTCAGTGGTCTTCTACTGTCCTGTAACATATTGGGCAAAACATGATGCTTCTTATTAATATCTGCAAAATATGCTTTAAACATATTTCATTTTTCACATTTACTTTCAAACAAAACAGTATCTTTAGTTTTCTTCCTTTTTAGGTAGAATATTGCATTTTATGGAATAAAATAACATGCCTATTAATTGCTTATTGTTGCATTGTGCTAACATTTTCTACTATGTAATGATAATGTGTTCATTAGTAATGAGTGGTTGTAGACTACTTTTTGTTTGGTAATGTTGTGTTGATCTGATATGTGGTTTACTACGAAACAAAGTCACTGGTGCTCTAGATATACGGAGCAGTTTCTCTAAAAGTGTTTTGGTCATACCATGAGGGAGGTGCATTGACAGTATAATTTCTCTAAAGTTTCTGCACAAATCAGTGTGTGATATGTCAGATTTTATATAATCAAAAACAGCTGAAAAGCATTAGCCAACAAAGTTAAGTAGTTATATTAGCGTTTACCTGCACCTGTACTGCTTTAAAACTATGAATTGTTTTTGTTCATCTCCATTTTAGGTCTATCTCAATTTTAGCCATCATTTTTAATGCAATATTTTTAGATTATCATCTTGTATAATTTCTTCTTGGGATTAAACATTTTCAAATTTATATTCTATTCTACAATATTCTTCAAAATTTATCATGATCTTTTCTATTTGCATTTTGGAATTCTTGCCTTACTATTTCAGGAATTCTGTGAACCCTTTCGTTGAGCATGCAGTGCAATATGCAGTAGCAGATGCAAGGAGAAACTTTGTTGAAAAGGGGAAGAAGGATGTGCTAGAAAAGGTTCTTGTGCAAGGTAATGTTTGTTATGTATGTCAGTTTAAGTAAGAATGTTATATCGGTCTAGAGAAAAAAAATTTAAATCATAACTTCATGTAGATTATTTATTTATTTGCATACAGGGCTTGATATTACCATCCTAGGAAGCAATGACTTCTATTCATTTCGTAGTCAGGTATCTCTATAATCTGCCTTATTACAATGATTTGGGGTAGGTTTTATAAATTATCATTTCTAAGTTGTTTTTGCTATATGCTACTTGAGGTGGTTAACTTATTAATCATGAACAACTTCTATGAGTCTATCCATGTTATCTTAACTCATAGAGTTCCTCTTCCTCCTCCACCATACTTGTGTTTTTTTTTTTTTCAAGCCACAATTTTAATTTATTTTTTTGTTGAATGGCATGCAATTTGCTTTTTAAATTTCATCTTAAAATTGAAAAAAACACATGACCTCGATAACTAATTCTTCTGCGGTTTTACTTCGAATGCTTGCATGGTAACCAGTGCCATCTGATCTTGTTTTTATCATGTTGCTCCAGAGTTGCATTTGTACTAATTTTTTTCCCTAAACTTTCTTTATTTCAATATCCTAATACCTAATATTATTGAACAATTCATAAATTGTCCTAAATTGGATAGTTTTTTAATTTCAGATTGAAGCGCATGGGCTACCTCTGACACGAAAAACATTGGCAACGTTTCCATCATTCTTCTCTATCACATTTAATACTGAAGGTTGGAATGGAACAGTTTCTAGAAGTTGCAAACCTGAAGTTGCTAAAACTGGATTAGGGTCATCTGCAGCAATGACTACATCCGTTGTTGCGGCTCTACTTCATTACTTTGGAGTTGTCAAACTTCCATCTTCATCTATATCTCTGACTGAACAAGTATCAGCTGAGTTGAATATTGATATGGTGCATATTATAGCTCAAAGTGCTCATTGTTTAGCTCAAGGGAAAATAGGCAGTGGATTTGATGTTAGTGCAGCGGTCTATGGTAGTCAACGTTATGTTCGATTCTCACCTTCAGTTCTTTCTTCTGCTCAGGTGATTTGCACTTCTATTTGCACGTCTGGGACGACCTTTTCTTCTCGTGTATTGAAGCATTACTTGAGTTGTTTATAGTGTCATTATTCTGGCATTTATTCAAGAAATGAAATTACCTTGGTTAAAAATATGAACTCCTAAATAACCTCGACTATTAGCCAAAATTATAATTATAAATATAGTCGGAAGTGAAAAATCTTACCTCCAGTCATAGTTATTCAATTTGAGATGCACGCTAAGAAATTGCCAATCAATTTGAGCACTTTATATCCCATGAAATGATGGAATCACACTTGCTTATTGTGGGCTCCGGAAATTCGGCCCCAGCCTCCCTGCCGCGCTTTTCTTATTCGGCGAGGGAGTTTTAACGAACTAAGTTCCGGGGTAAATTTTAGAAGGCAGATGGGTTTGTAGATAAGACACTACCCAGAGATTTCGCCCTCATTTTGCGAGGACTTTATGATCTGAGTTCTGGTTTCCTATAGGCGCAAGCCCCTATAGTTAATTACCCCTCCCGATCAAGAGAGAGAACTTTCGATTAAGGCTAGTCGTCAATCAGATATGTATAGAATACATGTTATCTGGCATATAGTAGCAGCAATAGATTTGATTTGGAAATGTTTGGAAGTTTAAGAGTTTGGTTTGGAAGATTTGAAGATTTGGATTGGGATATTTTGGGAAAATTTTATATTTAAAAATAGAAATTTCACCATCTAGCACTTCAAGCGGATGGTGGGGGAATGGATGATGGACCCTATCAAGATCCCATGGTTCCGTCGTCCCGGGCCATCGTGGTCCCTGGTCTACTTAGTCAGAGGAGGTAGTCGACCCAACCTGACAGAAGGATCCTTGTCGGCAGCCATGGGTTGCTTCGTCCAAGGGGACCTTGTAGACCTGGGTTGAATGTTTGTCTAAGGGGACAAATTTAAATCCACCTTAGCTGACAGAGGGCTTTGTGCCCTATCAATCATATCCTATTGATTCATATCTCAAGGATTTGATGTCAATAAGGAGCGTATTGGCTCTGGCCATAACCGGTATATCGTGGTGCCATTTGGCGGCGAAACCACTCGGTTCAGAGGGCCCCGGGTCGTCGTAACCATTTATCCTGCGGTGGCCATTTAGCGGCAGACCGCCGGTTAGAGGACACGTACCACGTCCTTACTGGCAGGAGATTGTTTGAGAATGGATCCTAGTGATATTTTCGACTAGGCATTTGGCTCTTTGTGAGTTGAAGTAAATCTTGATTTGTCCACCCCGGCAAACGGTTGCGGAGGGTGGATGGATTTTGCTTTAAGAGTTGATGGATAAATTTCAATTTTAAATATCTTGGAATTTTTAGAGTTTTGGGGATTTGTAGAGTTTTGGATTTTGAATGGAGCTTGAATGACATGGACCCCTCCGGTTGAGATCTGCCTTTGACACGGTCATCATTGGGGTGTTTAGGGGTCATTTCCATTTGATTGAACCTTGTCGACCCTATCAACTTATCGATAGGGGATCGGGTTTCTCGTAGGCTTTGTGCCTTTTGTTTAGTGAATTCTCTTGATTTTAGGCTTTGAAGGCCTAAAAAGAATGTATTTAGATAAATACACCGGTTGCTACAACCGTGTATTTTATTAGGTAATTCGAATCTTGTCGACTTCTATTGATCCGTTTAGAAGGATCGGATTCGAACTTGAATTCACTTGTTTCCTCGCGCAGCATCCCTAAGTGTCACGTGTGTACCAATAACACACTCGTCGGGGCCCATGCGGGTGATTTTTATAATGATTTAGACATATTTGTAGACGCCTTCTGTCTGCTTGTATATGTGTTGCAGATCCGGTGGCGTTGCATTGTAGGTTGTAGACGCCTTCTGTCTGCTTGTATCAGTTTTGCAGATCCGGTGGCGTTGCATTGTGGGTTGTAGACGCCTTCTGTCTGCTTGTATCAGTTTTGCAGATCCGGTGGCGTTGCATTGTGGGTTGTAGACGCCTTCTGTCTGCTTGTATCAGTTTTGCAGATCCGATGGCGAGGCGTTGTATTTTGTGGACGCCTTCTGTCTGCTTGCATAGATGTTGCAGATCCGGTGGCGTTGCATTTGTTTGTAGGAAGGCGGATTCTCCGTCATTGGTTTTCCCGTATCGCCATCTCAATCAACAGGCACTTCTAGTTGCAAAGAACATGTGTGTCTGTCCTCGATCGGATGATTATTGGCACAAGCGGACATTTGCTTTCATTATGTGCTACGCTGAATACATCCGTAGGAAGTGTTGTAGTTTGATTGGTGTCGAATGTGAGGGAGCAATGACGCTCAAGCCAGGCTCAAGTTCAAGTCTCTTCAGGACTGATTTAAATCAGGTTCATGAGCTTAATATGTAAGCTCAGTTCTATGTCCTCTGTAGTCCGAGTCTTATTCAATTTTAGTGTCATCCACACTTAGTAAGTTTGAGTTTGAGCCCGAGTGTATATTCAAATGATTACTCAAAGTCTTCTGGGATCTTTGCAGGTTCATTTTCATATTCAAAATGACTTGAATTTGGGTTCCAACTTTGATTTTGTTTCATTTTGAATTTGATCTTTATTAATCATTTAAAATATGTTCAGGTCCTCTGCTTGTGTTCAATCAAGTTCGACAATCCACAAGTCCAAAGTTCATGTTCATTTGAGTCCCAATGCTTGTTCTTCTGAGTTCAAAATAGGTCCCGAGTGTAGTAACATTTCACCCGGAATTTCGACAGCCTCCGACGTCTCCCCCGTTTAGGGGAAAACTACGGAAAACTGGGCCTCCCGCCACGCTAGAGAAAAGCGTGCACGGTAGGTGCCCTCTTTCGAGGACACCGCGGCCGTAAAATCTTTGTTCCCCCACCACGCCAGAGAAAGGCGTGCATGGGTATTCGGTACCTGTTGCAAAAGAGAAACAGTCGTTTCCCCTCAAGCGGGTACTTATGAGTATCCCGGTCTCGTCGTAGGCATCGCACGGGGTTCCCTTCCCACCACGCTAGATAAAAGCGTGCATGAGTTGGTTTCCCAGTTTGACACTAACGTCGAGAATAGGATTTGGAACCAAGTGTCACTCGCCTACCTCGTCGTAGGTGTCGCGCCGGTTGCCCCTCCCACCACGCTAGAGAAAAGCGTGCATGGGCAGACCACCGACTCGACACGCAGGTCGAGGTAAGAGAGAGAGAGACTGAGTTCCATAAATTATACCTTTGACGACCGGCGGATCGGCGGCGGCTTATGGATCGAAGCCAGATGGCACAGATGTCGAGGCAAGGGGGCTCAACAAGTAAGCATTTGCATTTTATAATTAATATTAATTATAATAATAATTAATTAATTATAATGTATAATTAATTATTAATTATAATGAACTATAATTATTAAATTAATTATAATTATAATTACTTAGTAACTAATTATAATTAATCGAAATTAATTATAATTAACTAAATAATTATAAATGATAATTAATTATTAGTTAATTATAATAAAATAATTAATTATAATTATAATTAAATAATAATTAAAGATAATTAATAATTATTATAATTAATTAAAACCCAATTTGTTGGATTTGATCGAAGAAGCGCTCGGAGGAGAGAAAGTTACCCTCACAGCCAGCGAGCTCCTTGCTGCTTCCGATCGGAGAGGGGGGGAGCCGGCGGAGGAGCGACGTCAAACAGCCACGGAGGGGCCGGAGAAGAAGCGGAAGGGAGAAAGTTCCTGTCACAGTGAGCTCCCGTCGTCGCCTCTGATAAAAAATGTCGTAACTTCCGCTCGGATAGGGAGGAAAGTCGTCGATGGAGCGCGGTCGAACAGCCTCGGAAGAGCTGAAGAAGAGGCGCCAAAGGGAGAAAGTTAACTTGACGGCGAGCTCCTGTTGTTAGCTCCGATCAAAATGTCGTAACTTCCGATCCGTGCGGGAGGGGGAGAATCGGGAGAAGAGAGATAGGGAGAGAGTGAGCGTGAGAGAGCCCGGGCGAATTTTTTGCGTGGAGAAGAGGCCGAAGGCCTCGTCGCTTTGGGCTTTTAACGACTCGAATGAGTCGTGCGAGCGATCGTGGGGAGAAACGACGTCGAGTCGTGCGAGGAGTGGCGACGACAGAGGCAGTCGTGCGAGGCGCGACGTGGGGCTGCAGGGAGTAGGTAAGATTTGATTTCTTTTTTTTTTGTTTAAATTTTACAGGTCAACAAATGCCCCCCAACAAATGTGGTAGGCGTCTGGAGCGGGCCATGTTTGTTGCACATTAATTGACCCTGTGGATCTCTAGATATTTGGTCTAGATGTCACATTAGGGTTTTCATTTTGTGGATCTCCAAAATTTCATTTGGATGTCACACTGGAATTTTCGTTTAGTGGATCTCCAAAAGTGATTTGGATGTCACACTAATCTTTATTTTAGTGGATCTCCAAAATTTCATTTGGATGTCACACTGGAATTTTCGTTTAATGGATCTCCAAAAGTGGTTTGGATGTCACACTAGTCTTTCTTTTAGTGGATCTCCAAAATTTCACTCGGATGTCACACTACTCTCTTTTAGTGGATCTCCAAAATTTTGCTTGGATGTCACACTTTCTTTCTCCACTGCGCTTCTGGATGTATCCATAGATGGTTGATATCTTGTTGAAATTTTAAATATTTATTTGGGGATCTCGGCACGCAGCGCGATGTCGACCCGAATAAATATTTAAAATGCCCCCTGTCTCACAGGGACATTTTAGGGCAGAATGGAATTGGAATTTCGAAATTTTAAATATTTGTTTGGGGATCTCGGCACGCAGCGCGATGTCGACCCGAACAAATATTTAAAATGCCCCCAGTCTGATGGAGAATTTTGAAATGCGTTCTCATGACATAAGAGAATTTCAAAATGTAGAATATATACGCTAATAAACATGTATGAAAATATAGCGTATTAAACATGACATCTGCTTGAGCAATTCATGCATAGTATTTCTTCAGGTATCTGCCATTGAATGGCGGCATGGGCCTCTGACCATTCAGATCAATGAGTTGATAAGCTCCTCCTTGAAATACCTTTTCGATGACGAAAGGTCCTTCCCAGTTGGATACAAATTTGCCACCGATTTTTCTATGCGGGATGATTGGCCTTCTCTGCACCAGGACCAATTCCCCCTCTTGAAATGATCGAGGACGCACCATTCGATCAAAAGATTTTGTCATTCTTGCTCGGTAGATCTCCAGGTTCTGCTGAGCTTGTAACCTGATTTCATCGAGTGCATCGAGCTCCTCCATTCTTAGACGAGCATTTTGTTCTTGAGTCAGCTTATTCTGGACAGCAACTCGAAGAGATGGAAGTTCAACTTCTAGTGGCAGTACGGCCTCAACTCTAAATACTAGAGAGTAAGGAGTGGCTTTGGTTGACGTTTATAAGTTGTACGATACGCCCATAGCGCTTCTGCCATCTTCGTATGCCACTCTCTTTTGTTCTTGGAGAGAATCTTTTTTAGCAATTTCACCAACGTTTTGTTGAAGGCTTCAGCCAAGCCATTTGCTCTTGGATAATATATAGAGGAATACCGCCAATCGATTTTATGCCGATCAACGAACTTATAGATTTTTGTACTCTTGAAAGCAGTTCCGTTGTCTGAGATTATGCGGCGTGGCACACCGAATCTGTAAACAATATTGTGGGTGAAGAAGTTGATCACGTGCTCGGACGTAACTTCTTTGAATGGAGCTGCTTCTGCCCACTTCGAGAAGTAGTCTGTTGCTGCCAAGATGAAGCGGTGTCCTGCTGATGACGGCGGATCTATCGGCCCGATAACATCAGTACCCCAACATTCGAACGGCCAGGATGCTATTGTAGGGTGTAGTGGATTAGGCGGTTGATGTATAATATCACTGTGAATCTGACACTCATGGCACCTCTTAGCATGATTGATACAATCTCTGACCATGGACTGCCAATAGTAGCCCATTCTTTTTATTTTGACTGCCATCTTGGGACCTGATTGGTGTGCTCCACAAAGTCCTTCGTGAACTTCTGCCACAACTTTATCAGCTTCTTTGGTCCCTAGGCACCTTAGCCACATTTGATCGAAAGCACGTCGATACAATGTGTTGTTGACAAATGCATATCGTAGCGCTCTCTTCTTGATTTGAGCAGCTAGTGATTTGTCTGTTGGCAATTTACTTTCTTTAAAGTAATCAATGAAAGGCAGTCTCCAGTCATCTACTTCCTCGATATCTAGACAATGCCACCATGATTCTGAAGCTTGACTGGCCTTGCGCCTTTTCTTAGGAACTTGATGTTCTTCAGACTGATCTTCAAGGTCAACTGATTGGGGAGGTTGAAGATCAACCGGAGTTGCATCCTGCTGGCTTGAATTTGGTATTCCCTCTGCCTGCGGGAATTGTAATAATGCTGGCTCTAGGATCCGCCGATGGTGTACCATAATTATTATAGGCCATTCGTCGTCCATATTCGCCATTTCTTTAGCCAATTTAGCAAGAGAATCAGCTTTGCCATTTTGACCTCGGGGAACTTGAGTTAGTTTGACAACTGGAATTTGCTTCATAAGTTCAAGAACTCGCCGATGATAATAGGCCAACTCAAACTTAGTGATTTTATAAACTCCCAACACTTGATTTACAACAAGTTGAGAATCACCGAAGATTTGGAGATTTTGAATTCGGACATCGATTGCAATCTCCAATCCAGCTATCAGGGCTTCATATTCAGCCTCATTATTGGTCTGAGGTTCAGTCAAACTGAA
The DNA here is from genome assembly GCA_019514585.1 of Dendrobium officinale. Lineage (NCBI taxonomy): Eukaryota > Viridiplantae > Streptophyta > Magnoliopsida > Asparagales > Orchidaceae > Dendrobium > Dendrobium officinale. The sequence continues at coordinate 35,179,634 of CM033696.1, read as the reverse complement.
CGAAAATCTCATTATGCTTCCCTCGGGTGCTACGAAAATGATTCCAATTCCGGCTTGAGCCTTCTCGAGATTTGGAGGCCGAGCACGTTTGATTGACGATGCTCCGTCAAAGTACATTTCCCATACTCGAAGCATCTCATCTTCTTCAACATTCATGATCTGCTCGTCAGGTAGATCGTCGTTGAGCGGAGAATCTGCAGGGATAGGATGTGCAGCGAGAAAATCTGCCAACACTTGCCCTTTCACTGCCTTTTGAGGGACATATGTGATATCAAACTGCAGCAGTATCACTGCCCACCTTGCCAAACGACCTGTCAACGCCGGTCTTGTCATCAAGAACTTCAACGGATCGATCTTTGATATCAAGGTGATTTTGTGAGACAATATATAATGGCGGAGCTTCTGAACTGCGAAGATCAGGGCCAAGCAATGCTTCTCGATTGGAGAGTAGCGGATTTCTGCTCCTATCAACCTCCGACTGATGTAGTAGAGTGCATTCTCCTTGCCTTCTTCATTATGCTGGGCCAATAGTGCTCCGAGGGACTCTTCTAGTGCTGCCGTATACAGTATAAGAGGCTTCCCCGAAATTGGCGCCGCGAGAATAGGAGGATTCAACAAGTATCTTTTAATGCTGTCAAACGCTTCTTGGCACTCTTCGTCCCATTTGAAACGGACATTTTTCTTCATCAGCTTTGAAAATGGCTGGCACCTACCCGATAGATTCGATATGAATCTCCAAATGAAAGCCAGTTGTCCTTGCAAGGAGCGGAGTTGCCGAAGGTTCTTTGGAGGTGGCATCTCCACGATCGCCTTGATCTTGTTGGGGTCGACTTCGATTCCTCGATGTCGAACAACATATCCCAGAAATTTGTCGGAAGAGACCCCAAAAGCACATTTGAGAGGATTCATCTTCAGATCGTACTTTCTGATCCTTTCGAACACAATTCTCAAATCATCAATGTGATCTTTTCGGTCCATGCTTTTAATGACCAAATCATCTACATAGCATTCGACCTTCTGATGAATCAAATCATCAAATATACGAGTCATCGCCCGCTGGTAGGTGGCACCAGCGTTCTTCAGGCCGAAGGGCATGACTGTGTAGCAGAATATGCCTATAGGCGTTCTGAATGATGTATGTCTTTCATCTTCATACGCCATTTTAATCTGATTGTAGCCTGACGATCCATCCATGAAGGAGAACATATCGTAGTTGGATGTATTGTCAACTAGAAGCTCTGATACTGGGAGCGGAAAGTCATCTTTCGGGCATGCCTTATTGAGGTCCCTGAAGTCGATGCAGATACGAATCTGGCCATTCTTCTTCTTTACAGGGACGATATTGGCAATCCAGTCGGCATATTTTTCTTCTCGGATGAAACCTGCTTCTATGAGCTTCTTCGTTTCTGCAATCACCTGCTCTTCAATCTCCAATCTCATTCTCCTTGGAGCTTGCTTGACGGGTGCTGCATCAGGCTTGATTGCCAATCTATGAACTGCCACATCAGGGGATAAGCCAGGCATCTCAGCATATGTCTAGGCAAAGCAGTCCCCGAATTCACATAGGAGTTCTTTTATTTCTTCTATTTGATCCTCTGGCAGAAGAGAGCTAATGAAGGTTGGGCGGGGATCTTCCTCAGTTCCCAAGTTGACTTCTTTGAGCTCGTCCATCGTAGCAGCTTGTCCACCATCTTCCCAAGTTGACTCCCGTGGAATATAGCACATTCTTTGCCACAGTCCCATTTTTACGGGGAGGCAGATAAAGAGTGGAGAGTTCTTCAATTTTATGAACCTCGCGTGAAATGATTTCCTTGAAATGTTGCAAGGGAACACGTGTGACTACGAGTACGCTGTCTGAAATCAACAGACTGTCTATTCTTCTGGAGAACACACTCTGCACTGAGTTCATATAGATTGAGTCGTAGTCATAATCATCATTTGAAAATTCAATCTGCCTACTCCATTCATCCGTGGACTGGCATATTTTCCGAGATTTGGTAGGAGTAACATCATCTTCATCCGTGTCACTCCCAAGATGAGGTACATTCTTCTTTTCTTTAGGAATGATTTGCGATTTTAGAAGAGTCGGCGCTGCCTTCTTTCTCCCCACACGCTTCTTCTCATCTTCTTGCTTAGGTTTCTTTGCAGCCTTAGAATTTGATGCTCTAGCCTCAAGAGAACTTAACGACTTTTGCTTCTTTGGCATGAAGTACTTTGCATCTTCATAAACTGTTACTTCATGTACTGCAAAGGGCTGAATATCACCAGAGATTCTGAATTCTTCTCCTTCTCTGAGATACTTCATGTACTGGTGTAATGTTGAAGGGACAACGCCATATTCATGGAGTTAGGGGCGACCCAATAGCGCCTTAAATGAGGTGTCCGCATCAATCACATGAAATTTAGCTTCCGTATGGAGTTCCCCAAATACAAGAGGAAGCATGAACGAACCAAGAGTTTTCTGCCCTTTCTCGTTAAAACCATGCACCATCAACTTGTCTTGCCCAAGATGCTCCACATCGAGGTAGAGGGATCTCAGTGCCTTAAGGCTCATAAGATTTACGGAAGATCCGGGATCAATCAAAATCCGACTGATCATCATACCATCGCTCTCTGCCGTAACATACAGAGGGCGGTTGTGATCTGCCGTTCCAAGCATCATATCATCCTCAGCAAAGGTGATGAGGGGCTCATTTCGAGCTTGCAAAACCTCAGTCAAGTTACGTTCAGCAAAATACGCCTCATATCTTTCAGGGTCTTTGAGAGCTTGAATCAAAGTCTCTCGAAGGTCTTTAGACATCAGTAAGGCATCATATATACTGAGTTGTCCCGGGATCTTCCGTAAGTGAGATAAGATATTATAATCTATCCCCTTAGATGAAGTCTCTTTCTTCTTGGAGTCATTTAGGATAATATCTTCATTGATAATTATCTCTTTTCCTTTATCTTTGTTAGGAATCCCCTTCTTTGGTGGAGATGACAGTACTTTGCCACTCCTCAACTGCACCTGGGCCACCTCATCTGATTCAGACTTGTTTGATGAAGCATTCTCTTCAGAGTCAGCCATTGTTGTATCTGGGGATTCATCTGTAGACTCGGAATCGTCTCCCAACTTCACTTGTTTCATTTGTGATTCTATGCTTGGGTCTGAATCTTCATCATCTGGAAAACATAAATTTTCTGAACTGAATTCCATTGATGATACCATTAGACAGAACTCAGGGGCTGCTTCTTCAGCGTATTTCTCCCTTTCTACTATTTTTAATGTTGTTGAGATGACTCGGCATATCTTCGTAGGAAGAGATTCATCATCCGCTTCTTCTTTCTTTTCATCTATTTTAAGCTCTTTTATAAAATCACCGAGCTTAATAGGCCTCCTGATAGTTTGGTAATATTCACCCAAATTATCAATAGCCTTTTGAGTTGCAGTCTTCTTCGCCATAGACTTCTTCAACTTGGTTTTCTTCTTAGGAGACTTGGGTTTTGCTTTGCCAGACTTTGACGAGCTAGCTTGGACAGGTTGCTGTTTAGAAGTGGATGCATTGGATGCAGGCAACCATTTTAGATTCAGCACCGGCTCAGTAGAAGACTTCCACTTGACACCTGGGACTCCTTCTAGCTATTTCAACATCTTTGTTGTCTTCTTGGAAACCACTGTTTCCCATTGTTCCTTTTGGACAGACTCTTTTGTTGTTGTTTCTTCAGGCGGGAGTACGGAAGATGACGTGACTACCCGGGTGGATTCTTTCCTGGGACGAACCAACACATTATCTGATAATGTCAGTTCTCCCCTCTTGTACATCTTTTCTAACCAATCTTTGAAGACATAACAATCTTCAATTGGATGGCTAACTACCCGATGATATGGGCAGTAGTTTGGGTCGCCACTGTGTTTGGACTCTTCAGGTCTTTTGCATTCTGGCAACTCCAGACCAGCTTTGAGCGCTTGTCGGAATAGCTTGGTGACACTTTCCCGTTTAAATGAATATTCTTTATTCATTTTCTCCTTCAGAGAAGGAAATGTTCTATCACCAGTTCCCGTGGGTTGCCTCTGGCGCTCTCCTCCACTAGGAAAGGCTCGAGGTTTGTCATTTCCTCCAAGAACCAACTTTGGTTGAGGATTTGAATTGTAAGCCTGTTTTGGCTTTTCTTCGCATTGCATAGGCTGTTTTCCTTTATCCACATTATACACTGACCGTTTACCTTTATCAGGTCTGGGAGGGAATGCAGAGTAGACATCATTTCTCCTAGCATCAGGAGCTTTAGCCTTTTTGGGTCTGTCAGCGAGATTTTCTGACTTCGACAAATTCAACTTTTCAAACTTAGCCACCCTATCCAACAGATCTTGGAAGGTGGTGATTGAAGCCATGCATAAGAAGGGTTGCATTTTACATCAATGTTCCCCATCAAAAGTTGAACTGCATGTTCTTCTTCTAATTACTGCTCGCACTTCATGCTGAGATTGCGCCAGCGTGTTATGTATTTTGTTACTGACTCTTCCTTCCTCCTTTTATCAAGGGCAAGATCAGCAATGGTAGTCTTCTCTGTTGCACTGGCAAACCTTTTCACAAATAAGGCCTCCAGCTCCGCAAGGGCTTTAGAGAATCATTCGGCAGTTCGGCGTACCATTCAAAAGCAGTTCCACTCAAGCTGCTCACAAATTGCCTGAATAGCAGAGCATCATTACCTCCTGTATTTCCACAGGTTGCTTTGAATTGTGCTAGGTGTTGTCTGGGATTTTTATTTCCATCGAAGATATTGAACTTCGGTACAGAATATCCCTTTGGATATGGCACCTGATCGTACTCTGCTGGGTACGGGCGACCTTTTCCTACCAACTTCTCTGCCTGTTCAGCCGCTATAATGGCCTTGATCTTTTCACTAATCAAGCCTTCCAGCTGTGATGCAGTTACGGGTTCAGCGACACTCGCCACATTTTGGGGAGTGCGCTGGCGGGTTGGATCATCATTTTTATCGCCACCTTCAGGTACACCTTTCACTCCTGAGGCTTGGGGCGCTTGAGGATTTTGAGGATTTGCAACTTGGTTGATGGGTTGAACTGGTGCAGGGCCCACGGAAGTGGTCTTCTGCATCATCTCCATCATGGCCGTCATATGAGTCATCATCTCAGTCATTTTATCATTCAACTGAGAGATTTTTCTGTCTTTCCTTCGCATCTGTCGCCTCATTTGATTTCTCATTTCAGCGAGTGTGATATCTTCTCCAGCGAAGGGATTTTCTCCGACCTCTTCTTCTTCCTCATCTCCTTCTTCTGAGGAGCGAGCACTTCGGCTGGCAATAGACCTGGCCCTGTGGCGACGTCGATAAGTACGTACGCGTGGCTGTGATTGTTGGTCTTCTTCATCACCATCATCTTCCTCTTCCACATCGGCGTGACTGACCATACGAACCACCTCAATTTCCATAGTATCTTCATTACCATAGTCTTCTTCATCTTTTTGCACCTGAATTTCTGAGCGGCGGCGCCACTAAATTTCAGGTTCTTGACTTGGAATGAGTATTTCTTCAACCCGTGGACTACGATCGAAGTAAACTTCCTCTTTGGTTGAAGTAGGAGAATGACGAGATCTCCTGGAAGACTCTCCAGGATGTCGACCGTCATTATAATTGTCGCCATTATGGGCCTTCTTTTGGACCCATTTCTGACGAGTTTTGTTAGTAGGGGCGGATCTCCGGGAGACTGCTTCGGATGTCACGCCTGATCTAATCCTTTCTTCCAGGACATTTTCTCTTCGAGGCTTCAGCCTCCAAACTTGCTTGCCCTTCCACCGGGACCTTTCGGCGGCGGATCCCCGAACATATGGTTCGGGTGTCATGCCCCGATGCTCACCGCGTGGAGCTTGTTGTTGGTAATCTCTTCTTTCAATTATCGCAGTAGATGATAGTCTATCTCTTGGAGGAGTTCTTCGGGCCTCAACAATCAGTGGCCTCTGGAACTTCTTTTTCATTAAGCCCTTCTCCTTAACTGTCTTCAAAACTCGGTGTACCCGGGCAGATAGACGTTCGGGCTCTCTTATCTTCTGAGGGGCTGGAACTTCAGTCTGACGCTCCCAAAAAGATTTCTTGAGCTCACCAGAAGAGCTATTTCTTTTAATCCACTTTAGGTTAGAAAACCTGTTCTGAGCGGAAATATTGACTTCTGGTTCTTGTGCTGGCAGATTGGAGGGATGGACTGGTACAAATAACTGTTGAGCTCGCAGCTCTGCATTTCTCTTCCTCCTTTGCCTTCTAGTAAGCCTTCCTCCAGATGAAGAAGCTTCATTATCATTCCTCCCAGGTGCAACAGTCTCTCTGGGCAGGACGGTGGTGTTTGCAGTCACCACAGAGATCTTTCTTCCAGTGACAACCCTCTTTGCAGTAAGGGCCTCAGGCTGGGATAGTCTTTCAAAGACAGAAGTTCTTCCTTGAGCAGTACCTCTGGCAGCAGTCCTTGCAGAGTGGGACCTTCTAGAAGGTTCTTCAGAGTTTACGCCGTACACAGGAACGGCTGCAGCCCTTGCAGAACCTGCTGAGAATTCGAGCCCACCAAAGTGAATGGTGGCTCCAGTATTTCCAGTTTCAATCACAGCGTTTGCTAGCTGGATCCTGGCTCCTCGTCTCAGTTGGACGGTCATTGGGGTGTCCTGCATTTCCATTCTACACAAATGAAAGGCAGGGATTAGTGATCAGAATTAATACATCACCCCACACTTTCATAAAACAGGAATAACGCAGAACAAATGATAGCAGGAAAATTAGCATGGAATTTAAAATCCTGCTAAACAAATTTCCATTGATCTTATTTAAAAGATTCAATTTCGGGACCTTTCAGTGATGGATTTTTGGACATAAGGACCAAATGTCACATCCTGATGTTCACCGTATAGAGCATAGCATTTTGGCTGCTACTATAACATTTATATGACTAGCCAAAGATGAAAAGAGAAACCAGTCCCCAGCGGAGTCGCCAAAAATCTGTGGGCGACTCCGATTGTTGGCTTTTGGCTCTATCGGGACCTTTCAGTGATGGATCTTTGGATACATGGACCAAATGTCACATCCTGATGTTCACCGTGCAGAGCTCAATATTATCATTATATTTTTTTTTGCTACTACTATAACACTGAGACAACTAGCCAAAGATGGAAAGAGAAACCAATCCCCAGTGGAGTCGCCAGAAATCTGTGGGCTCCGGAAATTCGGCCCCGGCCTCCCCGCCGCGCTTTTCTTATTCGGCGAGGGAGTTTTAACGAACTAAGTTCCGGGGTAAATTTTGGAAGGCAGATGGGTTTGTAGATAAGACACTACCCAGAGATTTCGCCCTCATTTTGCGAGGACTTTATGATCTGAGTTCTGGTTTCCTATAGGCGCAAGCCCCTATAGTTAATTACCCCTCCCGATCAAGAGAGAGAACTTTCGATTAAGGCTAGTCGTCAATCAGATATGTATAGAATACGTGTTATCTGGCATATAGTAGCAGCAATAGATTTGATTTGGAAATGTTTGGAAGTTTAAGAGTTTGGTTTGGAAGATTTGAAGATTTGGATTGGGATATTTTGGGAAAATTTTATATTTAAAAATAGAAATTTCACCATCTAGCACTTCAAGCGGATGGTGGGGGAATGGATGATGGACCCGATCAAGATCCCATGGTTCCGTCGTCTCGGGCCATCGTGGTCCCTGGTCTACTTAGTCAGAGGAGGTAGTCGACCCAACCTGACAGAAGGATCCTTGTCGGCAGCCATGGGTTGCTTCGTCCAAGGGGACCTTGTAGACCTGGGTTGAATGTTTGTCTAAGGGGACAAATTTAAATCCACCTTAGCTGACAGAGGGCTTTGTGCCCTATCAATCATATCCTATTGATTCATATCTCAAGGATTTGATGTCAATAAGGAGCGTATTGGCTCTGGCCATAACCGGTATATCGTGGTGCCATTTGGCGGCGAAACCACTCGGTTCAGAGGGCCCCGGGTCATCGTAACCGTTTATCCTGCGGTGGCCATTTAGCGGCAGACCGCCGGTTAGAGGACACGTACCACGTCCTTACTGGCAGGAGATTGTTTGAGAATGGATCCTAGTGATATTTTTGACTAGGCATTTGGCTCTTTGTGAGCTGAAGTAAATCTTAATTTGTCCACCCCGGCAAACGGTTGCGGAGGGTGGATGGATTTTGCTTTAAGAGTTGATGGATAAATTTCAATTTTAAATATCTTGGAATTTTTAGAGTTTTGGGGATTTGTAGAGTTTTGGATTTTGAATGGAGCTTGAATGACATGGACCCCTCCGGTTGAGATCTGCCTTTGACACGGCCATCATTGGGGTGTTTAGGGGTCATTTTCATTTGATTGAACATTGTCGACCCTATCAACTTATCGATAGGGGATCGGGTTTCTCGTAGGCTTTGTGCATTTTGTTTAGTGAATTCTCTTGCTTTAGGCTTTGAAGGCCTAAAAAGAATGTATTTAGACAAATACACCGGTTGCTACAACCGTGTATTTTATTAGGTAATTCGAATCTTGTCGACTTCTATTGATCCGTATAGAAGGATCGGATTCGAACTTGAATTCACTTGTTTCCTCGCGCAGCATCCCTAAGCGTCACGTGTGTACCAATAACACGCTCGTCGGGGCCCATGCGGGTGATTTTTATATTGATTTAGACATATTTGTAGACGCCTTCTGTCTGCTTGTATATGTGTTGCAGATCCGGTGGCGTTGCATTGTAGGTTGTAGACGCCTTCTGTCTACTTGTATCAGTTTTGCAGATCCGGTGGCGTTGCATTGTGGGTTGTAGACGCCTTCTGTCTGCTTGTATCAGTTTTGCAGATCCGGTGGCGTTGCATTGTGGGTTGTAGACGCCTTCTGTCTGCTTGTATCAGTTTTGCAGATCCGGTGGCGAGGCGTTGTATTTTGTGGACGCCTTCTGTCTGCTTGCATAGATGTTGCAGATCCGGTGGCGTTGCATTTGTTTGTAGGAAGGCGGATTCTCCGTAATTGGTTTTCCCGTATCGCCATCTCAATCAACAGGCACTTCTAGTTGCAAAGAACATGTGTGTCTGTCCTCGATCGGATGATTATTGGCACAAGCGGACATTTGCTTTCATTATGTGCTACGCTGAATACATCCGTAGGAAGTGTTGTAGTTTGATTGGTGTCGAATGTGAGGGAGCAATGACGCTCAAGCCAGGCTCAAGTTCAAGTCTCTTCAGGACTGATTTAAATCAGGTTCATGAGCTTAATATGTAAGCTCAGTTCTATGTCCTCTGTAGTCCGAGTCTTATTCAATTTTAGTGTCATCCACACTTAGTAAGTTTGAGTTTGAGCCCGAGTGTATATTCAAATGATTACTCAAAGTCTTCTGGGATCTTTGCAGGTTCATTTTCATATTCAAAATGACTTGAATTTGGGTTCCAACTTTGATTTTGTTTCATTTTGAATTTGATCTTTATTAATCATTTAAAATATGTTCAGGTCCTCTGCTTGTGTTCAATCAAGTTCGACAATCCACAAGTCCAAAGTTCATGTTCATTTGAGTCCCAATGCTTGTTCTTCTGAGTTAAAAATAGGTCCCGAGTGTAGTAACATTTCACCCGGAATTTCGACAGCCTCCCGACGTCTCCCCCGTTTAGGGGAAAACTACGGAAAACTGGGCCTCCCGCCACGCTAGAGAAAAGCGTGCACGGTAGGTGCCCTCTTTCGAGGACACCGCGGCCGTAAAATCTTTGTTCCCCCACCACGCCAGAGAAAGGCGTGCATGGGTCTTCGGTACCTGTTGCAAAAGAGAAACAGTCGTTTCCCCTCAAGCGGGTACTTATGGGTATCCCGGTCTCGTTGTAGGCATCGCACGGGGTTCCCTTCCCACCACGCTAGATAAAAGCGTGCATGAGTTGGTTTCCCAGTTTGACACTAACGTCGAGAATAGGATTTGGAACCAAGTGTCACTCGCCTACCTCGTCGTAGGTGTCGCGCCGGTTGCCCCTCCCACCACGCTAGAGAAAAGCGTGCATGGGCAGACCACCGACTCGACACGCAGGTCGAGGTAAGAGAGAGAGAGAGACTAAGTTCCATAAATTATACCTTTGACGACCGGCGGATCGGCGGCGGCTCGTGGATCGAAGCCAGATGGCACAGATGTCGAGGCAATGGGGGCTCAACAAGTAAGCATTTGCATTTTATAATTAATATTAATTATAATAATAATTAATTAATTATAATATATAATTAATTATTAATTATAATGAACTATAATTATTAAATTAATTATAATTATAATTACTTAGTAACTAATTATAATTAATCGAAATTAATTATAATTAACTAAATAATTATAAATGATAATTAATTATTAATTATTAGTTAATTATAATTATAATTAAATAATAATTAAAGATAATTAATAATTATTATAATTAATTAAAATCCAATTTGTTGGATTTGATCGAAGAAGCGCTCGGAGGAGAGAAAGTTACCCTCACAGCCAGCGAGCTCCTTGCTGCTTCCGATCGGAGAGGGGGGAGCCGGCGGAGGAGCGACGTCAAACAGCCACGGAGGGGCCGGAGAAGAAGCGGAAGGGAGAAAGTTCCTGTCACAGTGAGCTCCCGTCGTCGCCTCTGATAAAAAATGTCGTAACTTCCGCTCGGATAGGGAGGAAAGTCGTCGATGGAGCGCGGTCGAACAGCCTCGGAAGAGCTGAAGAAGAGGCGCCAAAGGGAGAAAGTTAACTTCACGGCGAGCTCCCGTTGTTAGCTCCGATCAAAATGTCGTAACTTCCGATCCGTGCGGGAGGGGGAGAATCGGGAGAAGAGAGATAGGGAGAGAGTGAGCGTGAGAGAGCCCGGGCGAATTTTTTGCGTGGAGAAGAGGCCGAAGGCCTCGTCGCTTTGGGCTTTTAACGACTCGAACGAGTCGTGCGAGCGATCGTGGGGAGAAACGACGTCGAGTCGTGCGAGGAGTGGCGACGACAGAGGCAGTCGTGCGAGGCGCGACGTGGGGCTGCAGGGAGTAGGTAAGATTTGATTTCTTTCTTTTTTTTTGTTTAAATTTTACAGGTCAACACTTATCTTGTTAGATTAGAGAATTCAATTGATTGTTTTTCATATATTTGTTCTCCTGTCAAGAATATTTATATATATGAAAAACATATTTATCAAAAAAAACTTTTTGTGGGCTGAAGCCCTTTGAATTTTCATATAAGCAAGACGTTTCAATTTTTATATTTCACATTGGAAGATATTCGAATAAGATGCCATGTCAACTGCCACTCCAATTTACTTGTATATGTTGGGCGTATAGCATTACTCTAAATAGAAATTTGATAAGCTAATCTAATCTGAAATATTTGAGTATTGAAACTAATATCTCTTACTTGTACATTTAAATGCTTTAACATTTTTTTTTTTTGCTTCCTCTAGATTTTCTTTTTAAGAATAGGTAGGTAAATTTAAGTAATAAATGAAACTATAATATCCAATTCTTTTATGCTTTATTCCACATATGACCCTTCTCCTTTTCTTTCTTTCACTCGCTTTGGATTTTATTTGATAATTAGATGAGATGATTGTAGGAATGTCAATTTTATAAATTTCCAACGTTTGATATGTGTCTGTAAAGGGATATCTGTTCTTCTTTGGGAAAATTTGTTTTTAAACGCTGAAGAATGATTTTTATTTTTTTGATATTCTGTTTTGAAACCCCAGATTGGAGGAAGCTATATGCCTGATGTGATATCTGACATTCTTAATGCGAAGTGGGATCATGAAGCATCTCGATTTTCTTTGCCTCCACTAATGACACTTGTGAGTTTTTCGAGCTGCTCTATACATTCAATCAAGTGTGGCTGTTCAAATTTTTTAGATGTAACGAGTAATTAATATCACACTTATAGTAGCTTACCTTTCAATGCCTAACATCATTTTATTTTCATTTCCTGATTCTTATATATTCAATCAATTAGTGGTAATTCCAAAATTTTATGTAACAAAACATGATTTAAAATTATACAATATTAAACACGCCTTAGTACTTTTTTTTTAAAATTCACAATGAGGTTTGGGTGCTATGTGGGGTGTACACCTTATATGATGTGAGGTGTGCCTTGCTCAATTTTGGCGAGGTGTCTATAATTTAGAGCTTATATATATATATATTGTGTGTGAACAAGATAAAATTAATAAAATACTTCTACCCAAAAAATACTCACGCCTCACTCACGTAAGCATTTAATCTCACGAGATAGCCATAACTTGAGCGCCTCTCCTCTCAGCAAGCCCTTTTTTGCTCTTCTCGCACTCTGTCTCCTTCTTAGCCACTGTTCTTGCCACTTAGTGCTGCAAATGAACTGAGCGTTCGACGATCTGCTCGTGGCTCGACTCGATAAGAGCTCATTCATGTTTGTTTGATAAGGTAAATGGACAAGTTTGAACACTCCTTATAAATACTCAATAGCTTGAACAACTTGCCGTTTAGTTCATTTATGTTCACAAATAAGCTCCATCATAGCTCAATTAGATTTTAAAAATAATAATTATTAAAATTATTAATTTAATAAACTATGTTTGTTACTACATCACTACTAATAAAAAATAAAAAATAAAAAAAGCTCTTGCAACTACCGTTCACGGCTCATTCGGTCATTCCTGCAACTGGCAGCTCCCACAACTCCCGCTCTCATTAGTCCCACACCACGAGAATAAAGCTCTTTTCTATAAAATGAAAAATATAACCTTACTGAGCGATCTGAGTGGAAGTGGGAAGGCGGAGGAGTGGGCGAGACGGGTTTGCAAGCTTTGTCGGCTCATTTAATATATATATATATATATATATATATATATATATATATATATATATATATATATATATATATATATATATATATATATATATATATTTGTGAATTGTTAGCAGGCTGGCTCGGCTAGTTAAATGAACCGCTTGATAAGAGGCTTGACAAGCTTAAAATTAATCTAGTTTGAACCTGAACACGAGCTGAGCTCAAACTAGAGATTTTTAAACGAGCTCGAACTGATACCAAAGAAGCTTGAATTATATCGAGCCGAGCGTGAACATGTCTTTGACATTTGAGTTTGAGCTCGAAAATTTCAAAGCTCGGCTCAGCTCTGTTCATTTGCAACCCTACTGCCACTACCTCCCCCTCCTTGGCAAGTCTACTTTCTCCACAAGGAACTTTTACTTTGATGTTTATATAACATTTATTACTTCATGATTTGATGTTGGGATGTTCATTTGTTATGTGAAACCAATTTTTTGCTTCTTACCATGTTATGTTCTTAATGTATTACTTTTTAATATGTTAATAGCTTAGGATATTAATATGTTGTTATTTCATGCTTTGATGTGTGTACAATAATTCTTTGCACAATATGTTGATTTTGAGGCTTATGCCTCAAAAATAACGCGATGCTTATGCCTAGCCTCATGGATGAAAACTGCCATAATACCTACAACAACAATGACAATTACAAGTCTTTATTCTATTACGTGGGATCAGCTACTTGAATCATTTTTAAACGAAAAATGCCTTAATACCTGATTGCTCAAATTTAAACCTTGGTAACATATAGTTATGACCAGAGTTATAGTAGCTCCACAGATGATGCTCAACATCTTTTTTTCATTTTCCCATTATTTATTTTCTTTCATTTTCTCGTTATAATGTGCTATCACTCAACATTTTTATTATTTATTGAGAATCTTGCTGTTTATTTTTCAGTAAGATTGATGGGAAGCATCTTAACTTTGTAATACTATCTCTAGATTAAACTAGAAGTCTATCAACTTTTCATTCATGCTCAACTATTGGCAGTTGCTTGGTGAACCTGGCAGTGGTGGATCATCTACTCCATCAATGGTAGGTTCAGTGAAGCAATGGCAGAAGTCTGATACCAAAAATTATCTTGAAACACGGACACGACTGGCAGATGCTAATGCAAAGCTTGAAGCTCAGCTGAATTTATTAAACAAGTTTGCACGGGAACAATGGGCAATTTATGAACAAATCATGGGGATGTGCTCATATTCTGCACATGAAAAGGTACCTCTTTTCTCAGATATGCCATCTAATTTACTTTATTTTTAATGCTTTTAACGTACAAGAGTTTTTTTTTCTTTCTTGAGATTGATCATGGAGGTAAATTACTTCGATTAATACATGAAATTAGAGAAGAAAGTAAGTTTTTTTCTGTGAACTGCTTGCTTTATACATTCATGACAGGCTTATACAACAACAATGATGCAAAACGAAGCTGAAATTGAAGAGGAATTTAATCAAAATTAGCCACAAAACAGGAAGGACATAATAGGAAGCTAAATAAGAATGCTCTTAATTAAATTCCTGCAAACATGGATTTTAATTTCACGTTTTCCACATTCCCCTCAAGTTTGAGAATAAATAATTGTCATTCCTAGCTTGTACACCAAAGTTTCAAATCTCTATCTAGGAAACCCCTTTATTGGTATTATGTGCTTCAAAAGATGTCTGTGGCACTATAGTGGATGACTAATTATAATTAATTAATGCACTATGTTGAACTCTGTATTCATCTTGCAATTAATGCAAGTGAGTGTAATGAGGACGGTCGACCATCAACAGCTCGAAATGCCTTGACATCACGTGAAATTACTCGATTGTTATTTATTTGTGAAATAGATTGCATTGATGCATTCAAAATGTTCAATTTACCAAAGGCCCTCTTGCGATTAATTCAAGTGAATGCGTTCGAAAATAATGATCTATGTAACGACATTGTGTGAAGTTGCTCGAACATCGTCTGTTCGCGAAATGAGCTTTCTCGGTGTGTCATGAATGTCAAAATTTCTTAATTTGGACTGAAATCAAACTTGAATCAAGCTCGGACCACAGTGGACTTTTGAATTTGAACAAGGACTTTGATAAGTTGACAGCGGACTTGTGAACTTGATTGGACCAAATCGACATAAAAGAACTCAAACTCAAATGAAATAAATACAAGCTTGATTTGAACTTGAACTTAAGTGAATTTGAGCTTGACTTGAACTTGCAAGGTGGACAAGAACATGAGAACTTGAACCGAACAAAGAACTACACTAATTCAAACTTAAATTGAGCATAGACCTAACTCAATTTTAAATAAATTAGTGAAACTTGAGCTAATTGCTTGGGAACTTGAAGATATTGAACTTAAACCATGCAATATCAAGTGGGTTTTGATAATGATCTATGCTCAATTGAAAAATCGATGATCCATGAAAATTCGAGTCAAACTACGACATGAAGAACTTGAATGAGTGTAGAAGACTCATACTGAGTTTTGTACTCAGGCATGAATGGAATTTGGACTCAAACATATACAAAAAAATATATAACTTGAGTCTTATAGAAGGAAACTTCTTCATCTCTATCACCAAAAACGAACCAACTCAAAGAAGATACATCAAAGAAAGGATCAAGCTCAAATGAACTACAAGGGAGCTTGGAATTGAATGTGATATGGTGGCTCGAACATTCAATCAAATCAAATCTTAAATGGGAATGAACAACACTCATATATAAACAAATATTGAAGTGTCCCTACAATCTACTAGAGGCCAAGATGCCTTTACAACCAGTAAATCAAATTGCTAGCAAATATCTGAGTCTCCTACAAGCAAGAGATTGTTACTAAACAAAGTTCCAAACATAATTTACTTCGAAGAGTCAACCTTGAAGCAACGAGCACAAGATCTAGATGAAGATGTCAAAAGTTGTGATCATTCAAATATATGCAAAAGAATATCTTATAAACCATATAAAGATGAGGAAGGTTGATGTGTATATTAAACATATGAGTAAATATACATTGTCCTCTTGCAAATAAAAGTGGGTTCACAAGCAAGCATCGCCACAGATATTCCTAAATTCATCATGTATGTTGTAAGTATAATGTGATCTTTAAGTTAAAAAAGGGTCATGGGAGAAAGAGCTTGATCTTCATGCAAGAAAGCATGGTAGCTCTTATCACATCTATGTGCGAACACTGACGAAAGATCGTAGATGTTAGAAGAAATTATAGTGTGCCCACAAGTGATTGTAGAAGGTCTATCATGCACACAGTAATTCATATTATACCTTCAAGGCCTATAATAATGAGAATTCACTATCAATGGCATAAAACCTATGAAACCCGATCCTCGATTAATAGCTTGGTCAAGTTGACAGGGTTCAATCAATAAAAGCGAAATGACCCCGAACACCCCGATGATGGTCGTGTTGATTGCTTATCTTAATCGGGGGGGTTTACAAATATTTTTCAAATGCTATTCCAAATACTCAAAATTCCATCCAAATACCCACAAAAATCCACAAAGCCCAAAATTCCAAAAATATTTAAATTTGAAATTCAACCCATTAATCACTTAAAGCCAAATCCATCCACCCTCCGCAACAGTTTGCCGGGGTGGACAAATCAAAGTTTACTCTAGCTTACAAAGAGCCAAATGCCTAGCCGAAAATATTACTAGGATCCATTCTCAAAACAGTCTCCTGCCAGTAAGGACGTGGTACGTGTCCTCTGACCGGCGGTTCGCCGCTAAATGACACCGCAGGATAAACGGTTATGACCCGGGGCCCTCTGAACCGAGTGGTTTTGCCGTCAAATGGCACCATGAAATACCGGTTATGGCCAGCGCCGTTACGTTCCTTATTGGCATAAAATCCTTGAGATATGAATCAATAGGATATGATCGATAGGGTACAAAGCCCTTTGTTAGCTAAGGTGAATTCAAATTTGTCCCCTTAGACAAACATTCACCCCCGGTCTACAAGGTCTCCTTGGACGAAGCAACCCATGGCTGTCGACAAGGATCCGTCTGTCAGATTGGGTCGACTACCTCCTCTGACTAAGTAGACCAGGGACCACGATGGCCTGGGACGACGGAACCATGGGATCTTGATTGAGTCTATCATCCATTCCCCCACCATCCGCTTTAAGTGCAAGATGGTGAAGTTTCTATTTTAAATATCAAATTTCCAATCTCCAAAATTTCCAAACTTTCCAAATACCCAAATCAGATACAATTTCCAAACCCAAATCCATGCTGCTACTATATGCCAGATACCACGTATTTCTATGTATCTGATTGATAACTAGCCTTAATCGAAAGTTCTCTCTCATTAATGGGAGGGGTAATTAACTATAGGGGCTTGCGTCTATAGGAATCCAGAATTCAGATCATAAAGTCCTCACAAAATGAGGGCGAAATCTCTGGGTAGTGTCTTATCTACAAACCCATCTGCCTTCAAAAATTTACCCCGAAACGTATTCAGTTAAAACTCCCTCGCCGAATAAAAAGAAAAGCGGGCGGAGGCCGGGGCCGAATTTTTGGAGCCCACAGATTTCTGGCGACTCCGCTGGGGATTGGTTTCTCTTTCCATCTTTGGCTAGTCGTCTCAGTGTTATAGTTGCAGGTATATTAAATCATACTCAAGATTTTGAGTCTTTCAAAATGATCGTTTAATGATTCAAAACTCTTAATTTTCTAAAATGATCATTCAACAAATTTAAATGGCATTTAGCATAGTTTTTTTTAATTTATTTTTATTGCTTGCTTATGCTAATTAGTTTTGTCTATTTTTATTTTGTGTTCATCAAAGTTAATATCAATCAAAATTTAAAATACTCAAAGTGAAATCTACTTCTAATAACTTAAAGTAGAAGTCCATCTATCCTACGTAATTGTTTGTTATGGGTGATAAATTTAGAATAATGTCAGCTCACAAATAGACAATGTTTTGTTCGAAATTCTCACTAAGATTCAGTTTCAAATAATTTTCCGTCAATAAGGATGTGCTACATTTCATCTAACCAGTGGTAGTGATTTTGCCGCCAAGTATCACTATTGGTAAATGGTTATGATCAGAATCCTCCTATCAAGTTGTTTTGCCTTAGATATGCACCATTAAATTACATACAAGACCAAAACTTGTATGTTCCTGAATTGCTAAAACACGTAAGTAATGAATAATAGGATATACTTGATTTATCACAAAAACCTCTATTAGTTAAGGTTTACTTGAGTTTGTTTTTTTAGACAAACATACATCTTAAGTTTATAATTTACTCTTGCACAAAGTAACCCATAGTCTTCGACAAGGATCTTTCGATCAGGTTGGGCGAACTATCTCCTTTAACTAAGTAGACTATGAACCATGATAATTCAAAAGAATAATGAAACCATGAAATATATCTATCTAATGATCAGCCTTAATCAGAAGTGCTCTCATGTCGCTAGAAAAAGTAATTAATCATGGAGGCTTGCGCCTCTGCGAAACCTGAACTCAAATCTCGATGCCCTTCGTTATCTAGAGAAAAAAAAAATGAACTCAGATCTATGTTAAGTTATCTATCTTGAAGTATGGGGATCTTAGACTATAGAGTTACAAGGGGCATGATATGATGTGTGTCAAGTGTCAACAATTACTTTTATGGAATTATATTATGTGTCTTTATTGCATATAATACGTTGAAATTAAATGAACTCATGCTCAAAGCCCTATAAAAAAATCAGTCAAATGATCATACTTGCCTGGCATTATAATCAAGTATGATGAGCAATATTTATAGCCTATACAGTGTTCAACATATTGACATGTAACATAACTTGCAATTTGATGAATGAAGTTGATCTGAGATTTCTTAGCATTCTGAATATTCCCGACTTTAAAAGATCACATTACATTGTATGATGCATGAAATTGAATTCACATTTAGAAAGTTTTTTTTTTTAAAAAAAAAAATCTAGTCCCAGAATTTCCACATCTCTTGGTCCTTCTCTGTCTTGCGGCACATCTTCATCATTATTCTACTGCTCTCAATTTTTCCTTTATCATACAATTGCTTGTGGGATGGGGGTTCCTTTATCACATAATTGCTTATCTGGAAGGGGTAGGAGCTGGGTATTGTTGGGGGCCCCATAGGCTTGTACTTTCGCATCTCTCTCAAATTGCATTCATGGTAAGATCTTGGTTTATTCCATTTTCAAGGAGCTTGCTGCTGCAACTGCGACATCTCTCTAATGATTTTTCATTTCTCGCTGTTAACTTGCCTGATATAAATTTCGTTATTTCTTTCATTTTAGAAAAAGTGTGAAGTGTGGATCTGCAATCGTTTATTGGGTGAATCTGAAAGTGTTTCAAAATCTACTGCTTTTATTTTTATTTGTAAAGCTAAACGCTGTACATAACTTCAAGGTTATGCCCTCTAAATATATTTTCTAAAAAATAGAATTATCCTCATGCTTGTGCAGTGGATGGAGCAAGTTGTTGATCAATTTCAAGAGGAAGTTGTTAAGTCACTTCTTGGAGCAAGAGATTCTTTCTTCAAGATTAGGTTTCGTACGCAACAGATGGGAAAAGCTGCTGGTGTACCTGTATGTTTTTTTTTTTTGCCTTATTTTCTGATATTTAATGGTATAACTTTTGCATTGATATTATAGAGGTATTTTCGCTCCATTCATTACTTTGTACAGTACTTTTAATGAGCATTGTTTATCTTAATTTCCTATTTGGGCTATGAAACAATTTTTTAGAAGCTGAACCGAACCCGGTATTATTGGAAACTATTTTGAGAAAGTTCTATTACGTGCATTTATTTAGCTCGTTTGGTTTGATGAAGCTAGTTTTACTTCCTGTAAACTAATGGATATCTTTTATTTGTAGGATTTGATATACTTTAGATCTGTTTTTTTATGTAGGTCAAATCATTCTAAAACTATATTTTTTTGCATTCTTTACGCCTGGCCAGTGCCTCTTTATATCAATTTGTTTTGGGCTAGTCTGACAAGTTGATGCGCAAAAATGGTTGTCCTTATAATATTGGAATTTTCATGAATCAACTTGTTCAAATGGGCAGCACTGTGAAACGTTTTGCACTTTTGTAGTTAGGTATTGATGTCCTGAGAAGGAGAGATTATTTTGTGCGGACGTCGAACACAGCTCTATATTTAAGTATCAATTAAAATAAGTTACGTCAGCCATACCAAGTCGTGGTACCAAGCAGTACTGACGCTCTGGTACCGGGGTACGGAGCTGCGGGCTTAGGCATTCGGACGGGATCCGCTCCCGCACAGAATAATTTTTTCCTGAGAAGATGGAGTACCCGGTTGGTGTAATAAGAAAATCCGATGTTTCTTCATGTTCAAAAGCTAAGCAAACACATCTTTTACACGCACTTGGCATACCGTAGTATTAGGTTTTACTTTATATTAAATCGTAGTCATAAAACAATTTTCTGCTTATCAAATGCATCATCAAAGCTGCTATACTGTGGCAGAGGATCGTCTATCTTCTGTGCCCTGTCGACAGCTGCGCGATAATAGATAGCTGGCAGATAAGGGAGAGTAGTAATAATGTAGAATGCGCCGAAAATAACCGCGTAATCTGAAGAATACGCTATACCCTGCCGCGCATTCAAACAATGCGCTTACACGTTCGGCGCATTCAAAGAATGCGCCATTATGTTCGGCGCATTCTTTGAATGCGCCAAACCGTTTGGCATATTCGCTGCTTTTTAAATTTTATCCCTACAACGCTGTTTTTGCTTAATTTCAAATCAATTACGCTTGTTCCTAAAAAATCATCTTATTTTTTTGTCAGGATAACTTTTTTTATTGGCATTGTAAAATAAATTTTTAATATAATAATTTATTAAAATCAATAAAATAATAACAGTTAAAACTGTTTCAATGCCTTAGTTATTTGCTATTTAACTTTGTTGTGTCTTTGAATATTCGCGACGGTATTGGGTGATATATTTTAGCGTCTTAGCATTATACGAAGATCTAGTACATAAACAGATAAGAGAATATGATTCGAGAGTTTATTAGGGACATCATAATTTTTACGTGAAAACCTCTAAAAAGGAGAAAAATCACGGGGCCTAACCCACTTTGAATGAATCCATTAGTGTGCAATTAATTACAAATGATGTCATTCCTTAGGAAGAAGGTCTTAACTCGATGTAACAAATATACATCATATAGAATGCATTATATGATGGGAGTTAGAAGAATCAGTGTTTATATGTTCGTTTAGGCGGCATGACCATAGTTAGCGAGCGATGTAGGTCAGAAGGACTGTAGTCGGATGACGGTGGTCCGAAGAACCATAGTCAGGCAACGGTGGTCGAAATGATCGTAGTCGGACAACGGAGGAAATGCTTGAAGGAGAGATGAATCAAATCAAAATGACGGTGGAGGAAAGGATTTACTCCATGGAAGGACAAGTTGCCGATCGAAGGGACATGATGAAAAGATGTTAAAAATTCAAAACCAAACGGTGGCTTCTATGATAAAAAGAATGGAAGGAAAAAAGTACAAATTCAGAAATTCATAGGGAGGAAGATGAGATGGAAATCATGGAAGGAGAGGGAAGAAGACCCCATATGGAGCCTGTCTAGAGGGAAGAAAGAGGAGGTGGATATGGGAACGCTAGAAGGGATACTATGGCCGTCGATGTACTGATTTTGAAGAAAGAATGGAGGATTTTGAAGGAGGTTTGGGCTATGGCAGGGCAAGGGAAGACCGAGAAACATAGGGTGTACCTAGCACTTGGGAGAGGGAAAACTATAGAAGGATCCGGGGCAATGCAGGAGACTAGAAGGTGAGGAAGTTGAAGATGCCCATATTTAAAGAAGAAGATACATATTGGTGGATTTATAAGGAGGAGAGATACTTCGCCATCAATGGGCTGACGGAGGAGGAGAAGCTGATCGCAGCCGGATTGTGCTTAGAAGGAAAAGTCCTGTCATGGTATCAGTGGAGAGATCATATGAGGCCCATCAGGAACTGGAGGGAATTCAAAGACTACATAATAGAATGTTTCCAAACCGACCGGGGAGGAGATTTCTATGAGCGGTTCTTTGCTCTGACACAAGAGGGATCATAGCAAACTACCGGGTGTAGTTTGAGCACCTGACTAGCATGGTGGAGCGACTCTCAGATACATTATTAGAGAAAAAATTCATGAAAGGGATGAAGGCGAAGATCCGAGCAGCAGTGAAGGTTTTGATGCCCCGTGACTTAGGGGAGGCCATGGAGTTAGCCCAACTAGTCGAAAATCAGATGAATTTGGATAGGGGAGCTAGGAGTAGCAACACTTGGGGCACTTTACAGGATGATGACCACTCATCTAGCACCTAAAGATCCTACAACATGAGGGAGTCGAGAGGCCACCAAGGAGAAGACATGAGGAGGAAGCAGGGGGAAATTTCAAGCTGCTGATGGAGAAAGAGATGCAGGAGAAGAGGGCTAAGGGGTTGTGCTTCATGTGTGATGAAAAGTACCCGTCGGGGCATCGGTGCAAGGACCGAACTCTTCTAGTTCTCACCATCTGTGATGACAAGGAAACTGAGGGAGGTGAGTAGGAGACAGAGGAGGAGATTAAGGAGAAGATACACTTGGATCTTGCTGAGGTTTCTCTGAACTCAGTGGTTGGATTCACTATGATCACACCATATATGTGAATGGAGAGACAGCCGATAGGGAGGTGGTGGTGCTGATTGATAGTGGGGCTACTCATAATTTCATTTTCACCCAGGTCGTCGACTAACTGAGAGTGAGATTGGTGGATACTGGCTGTTACAGGGTGATGAAGGGTATATGGAAGGTGGAGAAAGGTCAAGGGATTTGTAGATGAGTATGATTGGCGATCCAGGAGATATAGGTGAGGGAAAATTTTATTCTGCTAGAGCTTGGGAGTATCAACATCATCATGGGAATGAAATGACTGCAAATCTTGGGAGACACCAGGTGAATTGAGGAGCACTCACGATGGAGTTGATGGTGTATGGAAGGAAGGTGGTGATTAAGGGAGATGCAGGGCTTTCCAAATCTTTGATTTCTCTTAAAATGATGGTGAGGGACATTTAGTTGGCGAGCGGAGGGTATTTGGTGAAGCTGCACAGTTTGGAGGGAACGAGATTGGAAGAGGGAGGAGACATATCTGTTTCAATCCAGCCATTAATTCAGTGGTTCCAAGAGGTTTTTCAGCCACCTCAAGGATTGCCACTGTGGAGAGAGCAGGAGCATGCCATTGTATTGAAGGAGGGAGTGTTGCCCATCAGTGTATAACCTTGTCGCTACCCTCAATTCCAAAAAGATGAAATCGAAAGGTTGATTAGAGATATACTGGAGGCAGAGATCATCAGACCCAATATCAGCCCTTTCTCTAGCCCCGTTCTGTTGGTGAAAAAGAAGGATGGTAGCTGGTTTTTTTTGTGTGGACTATAGAGCACTTAACAAGAAAACGGTACATGACAAGTTTCCTATACCAATCATTGACGAGCTATTAGATGAGTTGAGTGGGACCGTGATCTTCAACAAGATATATTTGAAAATAGGTTACCATCATATCCGGATGAAGGAGGAGGTACCTAAGACAGCCTTCAAAACTCATGAAGGGCATTATCAGTTTCTGGTGATGCCATTTGGCCTCACCAATACTCCCTCTACTTTTCAGACCCTTATGAATAAGGTTTTCAAACCTTATCTCAGACAATTTATTTTGATATTCTTTGACGACATCTTGGTCTATAGCATGATAGAGGAGGAGCACTGGGAGCATTTGAAAAGGGTGTTAGAGGTACTGTACGAACACCAGCTGAGGGCTAACTAGAAGAAATGCTGCTTCGCACAAGTCAGTATGGAGTACTTGAGCCATGTTGTGTCAAAAGAGGGGGTGGCAGCAGATCAGTCTAAAATTGAGGCAATGCTAAGGTGGCTAGTGCCGAAAAATCTAAAGGAGTTGAGAGGATTTTTAGGACTGACAGGTTACTACAGAAGGTTCGTAAAGGGGCAGCACCATAGCATGGCCACTCACTGAGTAGTTGAATAAGGACGGGTTCCTATTGGGGGAGGCGACCACAACAATATTTGAGAGCGTGAAGAGGGCGATGACTATGGTACCGGTTCTAGCCTTGCCAAATTTTACTCAGACATTCATTGTGGAGACTGATGCATCCGGATACGAGCTTGGTGTAGTGCTCATGCAGAGTTGTAGGCCTATTGCCTATTTTAGCAAAGTATTGGCTGCTAGAGCCAAAATGAAATCAATTTATGAGAGAATTAATGCCCATCGTTTTGGCCATCCAGAAGTGGCGACCCTACCTAGTAGTGAAAGTTTTCATGTGCAAAGTTATCCCCATTTTTCGTTAACGGATACAAAATTTTAATAAAAAAATTAGTCAAAAATTATGAATTTTTGAAAATTTAGATGTGCATAATGTGACTTACCTCGAGACGAACAAGTTTTCCAACTGAGCTGATGGGAAAAACATCCTGAAGGTCGCCCAAAACTAGAGTTTTATCTCTCTCTCTCTCTCTTTGTTTTTTCTCTAACTTCCTTAGCGGTTATCTATTAAGCATTTTGCCATATATATATATATATATATATAAAAGGAATTTAATAAAGTGGATGATTGGAATTATATTTTTTATTAAAATATTAATTATTCTATTTATTTAATATTAAAATATTAATTTAATACAAAATATTTTATAACTTTAAATTCAAAAATCCAAATTACAAAAAAATTATTTATAAATTAGCTAATCATATCTGAAATATTATGGTGAAATAAGTTTGCAAAACGGACACTTGACGGTCCCCAAAACCCCACTTATATCGATAGGTGCAAAATTTCTTAAGAAATTTTGATAATGCCTAAAAAATATGAAAAAATTAGAGAACCTAAAACACAACATTATAAATGTTCTAGCGAAGATGGTTTGCGATTTGAACTTCTCTAAGTCAACATAAATGTATTTTCTATAAAATTAGGAATAGGAGATGTGCATATACAATTGGTCTTATGTAGGGGTGTAACTGAGTCAAGCCGACTAGCATGAGTCGAGCTTATCTGGTATCGAGCTTGAGTTCGAGCAAAATTTTGAGCCCGGTGTATTATCGAGCTTGAGTTCGATATAAGTTTTGTTCGGCTCGAATGCTTGTCGAGCCAGCTCGATTAAAAGTTGGAGAGGCAGATTACATATTTTTTAAATTTGAATTTCAGTGCGCTTGAGCCCTGCGGACTATGAACTGCGGAATAAAGCAGGGATGATGGACCGGGCGAAGATTGAACCGGGTCTCGGACGAGACAACGGGAGTAAATAAACATCCTATTGAAACTAGTCCTATAAATCTTGGACCCGACCCGAAATCCCGACCCGAACCTAACCCAAAAATTTTGGGTTTGGGTTGACCCGACATGAATCGGGTCGGGTTCGGGTCCAGAAAACTGGGGTTCGGTTTGACCCGGGAATGACTCGGAATGACCCGAAAATCCGTTTGCCCAAAGTCTGCCCGCCTGACCGGCCCTGCTCACCTGCCCCGAGGTCGTATCGCGCCATTGCGACCGCGACTCCGCGTGACTAGCGTGATCGGTGTCCGCGTGACCGGCATCCGCGTGACTGGCGTCCGCGACTCAGCCGTCCGCCGTCCGAGACTCTTCTCGTGACTTAAACCCTAAACGGGTCGGGTTTGGGTCCGACAAATCGACTCGTTTGTAAAAACGGGTTGGGTTGACCCAAACCTGAATAGTGTCGGGTCAATTCCGGGTTTGACCCGAACCCGACCTGTGACCCAAAATTGACACCCCTAATTGAAAGTTTTGGAGTGAAGAGTCGGTCTATTCATTTCTCGCGGAGTGCGGCCACTACCAAAAAATAGGGTTTTCGGAGCACAATTTTTGACCTATCCCGGTTGTGTTTGCAATTCGCAGCAAAGGCATTCCGCAGCGGTTCGAAGACCGGCGGGGTAGATTTTTACCGAGTGCTTATTTTAGCAGCAGTTATATCCGCTAAAAATGTCCAGAATTGTGTCGGTTATAATTGCGACAAATATGAGCAAAATCGGCTGATGTCCAGTTTTGCTGCGGTTTTCTGGGCTCGAGTGGCTGTTATAACCGCCACTAAAGCCCAGAATTTTTTTTTAAAATTGTGTAACCTGATCATTTACCCTAGAGCTAGATAAGTTGGCCAGCCAACTGTGCCATAGAAATAAAACAAATAAGAGACATTCACTAAACCAAAACATAAAACCCATATAAATAGAAGTTGTAGTTGAAACAAAAACATAAGTTAAATCCTAGAGATTCACAACAACATGAGAATATTGAAAAATATATTTGAGTCACATGACTAGAACAATATATTTGAGTCACTTCCTCATTTGGAAATGAAACTATCTCATCATTTTCCATAATGCAGAGTACTGAGTTGAATTATCACTTAAACTAAGATCACTGAGTATTAAGATGACAATATTTAGTGGTTTGCACTTCTCGATGTCTTCAAGTATGATGAGCATTTCAGCAATAAGAAATCACTAAATGCCAAGTCAAACTCAAGAAAAATTACTAGGGAACACTATTCCTCATATATAACAAGAAAGGAAATAGCACAAAATAACAATCAATAGAGTTCAAAACAAAACAACTTAAGTTCGAAATTAAATAAGATATCCATACAACCAACAAAATAAGTTCAAAATTACTCGTTACCAATGTACATAGGAGGTTCAATAAACATGTTTCTATCGGCCCAAAATTTCCCATAATTCAAATGTAAAGAGGAGGTTCAATAAACACTAGGCTCTATACTCGTTACCAATTCTTAAATATCTTTGAGAAGTACTGAGCTAGCCTAAAATTTGTATTAAGCCTCCCTTGAATCAAAAATGGGCTAACAGCTTCACAAAAATATTACAAAAATGGGTTCAATAAACCTAAGTCCCTGACCACATAATTGATCTGACAATCTTATATAAAATTTAAAGTAAGTCTGCTACTGAAATTGAAGCTAATTTCAAAAACTTGCTTCATAATGTAAAAAATAAACTCACCACCGCCGAGAAGAATTACAACATGCAAATCTCCATTAACACTTGAAAGTTGTTAATGAAGGCGGCCTAGCTTATTATGATCCACCCATGGAAAAATATTTTAAGTGGGAACACACTCAAAATTAAGACTCAAAATAAAAGGACTTTTTTAGTGACAAGCAAATTAAAGAAAATACATATTTCTCTAATAAATCAAAGAATTCAACACCAAGGCGCTGTAGGTGCAGCACTGCGGAGCTGCGACTCGTGATGAGCATACCTATTATTTCACTTGAAAGGTTGTGTTCTTTTGTGTAATAGAAATGCGTCTGTTTGACTATTTTGACCGTGGAATGGTGTGAGAAGAGAAAAATCACAATAAGAGAGTATGAGAAGCCATATCTGTAAATTTTCTCCCATTTGCATAATAAATTTTTTGGCGTGGTGCAAATCCATTATTTCAGGTTTTTCCTTGTTAAATCCTGCTGTACATTTTATTATTATTTTTCTCTTTTCTTGTTTGTTTTCCTATTTAATGATTTTATTCCCAATAACAATTTTACTAAAAATCATGACGCAAATAAGAATCAAACTTATAGGCACCAATGTTAGAACCATAGGGCACATCGATTGAGTTAGAACTATGATTTAAAGACACTTCATTAACATCCAATTGAATCCAAATTTGAACTAAGATACAGTGGATTAAATATAGTGCTTGGATGTTATAATGCCCACTAATTCATTTTTTCCAAGTTAAGATTTACTGATTTAAGCAAGCAACAACTAAATAGCTCAACTAGTCCAGCAACAACCATTCCAACCAGGTCATAATGAGAGCAAAAAATTATAAAGATATATTTCTAATTTCGGGATTACCCTAAACCCTAAGGAATGCAAATGAAGAATGAGAAGAGAAGGGAGAAAAATATGACGAAAAAGAAAGAGAAGAAGAGGATGAAGGGGAAGAGACTCACAATGAGGATCGAAGGGCCGGTCGGCCGGGATTCGCGAGAGGAGAAGATTTTGATCGCAGCCGCTCGGATTTGCTCCTGATCGCGCGAGCACAGAGCGAAGTGGGGAATTAAGGATTCAGCTATCTTAAACTCACGGGTGGGCTTTGCCGGCGGTTTTAACTGGTGCAAGTTGCACCGGTTTAAACTGCTGCTGTTGTATAGAAAATCTGGTGCAAATGAGGGGTTTTGGCAACGGTTTCGAAACCGCTGCAAGCAAAACGATGCGATATAGTCTATTTTTTGGTAGTGGGCATTTGTTCGAGGCTTCGAGCTAGGGCAAGCCTTCTTCTTCGTCTGCCGTTCTGCCGGTGCTCTAACAAGTGGCTTCGAACAGTTGGTAGAGAGAGTTGTAACATTTGGTTAAGAGTTCGATTCTTCTTTTTTTGTTTTCTCAGCTTTTTTTTTTTTTTTTTGGTTGAAGTTTTTATAGTTTTTTTTTTTATGATCTGTTTATGTTGGGTGAGGTGAATCTTTATTCAGGTTATTTTTTTTTTCTTCAGATCTATAACATCTGTTTAGGAGAACTGCTGCTGAAAGTTAAGATTCAAGTTCAAAAGGATTGGAGAGATAGCTGCTAACTTGTGTTATAACTGAAAATAGATTTTATTCAGTCTATTTTGTTATGGTTTTTCTGTCTTAAGATCTGTTAATCAGTGGTTAGATGAATCTTTATTTAGTTTTTTTTTTTTCTTTAGATCTGTTAACGAGAAGTGTTCTTAAAGGTTCATATTCAAGTTGGCTCGAGCCAGTTCTTCGAGCTCGAGCTAACGAGTCGAATTCGAACCTGGAATCGGACTCTCGAGTCGAGCCTAAGCTCGAGTTCTTGACTCGACTCGAGCTTGAGCTCGAGTTCGAGCCAACTGCATCATTAACGAGCATAGAGAGCAAGAAAATGTTTGGAGTTAATTCATGCATATTTATGTGGCCCCAATGAATACACTGTCTCATTGAGGGTGCAAATATTTTCTTCTATTTGTTGATGATTACAACAGAATGAATTCGGTGTATTTTTTTAAGCATAAATTAGAAGACTATTAAAAATTTATGCATTTTAAAGCATTGATAGAGAATCAAAGTGACAAGAATATTAAAATTCTATGCACAGATAGCGGTGGAGAATTTACATCAAATGAGTTTGACAAATTTTATGATAAGTATAAAATCTTTAGACAATTAACTGCTCTTAATACACCACAGTAAAATAAGATTGTGGAAAGGAAGAATAGAAATGCTATAAAGATGGCAAGAAGTATGTTAAAGATGAAAAATTTATCAAATACATTTTGGGTTGAAGCTGTTTGAATTGCTATTTATATTTTGAATATTTCTTTTTAATTTTACACAACTTTTCAAACAAAAAAACATTTTTGAATAAAAAAATGCAATTTATACCTATTTTGACTCAACTAAATGAGTTAAAATGGTTGCAGAGGCTTTACGTTGCTAGAGTAGAAGTTTTTGATGAATGGAGTTTGAGTTTTTGACAAAAAAATGGAAAGGATTATATTTTTTGGCCTGGGAAAATAAGGGGGATTGTTGAGGGTAAGAGGGGCAAAATTAAAGAGAAATCTCTTATTAGAGCCGAACGCCTAATACTTCTTTCGCGTCGCTAGTTTGCTCCATTCGATCGCAAAAAAAAATGCTATTTAGGTGAGGGTGAATAGTGCAATGCTAATGTTAGTATCGTACTGTTCACCAGCAAAATTATTTTATTTTTTAAAATCTTAAAATTAGGTTAGAAATAAAGTATAAGTATAAAATATTCTTTTTTTATGCTAGAAAATGAAATTTGGTTGGAAACGAATTACTATATTTTAGAGTATAATTACTGTATTTTGGAGTAAAAATTGAGTTTTTCAGTTGGAGATGCCATTAGTGGAAAATATTGGTGAGCAAATTATGACTTAATTTAGAACGTGTGTAACATTTTGATTTAATGATGTAATAAATAATGAATACAAGTGCAATTTTGTGAAACAGAATAATTTTGTTGATGTTCTTGGATAAAAATATATTAAATAATTTTACTTGTTAATTGGTTGTGTCATTCTGAACCAAAAATAGGTTAATAGTTCATACTGTATACTAGCTTGTGTTTATAATTAGTCGTCATAAAACTAATTTCAAGCTACTCAAAAACAAACTCGGAAATCACTAGCTCATGTAATACTAAAAATATATTTATTTATAATGAACAAATTAGTCATAAATAGAATAAATTATGCCCGAAAATAGCATTTCTAGCAAAATTTCAAAAAAAAAAACAACAAATTGTTTGTTGATATATATTACACTAAGGTTTATTTAAGAAAGCTTCAGCTTTTTATAAAGGTGGTTGTAAAGCTTATGTGTAAAAAATAGCTTTTTCAAAAGCTCCTGTAGAAAGCATGCATTTTCCTAGCACAAAAAATTATTGAAAAGTAGAGAAAATTTAGTTGCTAAACTAAAATTATAATTGTGATCTGAAAAACAAATAGTAAGAAAGCTGTCTCAAAAGAAGCCTCAAAATTGTTTTAGATAACAAGACATTCAATATAATAAGATTTTTTCTATATTGTATTTCTGATGGAAAATCTATTGAAACCATAGAGGTTTTTGTTTTTTTGTGTTAAATAGCAAGTTATATATGATTCAACATGTACCATTTTCTCATGATGAAAAAAAAAACATGATTATCAAATTATTTAACTCAAATAGTATAAGTTTTAAGAATGAATCATAGTTAGTATTGAAAGAGAGATTTCTAATAATATTTTATAGAGAAATGCTCATCCCTATGGGACGAGTAATTATTGTGTCCGGACACCAAACAAGTCCAGAAACCAATAACAAAACGTCTCGTCACTTGAGCGCTCTGTACCGCACTCGGTACCGTGCTCGATACGCTCGGGTATGCTCGGTATTTTGTCCTGACGTAATAACTTTTCCTATGTGGCATACTGTGATGATCAAGGAGATCAGAGCTGTTGATTTCAAAGAGAAACAAGAGAAATATTAACAAATAGGTTTTGTAGCTTTTCCCTATAGTATCATGTAGCCCAAGGACATCTATTTTGTTACAAATAATATAGTCTACGAGGGTCAATTGGTGAAGCTATTATATTCAAATGTCATAACAAGAGCTTGGTCAGATCCTTTGATAGAAGTAAGATAAGACACTTGCTCTTATTCAAGAAAGTTTTTTTTTTTTTATAAGGGATGTGGATCTATATATTAAGCAATGTCATATTTGCAATATAACGACTCATGGACAAATCACGAGACTATATTTATCTCAGTCAGTGTCCAATACTTCTTGGACCAACATTATAGCATTAATTTTCTTATAAGTCTTCCATACACTCAGCAAAATATAATAAAGATACAATAATTATAGTTATGGATCAATTCTTCAAAATGGCACACTTCATGTTGTGCAACGTCCCATGCCATCGAGTTCTATTCTCCAGGAAGTGGTGTGGCTACCCGACATTCCAAGAATGATTATGTCCAATCATGATTTGAGTAATCTCTTGCGGTGTTTTGCTGGAAAAGACATACGAGAATGAGATCATGTGTTGGAATAGGAAGAGCTTGTATAAACTATTGCTTCATAACCTCTTTCAAATAAAACCTATGTCTCATAAGCTAAAAATCTTCAAAAAAAATGTCAAAATATTAGAAGAGCAATAACTTACTTATGTCCGAGTACTTAGGGATTAATTATTATGTACAGACACCGAAGTTCATGCAGAGATCAATCAGAATTTGCCATGTCAGCCCTTCGCTCCGTGCTATGGCTCGGTAGTGCATATACCGTTGATGTAGCGAATTCTAATTGCTCTCCAGATGTCGTTCTAGATCCGATCTCCCCTCATAATAATTTCTGCGGCATGCGAGACTTGCAGCTTTTCAATCCATAATTCCATATACTTCTCCGTCTTATACATGTAGATATAGCGCGATCAATGTCGTCTCAATTAATTGGTGTTCTACTTTCTCTTCACCTAATCCACACTCCAAAAAGCTTCGTCTCCTTTTTCCCCTCTCCGCTATCCTCCTCCTCCATCAAATGCTTCGACTTCCCATCCTCCTCGTCCGACCCAGTAAGGTTCTCAACCCCTTCTACATCCTCCACAGGGTTGTCGGCGGCTGCGCCGCCAATGTTTCCGACAGCGCGAACGATATCAATCATGCAAAACGATCTTCTCATCAACCCTCCCTTCTCTTCGCAGCGATAGAATACTACCGTATCCCTTGCATTCAAATCCATCTCCTTCACAAACTTGTTCCATCCTTTAGTGAATACGTAACTTTGACTACTCCTCCAATAACAGTATCGAAACACCCATGTCTTATTCATCCGGTCACGAAAATCCAGCAGAACTTCCTCCACTGCGTCAGCAGTCACCGCCGGCAAGTATCGAGTGGCATGCTTCTTTGGTATCACCAATCTATTCAGCTTTCCGACATCACTCGGGGTCAGCTCCTTCTGAAACATTTCTCTACATATAACGCCTTCGATGAGGACCGGCGGAGCCTCCAATGCGGGTGCGCCGGCGCCACCGCCGCTACCTGTGTTGGAGGATTGAATAGAACGGACGAATTCAATGAATTTGGATCCGTAGGAGCCATCCCTGATCATTTCGAGAATGGCTTGGGTGGCGAAGTTGTCCTGAAACGCGGACTCATTGATAGTGATTTCATCCCACGGGAAGTTGCGGTGGCCGGAGTCATCGCGATGGAGTTTCATGGCCGCGCTGTCATAAGCACGGGCTGCAGCTATTTCGGACTTGAAGGTTCCGAGCCATATGCGACTGTGGTTAACGTAGATCTGAGCGCCCCAGTTGCCGTTTTGTTGGAGCACTACACCTTTGTACCTCGCTATCACCGGTTCGAGCTCGCGTTGCTCTGCCTCTGTCGATGGAATCTTAGAAGACGAGCCCTCATCGAACAGCTGTAGCGTCTCCAAAGATTTGGAAGGCTTCAGTGGAAAAAACTCTTTCTCCCGAGGTGAATTCCTGCAACAAGAGCGTTAAGTTTTCTCGATTTTGAATCTTAATAACTATTCAAATCAATCAAAAAACCTTTTTTGAATAAAAAAAATGCATTTTGTACATATTTTGAAGCTACTAAATGACTTAAAATGGTTGCTGGGGCTTTACATTGCTCGACTCGAGGTCTTCGATGAATGAAATTTAGGTTTTTGACGAAGACAAGGCGAGCAATTATATTTTTTGGCTTGCGAAAATGCTGGGGATTGTTGAAGAAATGAGTGGCAAAATTAAAGGCTCAGCTGTGTGGGAATCTCTATTATGGGAAATATTGGTGAGCAAGTAACTTAATTTAGAAAAATAAAATAAATAAATAAATAAATAAAGTTACTTAATTTAGAACGCCTGCGGATTTGCGGGAGCAATATTGGCGACGGGGCGGAGAGAGCGGGAGGGGAAATAAAATAAATCACAAAAAAAAAAAAAAAAATCATTAAAGATTAAAAAAAATTAAAATGATAATAATACATTTTGATGTACCTGCTATCCGACACAGCATGAAGAACAAATAGTTTTGAATTTTTTTATTTATCTCTCCTATTTTATTTCTCTATCTCCACATTTAGTATTCCTTTTAATTTGTTTCTCTATCATACTGTCTCTCTCATGAAGTCTTTTTTTTAAGTTTTTACATATTTTCTAAATTTATATTTTATCTGGTTTAATAGCTAATTAAATTATTAATGATAATTATTTTAAAATTTACCCTCTTTAAAAAATGTATTCATGTAGCGGCAGATTTGCTAGATTTGCCATCGACTTCGGTTTCTTCGCCCTTCGCCCTTTGCCCTTCGCCTGATAAGTAGAGTTTTGAATGAGTCACTGAATAACTTCTTTCGAATCCGAAATCACACCAACTCACCGGTCGTCTTTTCGATCGGAAGTAACAACGACGACGGGAGCTTGTTCGTTGCGAAGGTAGCCATCTTTCTATGTTAAGTACAAATTACTTATTAATTATTATTTACACAATTAATTATATATTTAATAATAGATATATTAAATTATATTAATTAATCTAATTATATTAATATTTAATTACTAATTATACAATTAAATTAAATTAGATAATTAATTTATGCACTAATTATACAATTAATTTACTTAATTATTAATAATTTAAATTATATTAATTAAGTTAATCAATAATAACTTTTAGAGGCTTCTATGATTTTCCTTTCATCTTCTCTTTTCGTCGTTGCTCTTCGGCTTCGTTGCTTTGCAGATGTATAGATTGCACCCGTCGCTTTTGCGACTCTTTCGTGGTTGTTCGACTTTGCTCCTGCGATGACTTTCTAGTCATAATTAATAAAAAAGTAATAACATGTTAAATACAAATTATTTGTTAATTATTATTTACATTATTGATTATATATTTAATAATATATATTTTAAGTTATATTAATTGAGATAATTGTATTAATATTTAATTATTAAGTATGCAATTAAGTTAAATTATATAATTAATTATTTAATTATTAATAATTTTAATTAATTTAATTAATTTATGCACTAATTATATAATTAACTATTTAATTAATTTACTTAAGTATTAATAATGTAAATTATATTAATTAAGTTAATCAATAATAACTTAGAGGCGTCCAGGGTTTGCCTTTCATCTTCTCTTTCCGTCGTTGCTGTTCGGCTCCGTTGCTTTTGCAGGTGTAGAGATTGCAGGCGTCGCTTCTTCGGCTCCTTCGTGGCTGTTCGACTTCGCTCCTGCGACGACTTCAACCCGATTCGGAAGTTACGACATTTTGATCGGAAGCAAGAACGGGAGCTCGCTGGCTGTGAAGGTAACTTTCTCCTTTCGCGCGCTTCTTCGGATAAATCCCGCTCGGATTTACTAAATCCGGCTACCCCTCGGATTTACTAAATTCCGGATTTAAGCTGTAAATTCGTAAATCCGGGATTTAACGCGCGCACAAAAACTGTTTGGCTGGATTTAGCGTAAATCCGACTTAAATCCCGCTGTAAATCCGATACCAAACAGCCCCTAATTAAGTTCGCGTGCTTCTTCGGCAAAATCTTGTACATCGGCCGAATTCCCGGATTTAGTAAATCCGGGATTTACGGCAAAAAGAGCCAACTCGTTGTGTGATTTAACAGTTCCCTAAATCCTGTATGGCAGGATTTAGCATTAATCCTACTCAAATCCTGTATCCAAACAGCTCCTTAATAAGTGTATTGGGTAGATTTTCAATACGAATCTTGTTTAGATAGCAGGCTCATTAATCAATATTCTCGGAGGAAAACAATGGAAGTGTGAGTTTTCCAGCCTTTCTCCCAAATATGAACTTTTTTTTTCTTATTTAGTAGGTTATATATAGCGGATTTTGAGATCTTCTTCGGTGATTTCAGTGTTGCATCGGCTCCCGGGAAAGTGCTCATCTCCGGCGGTTACCTCATTCTGGAGAGACCGAATGCCGGGCTCGTCTTAAGCACGAATGCTCGATTCTATGCAATAGTGAAGCCGCTGTATGAAGAGATTAAACCAGAGAGTTGGGCATGGGTGAGTGTTGCATTCCTCCGTTTCATTCTACATATTATTACTGGTTTTATTTTGATTTCTCTTTGCTTTTTCTATGATCTTCTGTGTGTTGGTGGATTGAAGCTTGATGAAATGTTATTCGGAACTATATTTGAGCGCCGTTGTGTTTGAGATTTTTATTTTGTTTGACAGTACTTCTTGTTTGGTTGACTTTTTTTTTTCTTTTTTGTGGTTTTTTTTTCCTTCTAATACCCCCTTTCTCTGCCAGTCTTGGACGGATGTGAAAGTTTCATCTCCCCAACTTTCCAGAGAGGCCACATACAAATTGTCACTTGAGAAATCAACGCTTCACTGTACCACCTCAAGGCAAGTTCATAGAGTTGCATTTAGTTGTGTATTATATTATGCTAGGTCGTTATTATTGTTTTATTTTTGTAAAAAAATTCTAGTCTTTGTACTAATGAATGACTAATGATTACAAGATTCACAGTTCTGCCCTAGGTTGCACAGAATCATGAAAATATTCCTGCTGGCACTTGTAATGGAGGAAGGTTTATATAATGTATCATTTTGTTTGAAGAAGAATACTCTTTGCATTCATTTTTTCCATGAGAATGGCTAGATACTACATGTTTGTGTTAATCAAACAAAAGTATTTGGATGAGTGAAGAGGAGAAGTTATCTTCATTCCTTCAAACTGTAGTATTTGCTTAGATCTCTTAGCTCCAGACTTTGAGAGGTATCCTTTGAATCTAGTGAAATGTCAAAGTTCTCCTCCATTCTAAAGATCTTGTTTTCTTCATCTTGTGTTGATTTCAGTGGTCTTCTACTGTCCTGTAACATATAGGGCATCGCAAAACATGATGCTTCTTATTAATATCTGCAAAATATGCTTTAAACATATTTCATTTTTCACATTTACTTTCAAACAAAACAATATCTTAGTTTTCTTCCTTTTTAAGTAGAATATTGCATTTTATGGAATAAAATAACATGCCTATTAATTGCATATTGTTGCATCGTGCTAACATTTTCTACTATGTAATGATAATGTGTTCATTAGTAATGAGTGGTTGTGGACTACTTTTTGTTTGGTAATGTTGTGTTGATCTGATATGTGGTTTGCTACGAAACAAAGTCGCTGGTGCTCTAGATATACAGAGCAGTTTCTCTAAAAGTGTTTTGGCCATACCATGAGGGAGGTGCATTGACAGTATAATTTCTCTAAAGTTTCTGCACAAATCAGAGTGTGATATGTCAGATTTTATATAATCAAAACAGCTGAAAAGCATTAGCCAACAAAGTTAAGTAGTTATATTAGCGTTTACCTGCACCTGTACTGCTTTAAACCTATGAATTGTTTTTGTTCATCTCCATTTTAGGTCTATCTCAATTTTAGCCATCATTTTTAATGCAATATTTTTAGATTATCATCTTGTATAATTTCTTCTTGGGATTAAACATTTTCAAATTTATATTCTATTCTACAATATTCTTCAAAATTTATCATGATCTTTTCTATTTGCATTTTGGAATTCTTTCCTTACTATTTCAGGAATTCTGTGAACCCTTTCGTTGAGCATGCAGTGCAATATGCAGTAGCAGCTGCAAGGAGAAACTTTGTTGAAAAGGGGAAGAAGGATGTGCTAGAAAAGGTTCTTGTGCAAGGTAATGTTTGTTATGTATGACAGTTTAAGTAAGAATGTTATATCGGTCTAGAGAAAAAAATTTTAAATCATAACTTCATGTAGATTATTTATTTATTTGCATACAGGGCTTGATATTACCATCCTAGGAAGCAATGACTTCTATTCATTTCGTAGTCAGGTATCTCTATAATCTGCCTTATCACAATGATTTGGGGTAGGTTTTATAAATTATCATTTCTAAGTTGTTTTTGCTATATGCTACTTGAGGTGGTTAACTTATTAATCATGAACAACTTCTATGAGTCTATCCATGTTATCTTAACTCATAGAGTTCCTCTTCCTCCTCCACCATACTTGTGTTTTTTTTTTTTCAAGCCACAATTTTAATTTATTTTTTTGTTGAATGGCATGCAATTGGCTTTTTAAATTTCATCTTAAAATTGAAAAAACACATGACCTCGATAACTAATTCTTCTGCGGTTTTGCTTCTAATGCTTGCATGGTAACCAGTGCCATCTGACTTGTTTTTATCATGTTGCTCCAGAGTTGCATTTGTATTAATTTTTTGCCCTAAACTTTCTTTATTTCAATATCCTAATACCTAATATTATTGAACAATTCATAAATTGTCCTAAATTAGATAGTTTTTTAATTTCAGATTGAAACGCATGGGCTACCTTTGACAGGAAAAACATTGGCAACGTTTCCATCATTCTTCTCTATCACATTTAATACTGAAGGTTCGAATGGAACAGTTTCTAGAAGTTGCAAACCTGAAGTTGCTAAAACTGGATTAGGGTCATCTGCAGCAATGACTACATCCGTTGTTGCGGCTCTACTTCATTACTTTGGAGTTGTCAAACTTCCATCTTCATCTATATCTCTGACTGAACAAGTATCAGCTGAGTTGAATATTGATATGGTGCATATTATAGCTCAAAGTGCTCATTGTTTAGCTCAAGGGAAAATAGGCAGTGGATTTGATGTTAGTGCAGCAGTCTATGGTAGTCAACGTTATGTTCGATTCTCACCTTCAGTTCTTTCTTCTGCTCAGGTGATTTGCACTTCTATTTGCATGTCTGGGACGACCTTTTCTTCTCGTGTATTGAAGCATTACTTGAGTTGCTTTATAGTGTCATTATTCTGGCATTTATTCAAGAAATGAAATTACCTTGGTTAAAAATATGAACTCCTAAATAACCTCGACTATTAGCCAAAATTATAATTATAAATATAGTCGGAAGTGAAAAATCTTACCTCCAGTCATAGTTATTCAATTTGAGATGCACGCTAAGAAATTGACAATCAATTTTAACACTTTATATCCCATGAAATGATGGAATTACACTTGCTTATCTTGTTAGATTAGATAATTCAATTGATTGTTTTTCATATATTTGTTCTCCTGTCAAGAATATTTATACATATGAAAAACATATTTATCAAAAAAAACTTTTTGTGGGCTGAAGCCCTTTGAATTTTCATATAAGCAAGACGTTTAAATTTTTATATTTCACATTGGAAGATATTCGAATAAGATGTCATGTCAACTGCCACTCCAATTTACTTGTATATGTTGGGCGTATAGCATTACTCTAAATAGAAATTTGATAAGCTAATCTAATCTGAAATATTTGAGTATTGAGACTAATATCTCTTACTTGTACATTTAAATGCTTTAACCTTTTTTTTTTTGCTTCCTCTAGATTTTATTTTTAAGAATAGTTAGGTAAATTTAAGTAATAAATGAAACAATAATGTCCAATTCTTTTATGCTTTATTCCACATATGACCCTTCTCCTTTGCTTTCTTTCACTCGCTTTGGTTTTTATTTGATAATTAGATGAGATGATTGTAGGAATGTCAATTTTATAAATTTTCAAAGTTTGATATGTGTCTGGAAAGAATATTTGTTCTTCTTTTGGAAAATTTGTTTTTAAACGCTGAAGAATGATTATTATTATTTTGGTATCCTATTTTGAAACCCCAGGTTGGAGGAAGCTATATGCCTGATGTGATCTCTGACATTCTTAATGCGAAGTGGGATCATGAAGCATCTCGATTTTCTTTGCCTCCACTAATGACACTTGTGAGTTTTTCGAGCTGCTCAATCCGTTCAATCAAGTGTGACTGTTCAAATTTTTTAGATGTAACGAGTAATTAATATCACACTTATGGTAGTTTACCTTCCAATGCCTAACATAATTTTTTTTTCATTTCCTGATTCTTATATATTAAATCAATTAGTGCTAATTCCAAAATTTTATGTAACAAACATGATTTAAAATTATGCAATATTAAACAGGCCTTAATATTTTTTTTAAAAAAAATTCACAATGAGGTTTGGGTGCTATGTGCGGTGTACGCCTTATATGATGTGAGGTGTGCTTTGCCTTAGTTTTGGTGAGGTGTCTGTAATTTATAAATATAAATACTTCTTCCCTTACTGAGCGATAAATTATAATTATAAATGATTTAAATTCATAAATATTATATTCAATATTAAAAAAATTATTTTAACTTTTAATTATAAATAAAAGTTAATAATTATAAATAATTTAAATAAAATTGAATATATGTATAATGATATTTTTTAAAAATAATAATTTTTTATGTCATTATTTAAATTAATATTCTTTCTTTCTACAGAAAACTCACATCTAAATTGCATTTTGCATGGAAAATACAAAGTAGGATTGTGTTTTCTATTGAAAATGTAAAGTCCAATCGCGTTTTCCATGTAAAATTGAGAATCTTGCGTTTATTTTTCAGTAAGATTGATGGGAAGCATCTTAAATTTGTAATACTATCTCTAGATTAGACTAGAAGTCTATCAACTTTTCATTCATGCTCAACTATTGGCAGTTGCTTGGTGAACCTGGCAGTGGTGGATCATCTACTCCATCAATGGTAGGTTCAGTGAAGCAATGGCAGAAGTATGATCCCAAAAATTATCTTGAAACATGGACACGACTGGCAGATGCTAATGCAAAGCTTGAAGCTCAGATGAATTTATTAAACAAGTTTGCACGGGAACAATGGGCAATTTATGAACACATCATGGGGATGTGCTCAAATTCTGCACATGAAAAGGTACCTCTTTTCTCAGATATGCCATCTAATTTACTTTATTTTTAATGCTTTTAACGTATAAGAGATTTTTTTTCTTTCTTGAGATTGATTATGGAGGTAAATTACTTCGATTAATACATGAAATTAGAGAAGAAAGTAAGTATTTTCTGTGAATTGCTTGCTTTATACATCCAGGACAGGTTTATACAACAACAATGATGCAAAACGAAGCTGAAATTGAAGAGGAATTCAATCAAAATTAGCCACAAAACAAGGACATAATAGGAAGCTAAATAAGAGTGCTCTTTATTAAATTCCTGCAAAACATGGATTGTAATGTCACGTTTTCCACATTCCCCTCAAGTTTGAGAATAAATACTTGTCATTCCTAGCTTGAGTATAAGACGTCTTATCTTTTCACATGCACATGTTTTCATCCTTCTTTTCCATTGCACACGTTAGCAATACCGGGTTCCGGTCCGGGTCGAATCGTCGGGCTGCACGGTCAAGAGTAAGAGCATGTGCCGACATGTTATTGGCATCCGGTTGTAGAGCTACGTCAGGTGTCCAGACATAGGTAGTGAGTATTATTGGGGATTTGGGGCTTGCTGCTGTGACTGCAACTTCTCTCTAATGTTTTTTTCATTTCTTGCTTGCCTGATCTAAATTTCCTTATTTCTTTCATTTTAGAAAAAGTGTGAAGTGTAGATCTGCAATCGTTTATTGGTTGAATCTGAAAGTGTTTCAAAATCTACTGCTTTTATTTTTATTTGTAAAGCTAAACGCCATACATAACTTCAAGGTTATGCCCTCTAAATATATTTTCTAAAAAATAGAATTATCCTCATGCTTGTGCAGTGGATGGAGCAAGTTGTTGATCAATTTCAAGAGGAAATTGTTAAGTCACTTCTTGGAGCAAGAGATTATTCCTTCGAGATTAGGTTTCTTATGCAACAGATGGGAAAAGCTGCTGGCGTACCTGTATGTTTTTTTTTTGCCTTTTTTTCTGATATTTAATTGTATAACTTTTGCATTGTTATTAGAGAGGTATTATTGCTCCATTCTTTGCTTTTTACAATACTTTTAATGACATTGTTTATCTTAATTTTCTATTTGGGCTATGAAACAATTTTTTAGAAGCTGAACCGAACCTATTGTTATTGACAACTATTTTGAGAAAGTTCTCTTACGTGCATTTATTTAGTTCGTTTGGTTTGATGATACTAGTTTTACTTCCTGTAAACTAATGAAGATTTTTTTGTAGGATTTGATACTCTTTAGAACTTTTCTTATGTAGGTCAAAGTCATCTAGTTTTCATTGGTAGTCATAGTAAAACTATATAT
Source organism: Dendrobium officinale (assembly GCA_019514585.1). Classification (NCBI taxonomy): domain Eukaryota; kingdom Viridiplantae; phylum Streptophyta; class Magnoliopsida; order Asparagales; family Orchidaceae; genus Dendrobium; species Dendrobium officinale. The sequence continues at coordinate 35,138,179 of CM033696.1, read as the reverse complement.
TTTTCATTATTTACGCCTGGCCAGTGTCTCTTTATATCAATATGTTTTGGGCTAGTCTGACATGTTGATGTGCAGATAGAACCTGAATCACAAACTCAGCTTTTGGATTCCACAATGAATATGGAAGGCGTTCTGCTAGCTGGAGTTCCTGGAGCTGGTGGCTTTGATGCTATTTTCGCCATCATCATTGGAGAAGCCACGGAAGCTGTAGCAAAGGCCTGGAGCTCAATAGGTGTTCTTCCATTGTTAGTTAAGGAAGATTCTCACGGTGTATCACTAGAAGCAGGCGATCCCAGAAACAGAGAATTGACTTCTGTCATATCATCTATCAAAATAAGCTAGAAATAAATTAGATATATTTATTGTAAACGGCATTTTGAAAATAATTGGTAGTTTAAATTCATTTGCACTTTATTTTCTGAATCTGATGTATTTGTATTTAGGGGATAATAAAATCGCAAATCGTCTATCGTGCCATACTTTATTTCTCGTTTAATAGACAAGCAGAAATGTTCAATAGCATTTTTCAATGCTATGTTTTGTATTGATAAAATTTTCAATGTGTAACTTTTTATATGTTATAGAGATTGTGATTATGAATATTTTCAGTATTTGTTTAAGATTTTTTATTGGGTGATTCTGAAAAAATACTGATTTTTATTAATTCAAAATTTATTTTATATATATATATATATAATTAGTATTTTAGTTCAATTAAAGATTAAGAATATTATTATATATGATTTCTAATAATTTGATTAATTTCTAAAATATAAAAATTTTGCTCATTAGAAATTTTTGTTGTTTATTGTTAGGATATTTGAACATTTTATGAATTAAACTCTATTATATTGTATTTAGTATTTACTATAATGCATTATAAATGAATGTTTATATATGATTGAGTAATTATTGGTCGATATTATTGTTATAGTACTATGATAAAAATGTGTGTAAAAGATAAACATAAATTGATTGACTCGTTCGTTGAAGATTGATGGACCTGTGCATGATGGTAGGACAAAGAGTTTTCTTTTAAATATTATGGTTGACTGTTAAATATCCTCTACTAATATAACGATTGAGAGTTATTATGAGTTATTACTATGTTGAAGGGAAAAGAGCGATGACTCTGTTTATTGAGTTAACGATTGCCGACTACCGATTATTGATTGTCAACCACTGATGACTTTATTATTTTAACATCAATATTATACTATTTTAATAGCTTTACTATTATTGCATATATTTTATTATTCTTACATAGATTCATGACCATATTGACTATTATTGTTATAAATAGAATGAATTCATGCATATTATTTTTTATGGGCTTTGAGTTCAATAGTAGAGTTTTAGCGACTTGTTGGATTCATAAGCTCATTATATGTGATTAATGATTTCAGGCCAGAAAAGAAGTTGAGGGTGTGAGGACGATCAGATACAAGGTTCTTCAGGTTTTATTATTATTTTGTCATTTAGTTATTCTTTTGAGCTAAGGAGTGAGGAGTGAGTAGACAATACATTTTATTTGTATAACCCGTGACTTTTGTAGTTTTGTATATAATTTTTTGGGTAAAGAATACAAATTTAAATTAATATTTTGATTAATAGATTTATTTTCACTTGTATTTTACATTGAAAGAAAGTAGATAGTTTTAATTGTTGCTATAAAATATAAAAGATATAATTATTTTCAATCTAGGACGTAGTGCTTATACCGCTGATGTGGTGCATTCTGATTGCTCTCCAAATGGAATTTTTATTCCGTCAGGTTACCTGACGTAGAGCTACATCATATAGCCTATAATATGTCGTCACGTGCACTTACTCTTTACTGCGCGGCCCGACGACCCGACTCGGACCAAATCCGGGATTACTATGTTCGCGTATTGCTCGGTATTTGCTCGATATTGCTAGGTATTACTCGTTATTACTTGATGTTGACCTCGTTTTTGTCTTGATTTTCCCTCGAGCATGTTCGAGCGAGTTGATCGAGTCTCGTCGAGCTCGATTCAACTCAAATCGACACTAATTTGAGTTTGATTTATTTTTTATCTTATTTTATTGAATTAATTTTTGTCGAGTCGAGGCGAGCTTGAGTTGACCCAGATCGAACCAAATCCGGCTCAGTCTGAACCTGATTTCTTCCTTTGAGTGTAGCTAAATCCTAATCAAAACATGATTAATCTTCTAAATCAATTTGAATCACACCGTTAAAAATATTTTTTTGATCGGACGGCTCCGATCTACCCTCTCCCTTGGCGCCCTAATTGAGACAAAAGCCTCCATCCGCTCCCACTCACTCGGGGTTCGCAAAAAAAAACAAGAGAGGCGGAAATTCCCCTCTGGCTTTCTCTCCTCCGTTCGCACAAGGCCAGACGAAACCCCCTCCCGCTGGGCCGCTCTCCTTGGTTCTCACGAAGACAAGAGCCGAGAGGCTCTCTCTCCAGGCCGGCCCTACTCGAAGGATCTGCTCCCGTCACTCTTAGACAACGACCTCCCTCGTCCCTCTTATTTTTCTCTCGCTCACGGAGGCCAGCCAAGGCCGAAGCCCATCTGACCCCTTCGCTAGAGCCGAGCCCCAAGCAGAACTCCTACTCCGAGCCGACGTCTCCCTATCCCACGCGACTGCAGCCGACCCCCGCTCGACGTCTGGAGTCGAATCCAAGCCCAGGTCGCGACCTCCTCTTGCCCTAACCGAAGCTTTCTCCCCCTTCAAGCAGGTATATATATCTCTCTTCTTCTCATTCCTTCTCCTTCTCCATTTCCTTCGTCTTCACCATTTCCTTCTTTCCCTTCTTCTTCTACCTTCTCCTTTCTTTCTTTCACACTCATTTTTGGATGTAAGCAATGAAACATGTTCTAGATTCCCTAAGAAAAATCTTAGAAAATTTATGGTATTGAGTTGAATACTATCATACAAATGCTTTGGGTTTTGAGTATCACATTATGAAAGCAAGTTTCTTGATCTTAGTGATGAAATTTTCTTTATCTGGAATTCGTATGCGAGCCCTATTTGTATGTTATGATCTCTATGAATAGTTACATTCATTTACTCTATGTGTTAATCAATATTGGACCAGTTAATACTTTGAGAAGGTGGTAGCAAGTGGAATATTGATATTGGCCACCTTCATTCCTGAAACAGAGAATGATATGTTGCCTTAGCCATTTCTTTTAAAGCAGAAGAATAATCTGATAGATGTGACACTTGGTAAGAATGGTAGTCATTCAATAAATTAATTCATTCCGTGTTTAAAAGAAATCTTTCAGATCTTAAATGCTTGTTTGTCGGTCGGTTCGATTTAATGATTATAACGCTCGTGACGATTCAATGAAAAGAGTTCTGGTTATATTGGGAGATTATGTATATGCTTATGCTTGGATGCTGCATTCACATTCAATATCAAGGGTTTGTGGATTTGTTTGGGTTGCGGTTTTATTGCTTAAATCAATGAGCTTTCCTATTATTGTTGGTTAAAAAAAAAAAAAAGAGTTGCTATGCTTCTATGATTATTAGACATGGATTGCGTTGAGCAACTTGATTCAAAACGCAATGATTGTGTTTTAGTAAACATGTTTAGAAGGTTGTGGCTTAATCACGATCTCTTTCATGCTAAAGTTTCGAGTGAAATGGGGAGAGATTACACTGTTCGTGATTAACTAAGTATGTGGATGAGAATAGTTATGAATTTAGTTACTTAATGGAATATGTGTGGAATTGAAGGTCATTCCTTCATGATTTTGTTTCTTTTATTCAATGATTGTAGATGGATCTCGTTTTTTTTTTTTTCTCTAAAAGAAAAGAAGTAAGAATGATGGAGGACTTTCTTCTTAAATTCATGTTGCATTAGATGTCTTTGTGTATTGTGTTACGAAAGATAACGAGGTGGAGGATATTTGGAATAACTCATTTCCTTTGGTGAGTATCTTACTATTTGAAATGTGTATATCATGGTTTTTAATCTCTTGAGCTATGTTTGGTAGAAGAAGGATATATATTATGATGTTGAGTTCAAATCCTTGGCAAGTAATAAGTTTTCATTTGATGATTAAAGGTGGGATTTACGAATATCATCGTAGATATCTAGTATGCTTCATGTTTCGATTTGGGGAAATATATGGTCTGAATGCAAAATTGTTGGTTTTATGTTGAAGGTTTTATAGGTTATTTAGAGAAATACATGGATGTTGGGGGAAGCATTGGTTCACTCTATGTTAAAACAAAAATTGGATATGAACTTGTAAGCCTGCTCATGATTCATGATCTTGCATATGTATAAACATATAGAGCATTACATTGAGCCTTAATTCCAAATTTTTACATGAATAGTATTTGACGATCATGTAGAGTTTCATCAACGAGTGCTTTTGGGATTGTTAGGTTAATATGCATGTGGGAGTTTGTTTGAAATAAAGTTTACTTTATAAAGGTGATTGTTTAAGCCATGACATCCTTTGATTTCTTTTACATTATTGTTGCTTATGAGAAGGCTATGTTTCGGAATTGCTATACAATGGCATAAATGCAATATTGCTGAAATTTCCTTTTATAATTATGGAAAACAAGCCTAAAGTTCTTTGTAAACAATGTGTTGAAATTCATTTTGTTGCCAAGTAGTCATTCGTTAATGACAAAGCATGTATATGAGCATATGGTTTCTTATGTTCAAGACTTTCATTATAGCATGTTTCCTGGATTGAGTACCGATCACATTTCATTGCCTTTAAGAGTTGGAGGCTTCTTTCTCTACTTGATTAAATGGTGTCAATCCTGAAAAGGATTTTTCTTTTGGTTGTTGGAGAGAAATTTGAAAGCTTCTATTAAATTTGTCATATGCATTAGTAGCTTACTGTGATAAAATAAGTATAAGATGCTTTGCAATATTTCATGTGGAAATTAGAAAAGAGAAGTTGCACTACCACTCTTATGTGTGATATGAAATACTTCTCTCAGATTATTGTTAGGAGATGAGATATCTTTCATGTCTTCTTAAATCTGCATTCCTTTCTTTATTTTCTCTCTACTTGCTTAAACTTTACATGAAGGTCAAAACAGCATACGCAGTAGAGGTATTATAAACGGCTTTGTGTTGAGGTATTCGCAATTTTCTTTACAAAATATTTTAAGAAGGTTGCATGCTTTATACGAAAGTTTTATGAATTTGTTTAATGTGAGAATTTTGTGAATTTCTTTATGATTGAGAAGTTTTAGGAATTTTTTTTGTATTGAAAGATTTTATGAATGGCTCTATGTTATGAAAGCTTTATGATGAATTTTGCGAATTGTATTTTGCGAATTATTTTATGTTGAGAAGTTGGATGATTTGAGTTTCGTGAACGCTTTACAATGAGAGATTTTATAAAACTTTCTTGTTGTAATGCTTCATGGATTCCTACCCCACGCCAAATTTGAGAAAACACTTGATGGTTTTGTTTGTGTCACAAGAGTTTTGGGTAGATGATTTGTGTATGTTTTTCCATATCATTTAGTTTGGAAGTCTCATAAGCGAATTTTTGGGATTTGGAACTTTGTGGTCAATTTTGGATTGAAAGACTCTTTGATGTCTTTGTTTTAGGATGAGTGATCTTGTTTATGTGGGTGATCTTTCTTATTTGAATTAGCTTTTTTTTTACTAATGCTTGCTTCTAAAATTGAGATTTGGATGAATGTAGTAGATACAAAGAGATGTTGTTTTTAGTTCTAGTTTTGGGAACTTGAGTTTCCCTTGTTGCTTTGCGCTTGATAGAGAATAGTTTGTGTACTCGAGAGTCGGGTCCGTATCAAGTGCTTTATTTGGGTTGTGGGGACAACAAAGGGCATTGTAAATATTGCTTTAGGGTACACTTGACTTCACAGAAGTGTGCCCAATAACAACAATGCCTACATTCCTTTTATTTCTGATTCTCATTCTTTTTCATTCTACTACTCTCCTACTTATTGTCTTATTTCACTTATAGATCACTAAACTTATTAATACACGTACGAAAGTCCTAAAGGTTAGAAAACAAAACTCATTTTAATCTTACAACCTTAGTGACACCTAAGGACAAAAATTAAGGACTGAGTCTTAGAAAACATAGACTTAGGATGCATGCTCCTTATAGGATAGAAACATCAAAATATAGAAAACTTAGTGACACATTTTCCTAGGTTTAGTGTTCCTTAACTCACATGTACATGTTCTATAAATGCAATTATTGAATTTCTTGTTAGCTATATTTAATTTTCTGTTAGTTATATTTTTTTGTTTAGTTACCTGCACTTCTTTTCTGAACGGCATCTACGCTCATATATATATTTCTCTGTTGTCTTTTCTTGCGAGGTACATTGGAGCTTAATGATCGGGAACTGAACGCGACCGTCTGCTTACAAGCTTTTGAGTGGCAGCGCCACATACAGTCAGGTATAATCTCTGCAACTTGTAAAGCAAATTTTTAATTATATACCGGAACTGCTTCACATCACACACTTCCTGTTAATAGGTATTCTAGTATGTTTAGGTAGCCAGCCTTAGGTTAGTTCACTGACGAAGCTTTGGCCCTATAGGTCAAAGCTTGCCCCCTTCTGTGAGCCCTAGAGACCATTAGGGTCATTTAGGCCTGTAGAGTAGGCCACCTATTATGCCGGTTGGCATCGTTGTTTTCCCACACGAAGTGGGCATCGTGGTTTTTCTGCTAGGATTTTGGCCTTCTGGTTTTGGGTACGATACCCTCCCTTTTTTTTTTCTTTTTTTTCTGTGAGCCTTAGAGACCATTAGGGTCATTTAAGCCTGTAGAGTAGGCCACCTACTTATGCCATTGGGCATCGCTGTTTTCCCACACGAAGTGGGCATGACTATGATGATTTTCTGTGCGGGTACCTTGCCTGGAGGGTACCCTTAGGGTGTGTTTATTTATTTTTTTCTGTACTCTGAATGTCATGCATGCATTGGTTTTTACACACTTTACCTCACATTATGCTTCACTTACATACATGCATCACATCAATAGAGTTAGGGATATTTCGTATCTATTTCATGCATCATACATGGCGCTAGGTACCTTCTTTTGCATATTATAGAGTCACTAATTGAGATCTTCTGAACTACGAATCCTTGATTTTCTAAGATAGAACCTTCCTATCCTGTATACATATAGGACGTTTGATTGTGTTTAGGATGTTAGCTGGCAGCTCACTCCAGGCAAGCATAAGCCCAGGTTGTACACCCCTCAGTGTGTTTTTTTTACTTCTGGTGTGTTTTGAGTCTGTCGTTTTCTCTTAGGGTAGTAATCCAACCTTTGATCTTCTAAACTCAAAATTTTAATCATATCTTTATCCATTCAAAAATGTCTAATCATCACTAAGGGTAAATAGAAGAGACTATTTGGAGTAGAATTTAGGAACTTTATCTGTGCACCAAATCAAGAAGTGAATAATCCAACATCCTTAATCGAGAGTTTTCTTAGATCGAGGTCTAAGATGTAATTAACTACGGGGGCTTGCGCCCGTAGGAAACCGATCCCCACAATCAAATAAACCCTATTCGAGCTGATGTATCGAATAGGGGAAATCTCGTGAATTTTGGGTTATAGATATTATTATCCATCGAGGTTGGTAGGTGAAAGCCGCTATCCTCCATGGCTAATCGTATCTATAACTCCATCTGCTCTTCCATCGGCCTGCTTGTGCCGATTGTAAAGGTCTACGACCATTTTGTCCTACGGGATAGTGTGATCGCACCCTTTGCATTCGAACCACACGAGCGGAATCCTTTCGGAGACCCACACTTGACAATAACGAGAAATACCGCTCTGTGATTGCTTGACAATAACGAGAAATACCGCTCTGTGAAGACTAATACCGAGCAATACCGAGTAATACCTAAAAGAACTTGGTATTGCTCAGTATTGGTTTTCACATAATAGTATTTTTCGTTTTTGTCGAACAAAATCGACCAGTAACTAGCAATACCGAGCTACGAAAACTCCCGGGTCGGGTCGTCGGGCCGCACGGTAAAGAGTAAGAACACGTGGCGATATATTATAGGCTACCTGATGTAGCTCTAAGTTAGGTAACCTGACGGAATAAAAATTTCTCCGGATGACGTTCTAGGTCTGATCTCCCCACATAATAATTTCTCCGGCATGTGGACTTGCAGCTTTTCAATCTATAATTCCATATACTTCTCCGTCTTATAAATGTAGATATAGCCCAATCAATCTCGTCTCAATTACTTTCTCTTCACCTAATCCACACTCCAAAAAGCTTCGTTTCCTTTCACCTCTCCACTATCATCCTCCTCCAGCAAATGCTTCGACTTCCCATCCTCCTCGTCCGATCCAGTAGGGTTCTCAACCCCTTGAGCAAGTAACTTAGGCTTCGTTTGGGACGGCTTTTTTATTGCTTTCTAAAATGGAATTTTAGCACAAATTTTTTTAATTTTGTACTAAAACTCCGTTTTAGAAAGCAATAAAAAAGCCGTCCCAAACGAAGCCTTAATTTAGAGTGCCTGCGGATTTGCGGGAGCAGTATTTCCTACTCAAGGCGTGCATGCCTATAGGGCGGTGAGTGAGTTTCGCGAACTATACACATGGAACAACTTTATTTGTTTTGTTGAAGCGAGCAGCATTGACTCGCTCAAATATCGAACGAGATGGGAACTAAATTAGGTTTTTGTATGCCTGATTCTTTCTGGAATGCTCTGTTCTGAATTCCTAATATTTGTGAGGTTTATTTTTCCAGAGATGATTTTTCTCAGTGGTGGCCACGTGATCTTCTCATGCCAGCAAATTTTATTTTTGACTAAAATCAGGGGACTGATTCAAAAGCAATTGCTTCCCCTAAAATTTATTATTATTATTATTATTATTATATAATTATTTAGATAATTTGTACTCCTCAATTTATTTTTTAATCTTTATTACAAAAAAAAAAATTATGCAATTGTCCACTTAAAATTTTTAAAATACAATGATCTTTAGCTAATTACCTATAGTATAATTAATCACATTGTGTAAATATGTTATTGTTAGGGAACGATGAACAAAATACAGGTCAACTCCCGATATATATGTCAACTGTCACTTATAAAGTCGCCCCCCCTAAAAATTATGACTGGTTCTGCTCCTGTTTAGAAGGATAAGTGTGCCGTAAATCTCTATTGTCTAGCAGCACATTTATGCAATGTTAATTTATCAACTGTAGGTTGACCGATCAAAATGTTCATTTTTCGATATTGGAAACTAGCAATGGAAGCTGCCATCACGCGAACGTGTTATGTTAGCTATCCCAGTTCAGTAATTTTAATCAAGTTATGTAAAGTTTATTAGCGTGAAAATTTCAGTCTCTCGATCCCAAGTTTTTTCGGGCCTTTGAATGGCTAAATAAAAATAATTTGATTTAAATTTATATAAAATAAAAGTAAATAAATAATAAATATGATTGTTGTTTTGTGAAACAGAATAATTTTGTTTATGTTGTTGAATAAATATCTTAATTTTTGTTTAAATTATTTTCAAATTTTACTTGTCGGTTGTGCACTTCTGAACCCAACTATGTGGCAGACATCCATGTCTAGAATGTCACATAAGATTTCACATATGTAATGTTTTTCAATTGAGAAATTCACCTGACACGTGTTCGTGACTCGTATGTCCATTCTCTTCTTAACCCAACTATCTTGTAGGGATTTTGATATTTTTTTTATTTTCTTGAGATGTTAGGCAAGGACTACAACATGAGAGATGATGTTTTCGATGCAACCATTATCGATAGGAATATCACAAATCTTACCACTAATGGTGTACTTCATTCTAAAGATAACATTTCGTTGTGAATGAAGATTATTTCTGGGAGTTAATAGTATCTTTTGCATAACACATGCAACTGGTTCTCCTTCATCATCTACAACTTCTTCAAAGTCTTAATCACGTTCTTCTTTAGCCACAATATGATTGGCCTCCGTTTCCCCTTCGAGCCATTGCACATGTTTTTGGTTTTGGTATTTATTGGACTTTTGTCCCGGTTGAAAACATTGGAAATACTTTAAAGTGCTTAGTTGGGTATATGGATTGTCTCTAACGGGTGTCTTTAGTTTGTTAGTACCTGCCACTTTAGTTCTCGGAGGCATAATTCCAGTTAATGGAGCTGACTTCTGACCAGGTCTAGTTTCGATAGGTGGCTGATGTCTGATTTCATGCAACCAATTCAATTGAAGTTCATCCTTCATAGAGAAATTCACAGCTTGCGATAGTGAACAAACTTTATTCAATTCCAACATGTCTTGGATAGCTTCTCTCAAGCCCCCAATGTAACATGATATCAACTGGTTGTTAGATTCATGGAGATTCTTACGTGTTCTAAGGCAGTAAAATTCCTCCATGTAGTTGTTCACGCTCCTATTTTCTTGGTGACAATGTTGATACTTCATGAACATCAATTGCTCATAGTTTGATGACAGGAATTGAGCCCTCAGCAACTACTTCATTGGCACCCAATTTCGAACTTTCCCATTGCCTTCTCTCTGTCAAGATTGGCCCCTCAAAGTCAACAAATAACGCACTTAAACTGCTTGTCTTCGGTATTGTCTATATAGTCGAAGAATGATTTGACCGCGCCTACCCAATCAAGATAATCTTCAATGTGCAGCTTACCTTCATAGAAATGGATATCCATTTTCAATCTGAAATCTCCCTGTAGCCTCTGTGGTACTCCAACTTTGCGACGCAGTATGTGATAATAATGGGAGTGTTCTTCCTCCATTGAATCGGAGGCGAGTCCCTGCAGGTGAAAATCGATTTCAACATCTAAATTCGTGAAATCAAGTAAAATTGTTTGGGGAGGACGATTGTTCCGTCCCTGTATGGGTTCAGCCCTGCGTTCTGGTGTGATTGTCGGAGCAATAGGAAGAGCAATGCTGCTTGTTCTAAAGCTTTGCATCTCCATATTCATCTCTGTGATGAATCGGCGAACTGCTCTAAGCTCCTCCAAATGTTTGTTGATCTTGGATTTGGTCATCCACAGAGCGTCTCCACTCTGATCGTCATTAGGCGCATGATGTCGACTGCTTTCTGCCATGTACTCTCATCGGGCTCTGATACTAATTTGTTGTAGAAACAATGGAATAGAAAAAACAGAGAAAGAAAAGCAACATGAATAAAAAAAACAATCTTGTTTTCTATTAATCTGTGTTTATCCCTCGCCCACAGTCTTGTTTTTTTATTAATCTGTGTATATCCCTGGCCCTTGTTTCAGCTACTATATATATTAATCTATTCCTCAAACGAGTTTCTAAAAACAATAAAATATGAATGAAAATATACCATGTGTTATGATATTATAGTTAGTTAAGAGAATAATGAAGATTTAGTGGAAGTGATAAGATGATCTTGAGATAAAAAAAAAAAAAAGATGAGCCTGGGGAGCAATTAGAAAACGCAGCATGTTTACTGCATAATTAATCAAAAACAATGTATTTAATAAATAATTAAAAAAAAAAAATGTTAGGTATTAGTCCTAGATTTAGATTTGTTTTTGTGTAGCTATTTGTATAGCTGTAGGTGTTATTTTTGTATGGCTTTTGAGCCTATGTATAGGAGATCTTTAGGTTGTAAAAGGAAGCAAAGTAAATAAAGTTTTGAAGTATTTTTGGCTCACGGCTCTTCTCCCCTCTTCCCCCTCCTCTCTCCCTCTCTAGAGATCTTGCAAGAAAGATCTCAAGATCTTCCTCACTAGTTTTCTACATTTGGTATCAGAGCTTTGGTGGCAATCTCGAAGGAGGAAGGACGACGGACCGGGACGAGCTGGCCGGAATCTGGCTCGCGTGTGCTGTGCGGGATTTCTCCCGTGTGCAACTCTGTACAGGGGCAAGGAGACGGAGCCGGACTTGGGTGTGATCGCTGGATTTTGGCGTGGATTTGATTTCTTTGTTTAATCGGAGAAGCCGAACTTAGTTCTGACGTCAAGATCAAGATTCCGGAGAGGAAGCCGGCTTAGCAAAGGCTATTCGACCTGGGGGCTTGCGAACCAGAGCCGAGAAATGAACAAGATTTTTTTTTTCTTTCTGAAAATGATTATGCAGAGATGATGTCATGATGACATCAAAAGTCTTATAGCAATTTGAGAAGACAGATGTGAATTCAAGAAATTCTTGAGTTGGCGTGAAAGCTTTGTCGGACGTACCTTGCTTGCGGAACAAAGAGAAGCCGGTTTTAGCATGCGGCTTTGTACGTGAGAAAGAAATCAGAGAACATCGGAGGCATGGAAGCAGTTGAGGCCGGATTTTTTGCTTGATCTTGAATCAAGTTTCGATCGGTTTTGAAGCAGATTTTTTCGGTTCTTTGGTTGAAAGATCAGATTGGATCTTTGCGGTGGAGTTTTTGGATTTCCGGTGGAGTCCGGGGGGACACTGAGGTAGTGTCGGTTGCTCTTGGAGAGCAGGGTTGAAAGTGCGGGGCGTTGGGAGATGCGAGGTCGTGCGGTACACGAGGAGGACGCATAGGAGCGTGGGGCACTGGTGACGAGCGAAGCGCAGGTGAAGGCGCAGGGCTCGCTGCACGGGTGGATACATGCAGGATGTGGTCGGAGAGAGATCGCATGAGTGCAAGGCGCGGGCGCAGGCTTGTGGCGTTTGGACGCGGGCTGGAGACGCAGGGCGCGGGCACTAAGGCGCAGGGTGCTGGTGGATGCACATGGCGGAAGCCGGGCTAGGGATGCTAGGGATTGGCTGCGTTGGACGCAGTGCGACAGGAGATCTGTCGGGAGGTGGAGCTTGAATGTCGGTGGGCGCTTTTTGGCGGAGGAAACCGACATGATCATTCTTTGGCTGTTCTATCAAGAACAGTGATTATCTTTTGTTTTGTAAAGTCTAGACTAAGGGGGTGATTGTTAAGTATTAGTCATAGATTTAGGTTTGCTTTTGTGCAGCTATTTGTATAGCTATAGGTGTTGTTTTTGTATGGCTTTTGAGCCTATATATAGGAGGTCTTTAGGTTGTAAAAGGAAGCCAAGTAAATAAAGTTTTGAAGTATTTTTGGCTCATGGCTCTTCTCCCCTCTTCCCCCTCCTCTCTCCCTCTCTAGAGATCTTGCAAGAAAGATCTCAAGATCTTCCTCCCTGGTTTCTAGAAACAAAAATGTCAATTCATTTGACGTTTTATATGAAAAACATAATTAATTAAGAAAATGACATGTGCTTTTAAGTTTTGTCCATGAGAAGAGAGAGTGGAGAGAGAGAAAGATGATGGAAGAGAGAGAGAGAGAGAAAGGTTGAGGGAAGAGAGAGATGATGATATAGCTTAATTTAATAAATTTTAGATAACTTTATAACTTAGTTTAATTTAACTTTATAACTTATAAATTATTAATTAAAACTTAATTTAATTAAAAATTTTAATTTAATTTAATTACATTATAATTTTAATATTTTTTTCTAAAATTAATTTAATTACTGGATTAAATTCAATAACTTATAACTTTATTTAAATAATTTTATTAAATTTAATAACTTTATAAATTAAGATATAAAGTTATTAATTTATAAATTTTATAAGTTTATTTAAATTTAATAAAATTATTTAAATTTATAACTTAATTTAATTTATTTACGTTATAATTTTAATAATTTTATCTAAATTTAATTTAATTACTGGATTAAATTATGATAAAATTTATAACTAGATTAAATTTGATAACTTATAACTTTATTTAAATAATTTTTTTTTAAAGTTTAATAACTTTATAAATTAAGTTATAAAGTTATTAATTTATAAATTTTTTATCTTTATTTAAATTTAACAAAAAATTATTTAAATAAAGTTTTAAGTTATTTTATATAAACATTATTAAATTAGATAAAGTTATTTTAAATTATACCAGAATTAAATTAAAGTTATAAATTATAATTTTAAATTAAGTTAGAAATAATATTTATAAGTTATAAAGATAAATTAAATTATAAAATTCTAATTAAATTAAGTTATAAAGTTATCTAAAAATTTAATAAATTAAGTTTTACTCTCTCTCTTCTCATGAGCAAATCTAGAAAACGCTAAATGATATGGCGTTTTCTAGAGAGAACGTAATATTATATGATGTTTTCTTAATTAATTAAGTTTTTATATAAAATGCTAGAAGAATTGATCTTTGGGCAAATTTTTAAATGGAGCATAGTTGCTAAAAGTTTTAGTATTAGGAGCATAAAATAAATTTTTTTAAAAAGGAGCATCCACGTGAATAGTAATCCCATTTTTGAATAAAACGCAAAGCAGTATGACATTTTGCATGGAAAACGCGATTGGACTTTGTATTTTTAATAGAAAACGCAATCCTACTTTGAATTTTCAATGGAAAATGCAATTTTGATATGCGTTTTCTAAAGAAAGAAAGAATATTAATTTAAATAATGACATTAAAAGTATTACTTTAGTAAAAAAAATATCATTATACATATACTCAATTTTATTTAAATTATTTATAATTATTAACTTTTTATTTATAATTAAAAATTAAAATAATTTTTTAAATTATTTTTAATATTCAATATAATATTTATGAATTTAAATAATTTATAACTATTAGCTATTACCTTTCATTTATAATAAATATTTTTAGGAATTATATTATTTAGATATTAAATAAAATTTATTTTTTATGAATTTAAAATATTTATAACTATTAACTTTTAGTTATAATACTATTAGCTTTTAGTTATAATAAATTTTTTCATTATATTGTTTTTCTTTTAAATAATATTTAATTTTATTAAACTTAAATTGTTTAAAAAAATTATTTATAACTATTTTAATCAAACTACCTACGTCAATCATATTTAAAAATAATTTATTATAAAAATAATATAATTTAATATTATATATGATTATTCTATTAACTTTTTAAAATATATATTATAAATATTTTTTTAGATATCATATAAATAACTAAATGTAATTATTTATTTATATTATTAACTTTCTATTAATAGTATAACTAAAAGTAATTTTTAAAAATATATATTATCTTCTTTTAAATTATATAAACTTTAGTTATTATATAAACAACAAGTCAATACCTACTTCATAAATGACTTTAGTTATTTATATGATATCTAAAAAAGTTATATGAGATCTAAATAATATAATTCCTAAAAGTATTTATTATAAATAAAAGATAATAGCTAATAGTTATAAATTATTTAAATTCATAAATATTATATTCAATATTAAAAAAATAAAAAAATTTATTTTAACTTTTAATTATAAATAAAAGTTAATCATTATAAATAATTTAAATAAAATTGAATATATGTATAATGATATTTTTTAACTAAAGTAATAATTTTTTATGTCATTATTTAAATTAATATTCTTTCTTTCTACAGAAAACTCACACCTAAATTGCATTTTGCATGGAAAATGCAAAGTAGGATTGCATTTTCTATTGAAAATGTAAAGTCTAATCGCATTTTCCATGTAAAACACCATACTCCTTTTTAATTTTTTTTATAAATTTTATGCTCATAATCCTAAAACTTTTAGTAACTAGCTCCATATGAAAATTTGCCCTTGAACTTTTTGCTTATTTTTAAATTATTTACTAAATATATTTCTTTTTCTTAATTACATAATAAGCATGCTCATTTTTAAAATTTGCTTCATGGCTCAACATCTCTAGCCGAATAGGTACAAGATATAAAAAAGAAATAAAATGAATTTGATTTGCTATTTCTCTCTCCTATTTTTTCTTTTTCTTTTTTTTTTATTGGAAAAATCTCCCCTATTTCTCGATTGTGAAGAATCAGAGAGTGGTGTGAGTTGCTTGGTTGTAACGAGTTTAAAATTTTTTTTCTAAAGTATAGAGTTTTTTTTTTGGGTAAACCCGGGGCTTAAAGCCCATATATTGAGAAGCAGTAAAACAAATTACATGTAACCTGTGAAAAGAAAAAAACAAACTACAATGCTGAACAAAAATTACACAAAGACTATAGCAAGAAGCCAAAAAAGGACAAAAGGCAAACAAAAGACTCAGAAAGTAGGCACAGTCTCATTCATCATATGAAATATGTAAGGAATAAGATGAATTCCAGACGGTTACACTGGTTGCCCAAAAATCGAAAGCCGAATCAGTTAAACTGGCCGTCACAGAAACAACCAGCCTGCCAACGAAATCCACAAAAGCGAGCTAGGTTGCCACACAGGCCCTCCTTGGCTCGGAGAGACTGGCTTTGCTCATCATTGTCTGAATGCCAATCGTCCACCCACCTTGCCAGTTATAATCTTTGTAGTATACCCGGGAATTAAGAGAGAATAAATCCACAAGCAAACTGGGGTGAGAGATGAGCACTAAAACCTCCCAATCCCAAAATTCTGCTTTCCAGGTCAGAAGAAAACTAAAAAATCAAAATATGTGTCGTTGCAAGACACCTGAGAAAGAGCAAAGACCCAACAGGCACATGGCAGTAGGCATCAAAAATATGGAGGTGAATAATCCTCCTCCAGCAAAATAAAATAGCAAGGTAGATAATTAGATGCACAAAAAACTCTGAAAAAGTGTTGATTTGTTTTTCCATGTTGCAGTTTTTAATCTAACAGACGCTGAAATATTGCAAATAACTTTAGCCACATTATTTCTAGAATTAGAGAAACGACGGTTGTTCCTTTCCCTCCAAATGTGATAAGTAATGCAGCTAATGGCTAAAAAACAAAGATCTTTTCCGGATCTATTTAAAATCACAGAGTTTTCAATGAAATCCAAAGCCTGGGGCAGCGTAGGTCTAAATAAGAACCTGGTAAAATCTGGCAGTATATTCTTAAGAATATAAAAGGTGAAATCACAATAAAAAAATAAATGAGAATGATTCTCAAGATGACCTGAGCAAAGAGAGCAGATAAGAGGCACCTGGATTCCTCTAAGCTGCAGGTTATCCGCAGTTTTAAGTTTTTCAATCCTAGCCATCAAGGTAAAACAAGCATACTTAAGGACATGATTCTTGTGCCAAATAGATCTATACCAATCAACCTTGGATAAATGAGAGTAGAAAAATTCAATGGAACTTTTAAAAACCCATTTAGCAGTTCCATCCCATAAAACCACATTATTTTCTTTAATTGCCACAGTCTTTAAGCTATCATAAATACTCGAATGAAAATAATTAGGAAGTTGCCAGGTATCATTCATAAAAAATTCATTCACCAAAGCATCATCCAGGCCCGGCAAGTGATAAGTTTCCCCAAGAGAATTTCCATTAAGCCACGGGTCCCAGAGGAAAGAAAAATTGTTGTGTTTAGACACATAAAATTATAACAACCCTTTAATTTTTAAAAAAAGTATCAGTAATTCTGTGCTAGAATTTAGATGCAGGAGGAGGGTGCTTCCAAGGAGAAATGTACTTAGCTTTATACCAACAACTAAGAAGATTGTGATTATTATAAAACCTGCCTAGAATAGAGCAAAAAACTCCAAAGTACATGGCTTCAATAGAGGGAATGCCAAGACCCCCAACATATTTAGGAATAGTGACTTTAGACCAAGAGATGAGATGCAATTTTCTCTCCACCAAATTGTTGTAAAATAAAAGCCTAGAGCAAAGTTTATTGATAATAGCACAACATCCCTTAGGTATGATAGATTCTCTTATCCAATACGTAATGGAGTTGGTAATGGTGAATTTAAGGAATTAGACCCTACCTGCAAAATAAAGAAACTTGTTTTTCCAAATAGTAAGTAGAGCAGAAATTTTACTCAGTAGAGGTTGGAAGTGAGTGGTTTTAAGTCTTTTAGGAGATATAGGGATACCAAGATAAGTGAGGTAAGGATTGATGTTGTGGATGCCAAGTTCCTCACAGATGAAATGATTGCCAGGATCATTAGAGGAAAAGATGATAATACTCTTGCTAGGATTGATGTGGAGACCAGATAAAGAGGAAAAAAGTTGTAAACAGCTGTTCAGATGGTTGACATTATCTATACTAGATTCCCCCATCACCAAAAGATCGTCGGCATACATCAAATGATTAATGTAAAAATCTTTGCAGCAAATACCCTTGAAAATATGTGGTGAAGCTGGGTCAATGAGAATATTGGATAAGCCGTCCATAGCAATACAAAAGAGGAGGGGAGACAAGGGGCAACCTTGTCTAAGACCCGAACTAGAATTGAAAAAACCTTCAAGGGATCCATTTAAACAAATGGAAAAATTAACATCAGTTATGCATCCTTTTATCCAAGTAACAAAACTCTTAGGGAATCCTTTCTGTAATAGCATTGCAATAAGGAATTCCCTAGAGATAGTGTCAAAAGCCTTTTTGACATCAAGTTTAGCATAAAACATCTTGTTATTGCCCTTGAAATCTCTAAGTAACTCAGCAGCTAGAATAATATTGTTGGTTGAGCATCTATTAGCAATGAAACTTGATTGACTTTCATGTATAATGTGAGGAAGAACAACTTTGAGTTTATTGGCAATGACCTTAGCAACAATTTTGTAAAGAACATTGCAAAGTGAAATTGGTCTAAAGTCATTGATGTTAGAAGCATGAGATCTCTTAGGAATTAAAGCAATAGCAGTTGCCTTAACTCCTCTCAGAAGATAATCAATAGCAAAAAAATTGCAAACAACATTGAACAATTGCAAGCCAATAAGATGCCAAAATTTCCTATAAAAAGCATAAGTGAAACCATCCGGACCAGGAGCAGTATTTTCATTTCCATCAAAAATTGTTAGCTTGACTTCATCCAAAGTCAAAGGAGCCGCAAGTCAAAGGAGCCACCAACATATTGCAAAAATGTGGTGGGAGCAAGTTGTCGTGAGGAATATTTAGAGGGAGCTGGAGGGAAGGTTAAGTGGTATTAAATAATCCCTCAAAGTGTTTAATAATGGCAGAAGATATGTCACTAAACTTAGTGAAATGACCTTCATAAGTGATAATCTCTTTAATGCTATTCTTGTTATTTCTGCTTCTAATATGGGCAAATAGAAAACCAAGGTCATCTTCCCCCTTTGTAAGCCATAACACTTTAGCTCGTTGAGCTAACCAGGAAGTCCAATGTGTTTGAAAAGTAGCAAGCTCCTCATTTATATTTTTCAAATTTCGGTTTAATTCCAAATAAAGAGGGAGGGATTGTAACTCAATCAAGCATTGTTGTTGCTTGCTTTTAATTTCTAACAAATCATTAGAAAGATAAGCAGAAGATGCCCAGTTTGTGTTTTTTAAAAACCTCTTCATAGTTTGTAAACTATGGAAAAAAGAAGCCATATGGCTTCTAGCCGATCTAGTAGTGAAAGTAGCAAGGACATCATTCCAATATCCCTCCAAATTTATCTAGTAGTTTTTAAACACGAATCTGATAGATACAGCCTTATCATGAGAAGAATTGAAGATAAGGGGGGAGTTGTCATAACCAAGATGAGATTCTACACTATAATATGCATTGGGAAAGACATCCAAAAGTGCATTATTAACCAGGACTCTGTCCAGCTTGATGTGAATAGGATTATCCACTCTTTGATTAAACCACGTGCAGTAGAGACCCGTAGAAGAGAGGTCTTGCACCCCACAATTAAAGATGAAGCTATTAAGTTCACCCATTCTACTAGAAGAAAAGACAGAGCCACCAACTTTTTCAGTTTCAAATATGTAGCAGTTAAAGTCTCCCATAATGATCCAAGGATGGTCAAAAGGGGGAGAAGAAGTAATGATCTGGTCCCAGAGAATTTTTCGATCCTCCACTTGATTAGAGGCATAAATCACAGTTAGAAAAATAGGAGGGAGAGATCCCACAAAAAGGATGCCATGAATATGTTGGGAGGATGAAGAAAGAAGATTAAAAGAGAAAATCGAAGCATCCCACTTAATCCAAATCCTGCCCAAAATAGAGTCCCCAAAATTGTTGCAACTTCCTTCGTTCTCAAAGAGACGATGCGAACGAAGAAACCATGGGTCTTCAAAAGAAGCAATTGAGATTTTTGCTTCCAAAATGCATAACATCTTGAGATTCAAAGAACTAATCAAAGACTTGCAAAAACTGACTTTATCAGGGCTATTGTATCCCCTAACATTCAAACTAGCAAATTTAGGTAATGACATTAAGATTTTTGACATTTGGCCTTCTTGGCCGATTTAGCTTTGGAGGTTTAGAGTTGTTAGGAGACTTGCCTTTTTCAACAGAAGATCTAGTGTTATAACTGATCTTTTCAGAGAGGTTCTGAAGCCTTGAATTAGGAGAAGGGTCATCAATAGCAATAGAGGAGGAGGATATTTCATTCTCCAAGAAGGATTCAGAGGAATCAAGTTGAATTTGATATTCAGTTTGCAAGGAAGCAAACTTGTTTAAGAGGGGGATTTTTGGGGGTTGGATTAAGCTGGTAGAAGTAGGTAAATCAGAAGAAGAGGTTTCTTCTGTCGGGGAGTTGAGATTGGGTAACAGGGCTGGTTTAGCTAAAGAATGAGAGGGATTAGATTTCAGGTTGTCTATTTCTGGTTGGTGATTAGCAGGCAGTTGATCCGAGCTGTGAGCTAACTGTATCAAAGCAGAGACAGGGTTTTTTGAATTCTGATTTATCAAGGGCAGGACAGCTAACGGTTGGACCATTGGGGAAGGTGTGGGAAGCAGAGAAGGGGAAGGATTATTATTGTGTAGAGAGACAGTGACTTTAGTAGGAGGGAGAATAGACGGAGATCTATGAGGACTGTTGGAGTGAGGCCTGGTAGTGCTCCTGCCTCGGTTTTTTGGTGGTTGCGAAGGGAGAAAAGGTTGGGGATTAGGGTTTTTAGGACAGAGAGAAAAAGGATATATCAAAGACCCACATCCTTCACATTTGTCAGGTTTCCAATCGTATAAATCTTTCAAAATTAAATCTTCTCCTTCAATTTCAATTGGTATTTCATCCGGCAAAACCGAGTCTTTAGAAAAAAGAACACATACCCGTGCAAACGTTAATCTAGTACGATTTGCGGTGAGGGAATCAATAGAGATCGGAATACCAACATAGCTGGAGATTTTAGAAATACCAGTGGGGGTCCAGAGAGCTAGAGGGAAGTCGACAATTTTTATCCATATCGGAATCGATGCGGCCTCATCGCGCTTTGGCTTGAATTTAGGAGAACATTGCTGCAAGATAAAAGGCTTACCCAGCAAAAACTACGGTCCTCCCGAAAAGACCTTCTCCAGATCTTCCTCAGTCGAGAATTTGAGCAAGAAAAAACCATCCGCAAGCGATAAAAGCGACATAGAACCTTTTAACTACCAAAGCTTGAGCAGCCGCTCGTAATAAGGTCGGGGCCCAGCGAATATCCAATGAGCGCCGAAGTCCAGATGGACTTCCCTTTCGAGAGATCGTCAGCTTTGAAAGAAAGCTTTTGGCCAGGGGAGAAGAAAGACACCGGGAAAAGAGTCGATTTTGAAGTAGAAGCCGAGACGTTAGCTGTATAGGAAAGGCCCGTAGAGGAAGGGCTAGGCACAATGGTGGTGGTAAGTGGAGGAAAATCAAGTGGTGAGGCGGCCATCGAGAGGGAGAAGCCCTCCCAGGCGAGGTGGCAAAGGGCTGTGGACCTCCGAAGGAGCACCGCTCGTGGGGTACGAACGCAGAGGGTACAGCCGCACTATCCCTATGGGACAAAACGATCGCAGACCTCTACACTCGACACGAACAGGTCGATGGGAGGGCAGATTGGATCGTGCATACGACTGACCATTGGAGATAGAGGTTGTTGCCAACACATCCCGATGGGTAGCAATATACACGACCTAGTCACGGGTTTCCCCCACCTGATACGAGAGATCAAGTGGGGTAAAGTAGATTGCGGGGCCAAGTTTCCCACGGGCGCAAGCCCCCGTGGTTAATTACATCCCGGGCCGGAGCCCGAGAAAACTCTCGATTAAGGATCATACATTATCTTTTCCAAATTGGGATTAGCACGAGGGTATAGACTAGGAAATCCTACTCAAAGGAAAGAAAGGTCTCAAAAAAGGCTCAATCAACATGCGTGGCTCATACCAACATTCGGAGGCTCTAGGGTACTAGAGAGAAACTGGAGAAAGAAAGACAAGCAATCAGTCACATGCATGAGAGAAAGATGGAGGTGGCGTCATCCTGTGATGCGGATAAGTAGGATTTAGGGTCCCTGAAAAGAAGAGACCTACCTACTATTTAAGGCATGCTACGAGACCGAATGTAGTAGCCTCGAACCCTAAATCTAGGTGGGGCTTAGTGCTCTACGAAACACTAAGACCCGTGTCCTAGCTAATGCAATGCAAAACCTGGACTTACCCCGGCCTGGATTGGGGGAGCCAGCTAACCACCTAATCGCTTTAAAACCATGATGTCAAGTCATTTATGATAGATGGGTGGGTGGTACAGTTCTTTGGAAATAGGACCGACATCTAGAGAATTTCCTAAGTGGTCTTGGACTTATGTGGGTTAGATGCTCCTAGCTAATGCAATTAAATTTTAATTAGTTGGTTACTAATGCAGTGCATGCTAGTTGAGATGTCAGCTCATGAATGCTATAGAATTTTAAAAACATGCTTATAGAAAATAAATTTTTAGAAAAGACTGAGTCTCCCTAGGTCCGGCACTTCATCCTCATAGGTCAGATTATCCGGACTCAACCCGCAGGCAGGGAGATGTCTTATAACAAGGAAAGAAGGATGCAGTAATATGCATGGGACCCCGGACGATTCCGGCAATTTCCTAGGTTCGTTAAGTTTCTATGTTATTTAAACTTAAATTTTTAGAAATTAGTTATGAGTATAAAAATTTTTTATAGTCCTTAGAGAGCCTAACGAAAATCCAGGCGAAAATAAAATCGGCATGCAAGAAAAGAAACCTAAGAAAAGCAGGCAATTTCTGCTGCGCAATCAGGTAAACACATCAATATAAATCCAACAAATCAAGTAAATGTCCATAGGCCAACTGCCCTTCAATTACAACCCAGGGTATGCAGAAAAGTAAAGTGGCCGGGCACCACTGCCAACAACCCGGATTTCTAAGCCTATGACAGACGCCAACAACTTTGAGGGGGATATTGGGTCTTCAATCTTTAGCTTTCTGGATGTCTTCTCCTTGGACTCCTTGGAACTCTCCTCCTTGGACTCCTTGGGTCTCCTCCTTGGACTCCTTGGAAATCTTCTCCTTGGACTCCTTGGATCCGTCGTGGCTTGAATA
Source organism: Dendrobium officinale (assembly GCA_019514585.1). Lineage (NCBI taxonomy): Eukaryota > Viridiplantae > Streptophyta > Magnoliopsida > Asparagales > Orchidaceae > Dendrobium > Dendrobium officinale. The sequence continues at coordinate 35,115,033 of CM033696.1, read as the reverse complement.
TCCAAACGAAGAGACAATTCCCCCTTGACAGGGAGCATTGCCTTTTCTCTTTGGATATCTAAAGCCATCCAATTTGATCTTCCAAATGGAAGAAAACTCTCCCCTTTAGGGATGCCTTCTTCTTTTGGAATCCGAGTTGGATAAGAATATCCCAGCTCAAAGTTGTTTTCACAACTCTTAACCATTATTACATAATTTTACATTAATTGAAAAGCAGAAAAATTCTAAAGTCCCTGCAAGGTTATCCTAATAAAAATCATCCCAAGCAGTTTATATGAAAATGAAAGTGCTAACACCAGTGACCCTGTGCCAAGCCATGCTCTTAATTATGAGGGCTAGGCAGCTCCATCTGTGCAGTTATAATTATTAATTTTAGCCCTCATTTTTATTTAGGGGGAGCTGAGCAAGCACCTGCATAAAATATTATTAGAAATCATTATAATGCTTCCCCCTTTTTATTAGCTTGAGCATGGCCACCTGCACGGAAGAACAAAAGATATATGACGTTCCTAACCTAGGGGTAAATCTAGCGCTCATCACATCACAGAGTACAGAAAAAGCAAGCAAACACAGCAATTCAATTTTCAGACAGCATGCAATGAAAACCACGAAAAGCTCCGGCACACAGCAGAAAAATAAAACCCAGCGGCCTAACCTAGATCTAGAAGTGGTGCCCTAGCAAATAATTCTATGTGTGTGTAAGGCTAGTGTGGTTTGGATAGGTCTTAAGCAGGGTAATTAGTTAAAGTTATCTATAGTTCATATTTGTTGAGAGTCTAAAAAGGATATTTTAGTTGAAATTCAAATATTAGTGAATTAGGTCCATTTCAATTATTTCAGTTTGTTGATCAATTTTAAAATCTTAGGATACTGACATTTAAAGTTCAAGTGATATTAGCCAATTTTAGAAAGTTCTAGGTCCTTCTAGAAACTAAGCTGAGGGTCCAAAAAATCACTATGGGAAAAAGGCTAAGTCTGTGTCTCCTATTACCTTAGGAAAATACTAGACCTTAATACGAGTAGTTAGACAAGTAGTAGGCTGAATTCGGAGTTTTCTAGGCAAAGTTATGAATTTTCTAAGTTTCGGGCCCTATCCTATAGACTAGGGTTGACCAAAATGTTGACTTTCTAATCTAAGCCATTTTCTGGAAACCTAAAATTTTTCATAAATACTAGGCCTTAATTGGAGTCTAATACAAGTGAGTTTACCTAATTTGGAGTTTTCTACAATTAGTTATGGATTTCTAAAGATCGGGTATTTATTGGAATTTTCTAAATTTCCTACTAAATAACCTTTTTTTATTGTTTTGCTCCAAATCAGCTCCAAACTGATTGGAATGACTCCCAAAGGTCAGGGATGACCAGAAAAAGTGTTCCCAAGTGTTTGGAGAAGATTTGGGATTTTTATTAATTTTTAATGATTTATTATGGGAAAAACGATAAATTCCACCTATGGTCAAATTAGGGGTCAACCTGAGGTCAAACTAGGAAGTCCTATTTATCTAAGGTCAAAGATCAGATTCTGGTCAGTTCAAGGTATTATAGGTAATTTTCTGACCTAAGGTATATTTATTGTAATTTTCGGAAGGTCTCGGGGCCTTAATTAGCAGGTTAATTATGGTTGGTTAGCTAAGGGCTCTAAAAGCTCCTAAAAATTCCTAGAAAATTCAGTGATGTTTTAGATGTCACTAAGTTTAAGTGTTGTAGTTTTCATGTCGTTCTGGGGTCTATCCTAGTCCCTAGAAAACTTTTAAGTTCGCTAGACAGGTCCTTAATTTTTGTCCCTAGGGTGTCACTACGTTATGTGGGTTCGAATCGAAGTTTTAGCTAACCCTAAAGGTATTAAATGCATAGGAGTACAAAAATGAAATAAACACACCATGTCCTTAGAGCTAGGAGAACCTAAACTAAGTGCTCGTGGTGCGACCTACACATGCAATCTACGAAAATAAAAGACAGACACTTAAAGAAGGGATTAGTGAATGATTGGGACTCAACCATTCACTAACCCACTCCCCCATGATTGCTCTTCACACATAAGATCCATGTCTAAAATTTCATGAAGTAGCGAGTCTCCCAAAATTAGGATTTAATTATAAGTAATTTCAAAATAGTTTTAAAATACTTATAAATATAGATATACATTTTGGAAAATAAAGTAATTAAAAAAATAAGTCAATTCATAATACCTAGATATAAGGAGACCCACTGACTACCCCAACGAAGTCTCAAACGATTTAAAAATAGTTTGTATCCTGAAAATAATGTTATAATCAATATTTAATATCAAAAAGTACTCGAATAATCAAATCCAAATAGTGATCTGTCAAAACAACCAAAATCAGGGGCTGGAAATGGTTTTAAAATAAAATACATATTTTTCTGAAAAGATCGAGGGGTTGCACGTCAAAATCCGATTTAAAACGGCGAAGATACGAATTTCACAAGTTTAAATACAATAAAATAATATTTTAAAATAGTGTAGTTTTGCTGTTTTTGAAATAACAGGAGATACAGACAACATTTTCATCTGAAAATAGTTTTAAAATATGCAGAATTCAGAGTACATCCAAAACAAGGTGTTGTGCGTCGACAGCGGACTTAAAACGACAAAGTTATGTAATTTCGAAGTTTAAGTGTAATAAAAATAGTATTAAAAAATAACGCAGTTTGCTGTTTTTCAAAATAAGTACAGAAATACTAAAAATATTTGTGCAAAGCAAACTCCAGGATGTGCAGAATCAAAATACGTTCAAATCAAGATACTGTGCGCAAAAATCAGATTTGAAACGGGAAAGTTATTAATTTTCGAAGTTTGAATATAATAAAAATAATATTTTAAAATAATACAGTTTTATTGTTTTTCAAAATAAATACATATATACTAAAAAATTTTTGTACAATACAGACTTCAAGATCTACAGAATTCAAATACATTCAAAATGAGGTGCTGTGCGTTGACAGCGGATTTGAAACGAGGAAGTTATGAATTTTTAAAGTTTAAAGTATTTAAAAAAAAATATTTCTTAAATAATTTAAAAATAATAATTAAATTAAATATTAAATCTTCTGTAATTTTAATTAATTTAATAAATAAAATAAAATTTCATAAGTTTGAAAAGTAATTAAAGTTTAGATTAATTGATTAATAATTAAGTAATTTAAGTAATTAATAATTAAGGAAAGTATTTGAAATAGGAAATATTTATTAAAATAAAAGAAAAAAAACGAAAGTAAATTAAAAAAAAAAAGAAATCTCTGATTTTTCAAAATAATTTAATAAAAATAATTTTTATAAATTAGGAAAGTATTGAATTTTTAAAACAATTAATATCAATTTAGTAAATTAAGTAATTAGTAATATAAGGAAACTATTTCAAGTATGAAATAATTATTAATTTAAATTTATATAATAATAATAATAATGTTAATAAATCTCTGATATTTTAACATAATTATGAGAAATATTTAATAATAATTTTTTTATACAAATTTAGAAAATAATTAGATTTTAAGTTAATTAAGCAATTTAAGTCATTAATTAATTCAAATAATTCAAAAAATAGGAAAGTATTTATTAATTAAAATTAAATAATAAAAATAATAATAATATTTCTGATTTTAAAATGATTTAATAATTAAAAAAAATTTAAATTTTATAAATTTAGAAAGTATTTGAATTTTAAATTAATTAATTACTAGTTAAGTAATTTAGGTAACTAATAAATGAAAAAAAAAGTAATTATTAATTTAAGTTTAAATAATTATCATAATTTCTCTGATATTTTAAAATAATTAATGAAAATAATAATCTTATAAAGTATGTAAATTAATTATTAATTAATAATTTAAACACTTAATTGATTACCTAATTAAGAACAACTTAGAAATAGTAATAGTATTAAACATAATTAATATTTCTTAAATAATAATAATAATAATAATAATAATACTATTTTTTTTTATTTTAAAAAAAACATAACATGAATAAATATTAATATCAAATGAATATGTAAATTATTTAAATAACATACAATATACTATAAATAAAATTTATTTTTAGAATAATATTTTCAAATAATTATTTAAGACATATTAATGAAAAAAAGAATTATTATTTTTTTATATAAAAATTAAAATAATATTCATTTAAATATTAATTAAATACTTAAACAAGGTTTAATAAAATAATTTAAAATATATATGTTATTTGAAAATAATTTTAATTTTAAAATAAAAAGTGCAAAATCATGAAGAAAATGACATATTATATGTATTATATATATATATTTTTTTTAATAGATTTGAAAATAATTTTTAAATTTATTTAAATCCTTCAAAAAAAATAAAAAAAAAATAAAAAAAAATAAAGAAAAAAAAAAAGAGAAGAAGAAAATTCACTCTCTCGATCGAGACAACAAAATATAATGTAATTTTGAACATGAGTAAAACGAATGAAGAGCATTCGTGAGGGAGCGATTTCGCATTCTAAAATGAGGTATATAAAAAAAAATTACTTAGATCTATGTGTTGTGACCTAAATCTAAAGTGTTTTGAGAAATTCTTACCGTTAGATCTTCAAGGTCTTCAAACGGTTGAGCTTGTAGATTGTCCTCGTATATATCTTTAATTGAAATCACGAACAAACGAACTCTAGATCAACCGGCTCGAGGCCTTGGATGGATCTAGCCTTGATCTCGCCGGAAGATGGCCGCCGGTGGATTTGAGTGGAAGAAGGTGGAGAGAGGTTGGAAGAGCTCTCACACCAAGAAGTTAGGGTTGAGAATGGCTAGGGAGAGAATAGAAAAACTCCCTCTCATGAAGCCCTAAAAGAGTATTTAAATGATCAAACCCTTAGATCTACGGCTAGGATTCATCCTAAGGCTAATTAAGAGGGAATTGAGGTGATTTAGCCATCGATTTAATTGCTTGATTTAATAATAAATTTAAGCTCAAAATTAGATTCGAGCCAATTCAAAATTTAATTTAATTTGGTCAAATTAACCCAATTAAATTTAAATAAAATGACGACTCAAATCATAACAAACTCGATGTGGCCAAGGCAGACTAATCGATCCCGATCGAGCCTAATTCGACTCAACTCGAGTTGATTTGTGCTCGAATTGAGCCTTATGAGCTTGATTAAATCAATCAAATGCCCTCAATGACACTCGAACGAAAATCGAGGTCAACAAGGGCAAAACGCAAGCGACGTAACCCTAGAAGAGCATAACACAAACCCTAAGTGGTTGTAAGTGTCTAAAAGTATAGAGTTAATTTGGTTTTAAAAATTAATTGTTTGAATAATTTGTCCATTTAACTTTTACATACAAATAAATTCCCAGAAAAAAACTTTTACGTATGAACACACAGCTCATCTAGGTTTATTGAGAGCTTAAGCTATTTGACCTAAATGTAAAAAAAAAAAAAAAAACTTTTACGTACGCTGCTTCTTTAAAAATGTCTTTCTGTAGCCACATATTTGCTAGGTTTGCCTTCGACTTCGGCTCCATCGCCTGACAAGTAGAGTTTTGAACGAGTCACTGAATAACTTCTTCGCCTCCTTCGACAGCGGTCCTTCCTGTCGAATCCGAAATCACACCAACTCGCCGGTCGTCTTTTCGATCGGAAGTAACAACGACGACGGGAGCTTGTTCGTTGCGAAGGTAGCCATAATTCTTAAGTTTGCGTGCTTCTTCGGCAAAATCTTGTAAATCGGCCGAACTCCCCGATGTAGTAAATCCGGGATTTACGACAAAAAGAGCGAAACGGTGGATTTAAGCATTGTGAGATTTAACGGCTCCCTAAATCCGGATTTAACTTTTGTGGGATTTAGTAAATCCTTTAAATCCGAATTTAGTAAATTCGAAATGTGTTAAATCCTGAAAACTGTTTGGTATGCCAAATGTTAAATCCTGAGAAAACTGTTTGGTAACATATTTCAGGATTTATAGTAGTTAGGGATTTAAAATTGAAAAATATAATTATAACTTAAAAATAAATTTATAATTAAAAAATATATATATAATGTGTTATAAATTTAATAATATGTTAAGTACAAATTACTTATTAATTATTATCTGCACAATTAATTATATATTTAATAATAGATATATTAAATTATATTAATTAATCTAATTATATTAATATTTAATTACTAATTATACAATTATATATATATATACTACTACTATTAAAGTGTCACTTGTGAGTTGTGATTCTCCCAATATAACATCCTGAGCGTTCGTCAAAAAGCTTTAACTTAATATTTTTTTTGGGAAAAGCTTTAACTTAATATCCATCGTTAATTTTTTTTTACTATTTGTATACCTTTCCGTATTATCCCATGTTAACGAAATGACGCATCCCATCTTTCTTAAATGAATATCTATATACTACTATCAATTCCATCTGCTCGCAACCAAATGTCCGGCTGTTCTGCATTTCGTTATTTCTTCTTCTTTGTATCAACGCATCCCTACGAAATGGCGCAAATACAAATGTCAAATACAAATGTCCCGCTGTTCTATTCTTCCTCTCGTCGGTTCTTTTCAGTTTCTTCAATTTTTTTTTTTTCGATTTATGCTTTGTTCGTTGCCTTCTTCACCTTCTTCCCGATTGGTTTCGCTCGCCAAATCCAGTTGTCTCCCGCACTTACCCGGTGCAGGAATTCTTCCGATGATGCTTCAGATATTGCGATGTTGCCGGAGCAGCTTGGATGTCCCGCTCATCTAAGGGAACTCTCTGCGTCTGTGCGTCACCGCAAGAGAACAGGTGGGTCATGGGTGGATCTGTTTGAGGATGGAACCAAGGAACCCCTAACTCCTTATTTCTTTGCTTATCTTCTCTGAAACAGGTTTTCCAGTGCTCTGCATCAATACGTGAGTGTTGTAGTGATGCTTAACCCAAAATAAATATTATCTCTAACTTGTTAGTTTAAGGGGCAATTTGGTTGCAGCTTTATGGCATGATTTAAGAGGCTATTTGGTGGCAGGTTTTGAGCAGGATTAAATGCAAGTTTAAATCAAATCCTTCCAAGAAGTGTTTTTTTTGTTTTTTTGTTTTTTTTTTTTTTTTTTGCTTGAATTGCAGGTTTCTTAAATTTAGGGGAAGATCAGGTTTAATTGATTTAGGGGTTGTTTGGTAGCAGCATTTCGCATGATTTAAGCAAGATTAATGTAAAGTGTGATAACCATAAATTATTACTCATTGTAGACTTATTTGGTACGTCATTGGCCTTCGTCTTCTCCAGCTTGTTGGTCGTTGAAAAGGTAAAATTATTACTGGAAAATTTTATCATTTGCTCATTTATACACTAATTATTCTATTGTATTTCTTATCTCTCTCACTGAATTGCTTTTTTTTTTTCACGCTTAATATTACAAACAATGTATATCATGTATTCATGTCTAAGTTCATTAGACTTTTATTATGCTCTATAATTTCTCAAATTTTTCTAGAAAACGTTTCAAGAGGAAACATATATTGGTGTCTAATGCATTATGCTAATTCCTCGATTTTTGCTACAAAACGTTTCACTATCTCGCCAAACGTAGCAGTGGTTAACGGTAATATTCCTCTCACCGAACGCAACTGCTAATCAAACGGGAGAGCCTCATCATTGAAAATATATGAAAATAAAGAATAAAAATGGAAATTCCTAATGTCCCTGCAATAGAAACCTTTCATCTAAAATTTGCAATGCTAAACAGCTTAAAAAAACATGGATAATTTTCTTGTCCTATCGCAAAACCCATCAACCCGACAATGGGCTCAAAGGCACCTTCGCATTTCATGTAAGTTGTTTAAACCATTATGGATTATCTCAAATGTAACCTCTCTTATATTTGATTTACTTATTTTCATTCAAATATCCTTAAATGCTTGTTCTATCTGTTTTTTTAATTTGTATTTGTTTTGTGTTTTTTTATGTTTGATGCTTGAATAAGATTAATTGTTGATTTCCCCAAAGTTTTATCTTTTATAATGTACTTTGAGATAAGTCAATTAGAGGTTTGCTTTTTGAAGATTTTGTTTGAATTATCCTCAAGTTATCATTTCATCAAGTTGGATTATATCTTCGAATTAGTCAAACTGTGTTTGGATGAGTGATGAACAAATGAGAAACATTTTTTTTTCTCTGTGTCGATAAGATGTGAGTTATGCTGCATTGCTTCTATTAATTTTGCTCATGATGCTCTAATATTGACCATATATTGGATACAAAGCGGTTCAAGAGGAAACAAATATTGGTGTCTCATGCTGTATGCTAATTCAACTATTTTGGTACTAATGAGCCAAATATAAATATAGTGGAATCTTATTTTGCTCTATTTATTACCAATTTATATCAATATAAAATAGTTCCAATTGATGCATTAAATTTGGAGTCTAGCTAGCTATTTCATCATTTCGAGGAAGAGATGTGATTTTTTTGACAGCGAGATACTTCCTAACTTCTTAAAGGGAATAGAATCTGAAATGCTACAACTTTTCAAGGTTTTCCAACCAATGTCTTCTATCTTCAAACTCTTTAGCTTAGAAGGGAACTAGGGCAACTCTTTCAACTTAATTTACCACCAGTTCAATTAACCAAAAAAACAAACATCCATCTTCAGCAGCTACTCCTGCCTCAAACCAATACTCTAATGCTTCTAATCTCTCAACATGTAACACCTCTAGGAAATGAAATACAAGGTGCTTATCATTCCCAGGAAATTTATTTTCGATTCATTTTACTTTTTGCATGCCAAAAAAATTTTAGAGGCTCTAGGAAGGGAAGTTGCCCAAAAGGTGGAAGAGTTTCCCACTCCCTACAATTTTTCAATAAAATTTTCTCTAGATTGGAGATCAGATTTACACTGTACATCAATATTGCAGACCTTGCACCCATATATCTCCATATACTCAAATCATCAAACTTTTAAAAGAAAGATTTTTTAACTAAAACATAAAACTACCTTCCATCGATATCCTACATAGTCTCTCATTGAATATGAGATGTTTGAATGAAACCGAGTGCAATCCACATTCGGATTAAATCATCTTTATCAAACTCATGATCTTGTGAAAATATAGAACAAAATGCAAAACAAATTTGTAGAGGATTTGGCAGACATATATAACTTAGCCTTAAGATGGAAAAGATATAATCCTTACCCAATGTTGTAGTACTTAGATTGCTTTCTTGAACTGTCATCACTTGTCTTTCATCCAAGTTAGAATTTAGAACACCACCAATGACCTTTGCTGCTTATGAATATCCTGAAAGGTTTTTAACTCTCTCTCCAATAACGACTCTTAATTTTTTATGCTCATTAGGGTTCTCTACATCAGAAAATTCATGAGAGTTGAGAAGCTGCAAACAGTGTGATGCATCTTTAACATAAAAATAGCAAACAAACCTATAGAAAGCTGCATGAATATCAAAACAGTGGCCGATTTTGTATTATCTATTCAATAAGAAAATAAGATACATGTGATCTTGATGTAGAACGAACATGCGAAGGAGCTTCTTAAGAGAATTAAAAGTGAGTTGGCAAAGAAATTACAATTAATAACTTATGGCGATAGCAAGAAAATCATTAAACTTTCGTAGTTATCAACAAGCTTAGGCGAAGAAGTATGTAGATTAGCCAACCCTTCGGACAACCAAAAATAGTAGCAACACTAAAAACTATTACAACAATCTGTCATTTAATAACGAGAAGTTCACCTTGGGGAAATACTCACTCAACTAGACTAGGCTTTGCGGGAGAAGAATTTCAGCACACCAAACGATGCCACGAGGAAGGTTGCGATGCCAAGGGTCTTGAGCCACGGGGGAGTCGACGATGACGCGAAGGGCGTGAATGCTTGGCTTTCGAGACTCCAAGTGTGCTTTGCAAATTTCCGGTCTTAGATGCTTGCAAGGAGTGGAACGACTCTCTCCAAGTACTCTTCCACAGTGGTTTCGTCTTCGAATCCTACGTCGAAGCAAGGTGACCGTAGGATGTTGATGCTTCCGTCGGCGTGGAAAACTAGACCCCCACTCAAACTCCGGATCCGCCATACATGCTTGGCGTGGAGATTTCTTCAAGGAGAGGAGGGGGTAGACGGCGGGATCTCCAAGGAGAGGGAGAATTTCGGCCAAGGTGGGTGAGGGTGAGGGGCGGCTGTGTTGAGAGAGAGAGAGGGTTTAGGTTTAGATGTGGTGAAGGAGATTTACTAAAATCTGAATTAATCTCAGATTTTAGTAAATTTGGAGGGAATTATTTGAAACCCCTTTCAAATTTCAAGTGCAATTAAAGGGGATTAATGAGCTCTTAATGGAGCCCATCAATTGGAGGGGCCGGCGGTTTTAAGAGGGAGAGAGAAGAGTTTAAAACAAAAACTGAAATTAACTTCAGTTTTGGAGGAAATTAGGAGGGAGGAGGATTTGAAATTAGTTTCAAATCGTGGTGTAATTAATGCCTTAATGAATGCATTAATGGGGCTCCTCCAATGGTGAGGCCGGCGGCATGTCAAGGGGAGGGAGAGATAAAAAAAAACTGAAATTGATTTCAATTTTTTTAAACAATGGGAGAGGGAAAATATTTGAATTCATTTTGGAGTTCAAATATGGTGGATGATTAATTGCACCTTTGATGGAGAACCCATTATAGGGGCCGGCGGCATGAGGGAAGGGAGAGGGATTAGGGAGAGGAGGAAAACAGTTTCCTAAAGTGGATGATGACTAGGACGATATTTAAATAAATCCAAATCTTTTATTTTAGTTTGAATTCATGAAAATATTTCCATAAATGGAATTTCCAATTTAGGAAAGAATTTGAATTTGAAATTCAAATTCCTATGGAACTAGGAAAAGGAGGTGGGGAAGATGGCCGGCAAGGTGGTCGGCCGGGGTGGTGGTGGAGGTTGGCGGCGGTTTGCAAAGGGGCGGCGGCAATGAAGGCTTTGGGCTGATTTCGGATGGGGGAGGGGAGGGAGATGGAGGAACTTGCGACGAGATAAAAGATAACTTAACCACGAGCCACAGACGCTTCCAACGACTGGTGGGCCTTGCGGTTTGCTCCCCTTGAGCTCTCTCTCTCTTTCTCTTCACGCTCTCATGCAAGAAGAAGAAAAGAAGCACAAACTAGATTTTTATTCAAATATTCATTAACCTCATACAATGATACATGACCCCTATATATAGGTCATGAGATACAAGCAAATAAAAGCATAACTAATGACTAAATCGCCCTCGGGGCCCCAACATAACTCACTCACACACAAGGGTAAAACAAGAATACTGAAGACTAAAAATGCATGAATAACTAAAATATAAGCTCTGAATCGTGGCCATCGATCGGCGATGCTTCCGGCGATACACGTGTCTGAACCGTTGATCGATGACCTCATCATTCTCCCCGGGTGGGAGAAAACTCGACCCCGTCGAGTGGGAATCTCTGGAGCTCTCGTACATCTCTAAAAGATCTGGATCCAGTCGCTGCAACTCCTCTCGATCGATCCACGTATCCTCTGTCACCGGTTTCCCTTTCCAATGAACCAAGTACCTATGGCACCCACCTTCCTTCATGGAAAAGATTTCATCGTCAAGTATAGCATCGATCTTCTCCGCATTGGGTAAATGGGGTAAATTGGGGAGTGGAGGTAGGCTGGGGATCTCACGGGTTGGGTTCTCACAAGGCTCAAATTGAAGTGGATTTTCAGGGTTCAGCTCAGGTCCCTCAAAGGCTACTAAATCTTCTATATTAAAGCTTGGATTGATGTTAAAACCTTTGGGAAGGTCCAGCACATAAGCATTGCTATTTATCTTTGAAATCATCCTAAAAGGTCTGGCGCTTCTAGCATGTAACTTCTTCACGGAGCCCGGCGGAAAGCGTTTCGGACGGATCCGTACCATCACAAAGTCTCCAACTGCGAATCCTTTAAATCTTTTCTTGTGATATACAATAAGTTCATAATTGGAATTACTCTGTTCAATTCTTCTTTTAATTTCTTTATGAAGCTCCAGGGGATGAGATGCAAATGCAAATGTAAAAGAACTGGTATGCACGACGAATGACAAGAATCAGGGCTCACACGAAAGTTTTAAACAGAAATAACTTGGAAGAAAACAGACTACAACACACACACACACAGCATACTTAACTAACACAAACACATAGCTAGAAAAGGTGGACGAGTCACGAAAAGAGGGGTCTAAAGTGTTCGGTCTAAGGGGATTGGTGTAGGGGGAGCAATGAAAACGTCCTTAGCTACCAGGGTACTTCTAGGGGAAGTCTGAGTCAAAGTCGCAGGTAGTCTCCTAGGGTTGACAGTGTCATCTAGCGAATTCATCCAACTAGGAGAGAGATTGTCTTTAACAGGGATGGCTAAGAACATAATGGGAAAAACAAATGAATCAGGAACAAAGTAAGGTGATGGGTCCTGACTCACAGCCATAATGGGATAGCCAAACGAGTCACCAGCAGGTATGGGACTTAAGAAATGGGGTACAGAAGTGGGCACAACAGTTAGAGTGGGGACATGAAAGTAAGGGCTAAAATTCTCTCTAACATTAAAGTCAGTATGAGGAGTGGTGAGATAAATCCAATCAAGAAAATCACACTCCTTCAAATGCAACTCTAAAGGGGCAACTCCTAAAATAGATTCCAATAAAATACGAGGATGCCCAATTCCCCAATTTGGTCCAAAACCACTCAGGGTCAAATCACTATCTTTCAAATTCGTACTTATATTCTCAATATGATGAGGTAGGGTCATAATCTTAAGATCAATGGGTTCCGGTTCATTCAATTCAGGTGATAGTTTTAATTGATTCACTTCCAATTCGAAATCATTACCATCAAGATTACCTAAAGTCATCTCAGTAGTTGTTACAACTAAATCAGGATCTTCCAAAATTAGTGTGTTCGAAGTCCGACTATCATCCAGGCATACTTTGTCCAAAGACTCATCCTTGAAGAAATTAGGATTGGGGTGGGTTAAGGTGTCGACGTTTACAGGTTCTAACTTTCCTAGCTCAGGGTTTAAGTCATTCTGGGAGTCTGATTCAATCACTTCTGTTTCATCCTCAAAGAAGTCATCGTTATCGATAGTTTCCACAAAATGGATGACTTCAGTCTCAGATTCCGTTGATTTCTTCTTTTTACTGTAATTCTTTATTAAAATTAAACTTGCAGAGTCAAGGACTGGGGAGGTTAAAGGTTGACTGGGATGGCTAGATGTTAGTCCAAGAGTGGAGTCATAAGGGCTCGACCCAACAGAAGGCCTACCAAAGGGTCGGTCATCAATATTAAGTGGAGATCTACAGGGTGGGACATTAACCCTGATGTTACTAAAGGATGGGTGGTCTTGACCACAGTAAGGTCCACGGTTCGTTCGGCAAGGGGTAGGGTGGTGCTCTAAATGACGGTCACTAGGGGTAGGGGTATTGAGAGTGTAATATCCAATGGTTTGATGGGCAGGGGGGACCTAAACTTAGAATCAGCAGGTTGTCCATAGGTAGAGGGCCTATATTTTAAGTTGAGTTCTCTCCTCATGTCCTTCCAAGTAAGGTACTCACCGCTAGACTCTCGACGATCTTCCAATCTTACCCAAAATTGAAGAGCTTGACCTTTGAGGTGATATTTAGCTATGCTAAGCTGGTGGGATTCAAGGATATGACATGATTCAAAATAGTCATCTAGTTGTCTAGCCCATTCCCGAAAATAGTAAGAATCCGATGAGCCATCAAAGGTGGGCAACTGGTAAGGTGACTCTAGGTGAGGTCGTTGAGGATTAGTCTCAGGTCTAGGTTGATAAGCATAGTGGGGCATCTTCCGACTCGCATGACTGAGCGAATGGGGAACGTACCTAGAGTGGGGAGAGTCAACATGTGCCTCCTTTGTGGTTTTAGTTAGAGAGCCTACAAGACTAACTAGGTCGTCTAACCTCTTCTGAAAACCTATCGAGTCCATTTAAAAGTGTAAAGTGATGCTTAATGAGGAATGGGTGTAAGGGACATCAATAAAATTCCACTGAGACGCTTGTTGGAAAGTAATTCCAGCAGCTAAAACGTTTAAGGCAGCAAGTACAAACGATGGGGAATGTCTTCTAAGAGTTCCGGCTAGGGTCCGGGGCATGGGCAGCACCTAAATAGTGACTCTAGGTTCGCTAACGGCTACTAAACAGCTGCAGGAAACATCGGGGCAGCAAGTTTAACCAGAGCTGAAGTTTTCTAAATGCTTAAGCAAGGTCTTAAGGTGAGGGCAGCACTTAAACGCTATGTGGACAAGCTCTAAATGCCTCTAGATGGTGCAGTTTTTGGGTGGACAGCAATCTAACATACTAGGAAATGATAACCTAAGTGTGTAGGGAGACTTCTAAGGTGTGGACAACAATTAGGACTTCAATCAGAGACTCCCAACGACCTCTAAACACTGCAGGAATTAAAAGGCAGCAGCCAAACAATTGTTTGGATTCCCTAAACAACGTCTAACAGCTGCAGGAACAGTGAGGACAGCAGTGTTAAATCAAGGTGTAGCTGCTCTAAACACTTAGGAACCTTACAAACAAAAGGCCAACACAAAAAATGCTAGCTAAAATGAACTAACTCAGCTAGATGCTTGCAGGAAATGCAAAAACAGTAATGAAAACAGTGAAAAAAAAATTCTATCTACGTAATGATATGCATGCAAGTTTAGAACTACAACGAGAAGCTAGACCCTAGGATGTTCTCTAACATGTCAAGCATGGTGACCATGCTCTGATACCAAGATGATGTAGAACGAACATGCGAAGGAGCTTCTTAAGAGAATTAAAAGTGAGTTGGCAAAGAAATTACAATTAATAACTTATGGCGATAGCAAGAAAATCATTAAACTTTCGTAGTTATCAACAAGCTTAGACGAAGAAGTATGTAGATTAGCCAACCCTTCGGACAACCAAAAATAGTAGCAACACTAAAAGCTATTACAACAATCCGTCATTTAATAACGAGAAGTTCACCTTGGGGAAATACTCACTCAACTAGACTAGGCTTTGCGGGAGAAGAATTTCAGCACACCAAACGATGCCACGAGGAAGGTTGCGATGCCAAGGGTCTTGAGCCACGGGGGAGTCGACGATGACGCGAAGGGCGTGAATGCTTGGCTTTCGAGACTCCAAGTGTGCTTTGCAAATTTCCGGTCGTAGATGCTTGCAAGGAGTGGCACGACTCTCTCCAAGTACTCTTCCACAGTGGTTTCGTCTTCGAATCCTACGTCGAAGCAAGGTGACCGTAGGATGTCGATGCTTCCGTCGGCGTGGAAAACTAGACCCCCACTCAAACTCCGGACCCGCCATACATGCTTGGCGTGGAGATTTTTTCAAGGAGAGGAGGGGGTAGACGGCGGGATCTCCAAGGAGAGGGAGAATTTCGGCCAAAGTGGGTGAGGGTGAGGGGCGGCTGTGTTGAGAGAGAGAGAGAGAGGGTTTAGGTTTAGATGTGGTGAAGGAGATTTACTAAAATCTGAATTAATCTCAGATTTTAGTAAATTTGAAGGGAATTATTTGAAACCCCTTTCAAATTTCAAGTGCAATTAAAGGGGATTAATGAGCTCTTAATGGAGCCCATCAATTGGAGGGGCCGGCGGTTTTAAGAGGGAGAGAGAAGAGTTTAAAACAAAAACTGAAATTAACTTCAGTTTTGGAGGAAATTAGGAGGGAGGAGGATTTGAAATTAGTTTCAAATCGTGGTGTAATTAATGCCTTAATGAATGCATTAATGGGGCTCCTCCAATGGTGAGGCCGGCGGCATGTCAAGGGGAGGGAGAGATAAAAAAAAAAACTGAAATTGATTTCAGTTTTTTTAAACAATGGGAGAGGGAAAATATTTGAATTCATTTTGGAGTTCAAATATGGTGGAGGATTAATTGCACCTTTAATGGAGAACCCATTATAGGGGCCGGCGGCATGAGGGAAGGGAGAGGGATTAGGGAGAGGAGGAAAACAGTTTCCTAAAGTGGATGATGACTAGGACGATATTTAAATAAATCCAAATCTTTTATTTTAGTTTGAATTCATGAAAATATTTCCATAAATGGAATTTCCAATTTAGGAAAGAATTTGAATTTGAAATTCAAATTCCTATGGAACTAGGAAAAGGAGGTGGCGAAGATGGCCGGCAAGGTGGTCGGCCGGGGTGGTGGTGGAGGTTGGCGGCGGTTTGCAAAGGGGCGGCGGCAATGAAGGCTTTGGGCTGATTTCGGATGGGGGAGGGGAGGGAGATGGAGGAACTTGCGACGAGATAAAAGATAACTTAACCACGAGCCGCGGACGCTTCCAACGACTGGTGGGCCTTACGGTTTGCTCCCCTTGAGCTCTCTCTCTCTTTCTCTTCACGCTCTCATGCAAGAAGAAGAAAAGAAGCACAAACTAAATTTTCATTCAAATATTCATTAACCTCATACAATGATACATGACCCCTATATATAGGTCATGAGATACAAGCAAATAAAAGCATAACTAATGACTAAATCGCCCTCGGGGCCCCAACATAACTCACTCACACACAAGGGTAAAACAGGAATACTGAAGACTGAAAATGCATGAATAACTAAAATATAAGCTCTGAATCGTGGCCATCGATCGGCGATGCTTCCGGCGATACACGTGTCTGAACCGTTGATCGATGACCTCATCAGATCTACTATAAGAGAGGCAGATTATTTCTGACTCAAACCACAATGTTCATGTTTACATTCTTTTTGTTATTCCTAAGAAATATAGTTTTGCAATTTAATCCACAAACATCTTCTCATTTATCTACTTTTATTATTTATAAATAAAGTTTTTTTATATTTTTTTTTTCTTATTCCTAAGAAATATACTTCTGCTATTTAATCCACAAACATCTTCTCATTTATTTACTTTCTTTATTTCTAAATAAAGTTTTTTTTTATGCTTAACAACAAGCTTTAATTCCAGAGTTCACAAACCTACGCTCAAACACCCTCTAATAAATGATAACAATTGTTTATGATCTATATGAGCATATAGCAGCTTGCATTTTTATTATTTAAGAATGGCAAAGAGTTCTAATATTATGAAAATTAAGATTTCTTCATTGATATTGGTACATTTAAATTTTGGTATGAAGTGTTTTGCATTAGTTTGATCATATTGAATTTTTCCTATTGAAAATAAAATTTAAACAATCCAATCTATTTTTTTTAATTTTAAGATAAATTTTTTACTAATTACAATATACTTTTTAAACAATAAAAAGTTTGGTTGTAGTTAACAATGTTTAGGACTTTAATAGATTCTCACTTGAACAAAGCGATCATATTTCTTATGTTGTTTAGTATAAAACTTTGCCTTAGAACAACAATTAAAAAAAAGTATGTTGTTTTGTTCTTGATAAAGCAAAATTAATTTTGCAAATTCAAGTTAGGAAAAGGTCTTTCAAATCTGTTATTTTGAAAATATCTACAACCTATAGTAATTACTCAGTATATTTGAAAATGCTTTCACGTCATCTTGATTGTCTAATTATTTATTTCACATATTCATAGAAAATGTAACAAAATATGAAACAATTTTTTGAGAATTTGGGGAATGGTATGGCTCAATCATAAGATGTACAATTTATCATTATGCCCCAAATTTACACTTTTGATATCATTGTTTTAAACTTTTATTCAATGCTTTCATAAAATGTGATTTAGGCTGCTTGTTTTTTTCCTTTATGAGAGCCACTAACTCAATTGTCAGAAAGTAAAACCTCATTGGGAAGGGATGAATGGAAATATTCTCTCCGCTCTATATGCTGTTTTGTATATCATATTTGGAGAGAATGGAAACATAGCAATTATGTCCTCCCGTCTTTGTATTTCTTCCCTTTTAAAAATTATGCATTCATGTATGGCTGCATAAATCATAATTTCCAGATATCATTATTATCTTATTCCTCTTTTTTTTTTGGTTAAAACCCACATAGGGGCCTACACGTTAATATCCAAAATTCGGTTACAAAGTTCTTAGAAGGATCCTCCAGCTCGCTAATGCTCAAAAGAGCTACAAGAAAATTAGAAAGAAAACCTAATAGCCAGTGGTTCCTTTACATAAGATTACAAGAAATACATAAATAAAAACTCGGGCTGTGAGTAGACAGCACCCAAAAAAGGAAGAGCAGATAAAACCCGTTCATCACTATCTTCCTGCAAAAATGTTGATGAAAATTGAAGAGCAAATATAAAAACCAAAATAAGAGTACCTTGCACTCATTGAAGCTCCAGAAATAAAAATATGAATTTTCCCTGCAAGGAACTCTCCAAAAAGATGTATTAGACAGATAGTATATAAAACAAAAAAAATAATCACTCTTATTATCTTATTCCTCTTATTTATTGCCAACAACACAACTTCTATTGGCTAATAGTTTTCATTACTGATTTCTATTGTGTGTCGATGGTTCCTCTGTTTTTTTTTTTCTTCTTTTGAATTTATGCGAAAAAAATTTGATATTTGTCAAGTTGATGCATTATATGGTAAATTAGTTCATAGATTTCTCGTTTCGAGTAGATGGTGCATTTGAGATGGCTTTCTCTAATTTTATATTAGATATTGCTGCACAACTTTTCTAAACTTATATTTTCCTGTAGTAAATTACTTATTTTTAGATTTTTTTAAGGCAATTTTCATAATCATATTTGCTTGCTAAAATGTGATGGTTGTTGATGAAACAAATTTGTGGTACTTATTATTTGCATTTTCTTTTCTGGCGATAGCTTCATATTTATTTAATAATCTATAGCTTAATAATACAAAAGAGGCTTACATTTTAATGTGATTGCGTGAGAAATTTTGCATTTAGATTGAAACCTAGGGACCACTTTGCTTGAGTGCTTTACATTTCTGGCATAGATATGGCTATGCTTTTGTTAACATCTTTGAAATTTTCTATTTCAACATTACCATGATTACTTTCTATCTGTGTATGTGTAGGGAGAGATAGAGAGATAGGACTGAAGTGATTAAATTTCGTGATTTTATTTAGTTGATTTTATTTTCATTATATTTTATGTACTATCATGGTTCCTGTTTTTAAAATATTTTATGTACTATCATGATTTCTATTTTTAATATATATATATATATATATATATATATATATATATATTTATATAATGTCAACATTTTGTTTCTTATTATTTATTTGTATTTGCATTTTTTCATGTATAGTTTTTTCTCGTAATAAAGAAATAAATCTTGGTAGATCGTCTTCTGTTACTTGATGTTATTGTGTGTGATAAATTAAGTTTGGAAAATGATTATCGATATCGATTGCCTTTGGGTCAAACAATCTTCATAGAAGATTCTATTTTTAAAATTGTATTAATGTGCACCATGTGCGCGTGCATTTAGTCAGTAGATCTTCAATTTTCTTTATGTTAAATTTAACAATTTACTTAGCTTCTTTCATGTGTTGGAAGTAAACTATACTATTCATTTTCCATAAGAATTACTCGTTGAGAAGGTAATAATTTTTCACCCCTTTCGCACGTTGCATCATGGATAGCATGGGATTCTCTTCTCATACAACCAATGTAGCGCAACCCATCAAATGTTTGTTTTTATGCATGATGCACCTTACAGTTATTAGACCACTTGCACACTGGAGTCTTTTAAGTACCATTTTGTAAGATTTTTCTAAAAGTAAATTATTGCTTAAATGTGTTGGAAGTAAACTATACTATTCATTTTCCATAAGAATTACTCGTTGAGAAGGTAATAATTTTTCACCCCTTTCGCATGTTGCATCATGGATAGCATGGGATTCTCTTCTCATACAACCAATGTAGCGCAACCCATCAAATGTTTGTTTTTATGCATGATGCACCTTACAGTTATTAGACCAATTGCACATTGGAGTCTTTTAAGTGCCATTTTGTAAGATTTTTCTAAAAGTAAATCATTGCTTAAATGTATCAAAGTAATATATGACCTACAAAATTAATCCTTATGTTACTTTATTTTAGTAATTGGATAAGTCTAAAGATCTTTCCGAAAGTGAGGTTTTATACCAATTGCTTATAAAAGCTGTTAATTTTTTCCCGTCACATTTGCATATTATTATCTTGTGCCGTAATTGACTAATCAACTTCGTTCTCATCTTTCCTGTTTATTTAGCTTTTGCTCATTGAAGTAGGTATAATAATGCTTGAATGTTCATCCTAAGTGCATTATATAATTTGGTATTAATGGCTAACTTCATATTATACGACACAATTTTTTATAGCGATTATAAGATTTAAAATGTGATGATTAAGTTTTTGTATATATTATAAGATGTGACAAACCCACTTGATGCTTTTAAGTTTTTGCAACATTCTACTCACAATTCAAGGAAGAAGGTGAAGCATCTCTTAATTTAAATGATAGTAAACTAAGAGAATTATAATGCTTGCATTGAGTTATGTATTTATAATAATGGATTGCTTCATTCATCATATTATATATTCATTTCATATTAGACTAAGCCAATCTATTAGTTTGGTCATTTTGTTGTTGAATTAAGTTTGAGAATTTTTAGGAATGATGATTACTCTTTGCGCCTCTTCTATTTTGACTTGATTATGTAATTTTACCTGCCTACATGATTAAAGATTGCCACATCTTGTCAGGCAAGTTATGCTAATTAAGATAAATCCCATAATGAGGAAGAATTAATGGAGGCAAAGCAATAAACAAGAAGGAAGATTGTTGGTTTCATAAGGGAGAATGCTAATCATATGGCACCGAAGTGTGCATTCTATGATCGAAAATGGACAGATGGAAGCATTCTGTTGGATAGTGTCTCTCAAAACCTTGAGAGACTTGGAAAGGTAATGAAATTTAATTTTGACTCTGCCTTAAGGTCTTACACATTTCTCTCAAAACCTTTGCTTGTATTCTAGAAAGATAATATTTCTTCTAAAAATTGTCTTACATATACGGTAAGCTCATATGGACATGATCTTGTCATTTATCAATCTTTTTAAAATTTCCAAAGGTATTTGCCCTTAAATGATATGTAAATTACATGAAGCTCTTGAAAGGAGAAATATTGCTTCCATTGCGACAGCTTAGGCTTTGATAGAGGCTTTGGCTACATAATCAATTATTAGGAGTTTAGGGTAATGGATTGCTTATTTTTTTAAATGTTTTGTACCATTTCTCAATCTCTAATACGTCTAATTAGACCCCTTATCATTTACCTATGTAGTATGTTCTATGAACTATGCTTGATATCAAAGAAGGGAAATCTGCTACGAATAATCAACCATTTCTTACCTATCTATGATGATGTTATGAAGGAGACTTCAATAGTTGCATGTCTTATTGCCTGCCGCACATTTAATTTTGCCTGTTGATTCACTTTACATCAATCAAGCCAAATCATCTACCCTCTATGTTGAAGCAGCACTGACAATAGACCTTGGAATTCTGAATATGATAAACTGCACTATTGATAGACACGCAAAGAAGAAATACTCCGAAAAATAGCAATATCATATGGATATTATCCAAAATCAAGCATATCTAAAAGGATTTCTCTTGGAGAACATGCTAAAAGACAAACAAAAGTATCAGTTACTTGTTTTGTTGCTAACTTTTGGACCAAATGACAAGATGTTGGCCAGACACTAAAGCTTGCCAAAGCACTTGAAAATGAAATGCAAATTTGGTTTATGAAGTTTGTGGAGGGAGCCATAAGTGTCAGGTTTTTCATATTTGGTGAGTACAAAAAAGGTAATGAAGAAGGTATTTTTAATGCCAATAGTAGGTTTGCTGCAGTTGTGTTTCACTTGAAGCAAGTTAGTGACTGTATTGATATGGTTTAAGTAAACCTGAAGATGAAATTTTGATGGAAAAGATTGAGCATGTGAGGGCAAATGATTTGCAATAATCATGACCAATATGGGATTGAATCTGACTCGATCTACTTGGGATGAGGCTAACAATGATGATATAATGACCGACACGGGATCACCATTCCATAATGCATTGTCGTTTGACAAGTCATGACTGCTTTGATTAGTTTCAGTAAATTAGTTTTTTTTGGTAAAGATGTGGTAATTAAGTGTTGTTGTTTATCTTTCTGTTCATTGATATGCTGCTGGTTTTGATCTTTTCTTAAGCCTTCAAATAAATGGCAAGCCTATGTCTTGTTAGTTGTAGTCTACTAAATGACTATTATTGCTGTCATAATTTTAAAGCTTCTAATATAAGGATAAGGATGTTGTTTTAAAGATTGTTTGTGACTTATGAAATAAATTAATGTGAAAAATAATTTATGTTTTGCTTTGTGGAAAATGTGAGCTTCTGTGATAGAACATTTCATGCTTCTTTATGTTTTCAATTTTCACCCTTTCTCAGTTGTTTTGATACCTGTAAATTTGCAAGAAAATCTCTCTCTCTCTCTCTCTCTCTCTCTCTCTCTATATATATATATATATATATATATATATATATATATATATATATATATATAATAAAAAATTTCATAGTCAAATTTTAATATAGATGTTTTCACTTATTTGTTTTTAAATTTAATTAGAAGTTTGAGGAAGAGATAAAAAGTTGTAGAGAAACATAATCAGTTTAGTTTCTGTAAAAGTTCTATCATGAGTAGCTGTGTCAAGCCATTAGAGCAGCATAAATTAGTGGCAGTTATTCTCCTTCATAGTTTCGACAAGTATGTCGATTCCTAAGTAGTTTGATATCTTCAGCAAAGGAAAAATAGTATGAATAAATCAGTCATATAATATCATTGGAATCAAATAATACAAAAAAAATGAATCATATACACTTAAAGTATGAAAAATATAAAAATTTTAGTTTTTAAATAAAATAACAACTATTGGCTTTATTTTTTAAGCAAGGTTGTGAAAATCCGATCAGACAATAAACTGAAAAAATAAGATGTTAACGATTTGACTGGTTCAATTAGGGTCGAATAAGATGATGTAATAAATAATAATAATAATATAATATATTTAATATAAATTTAATTTACATATAAATATATAATTTAATATAAATTATTACTAATTTATGTTAAATATTTTAATATAATTTATACATATAAATTATATAACTAATTTGTACTTATAATTTAAAATTTAAATATTTTCTGAATGAAATAATAATGATATAATTATCATGCTAAAATATAAATTTATTACTAAAAAATATATGAATTTTTCATAATTTTAAATGATGGTTTTGATTAGGCTCACTTAATTTGCAAGTAAATAATGTGTTGTTCACATTTACACCATTTATATGGACTTATCTTCCTTCCTGGTTAAAAAAAAAAAAAAAATCTTTCTTCCTGGTAGTTGTATGTTGAATCTCTCTTCTGTGTTTAGTTAGGAAATTTAATTTTGTTTCTCAATGTACTTGAAAAGGTTTTTCAAATCTATTATTTATCATTTGCACCAATAATATTTGTTTTTCAAATTAAATGCTAATGCTAATGTATTCATTACTAGACAATGATTTTTTTTTTTTTTTTTTGCACATTCCTTAGAAGTAAATTGATTCTTTATTTCTGTTTTTTCTTGGAAGAGGCGGTGATGATAATATTCCTTTGTTTGCATACCTAAAAAAAGTGCAGCTGTTCATGATAGGCTTAATGTTTAGCATCACATAGAAATAAGTTGGATTGCATTCACGTGGAATAGGTGGTTAGCTGTGATGTTGTGTACTTGGGGATTGTAATATGTTTAATTGTGTACATTGTCTTTGAGATGCTCATTTAGACTTCCAATTGTTGTGATGTGTGAGAGTTGTTTTAAGTTTTATGGAGGGTATTAGGAATACCTATTGGCAAGCTTTTTTTATACGGTGCTCTTGATGGTTTTTGTCCATCGGCTATAAGTACTCATTTTTAATTTAATTTTATTTTTTTTTCTCCTTTTGTTATTTTTTTTATTGAAAGATAGGATTAAATTTATATTCAATTTATCTTATTTCAAATATAGTAGAAGTATAAATCATGTATGTTGATACAAATATTTTATTTAATATTGATATATAATTTAATATCTTTGATACAACATATCATATATGATGCACTTGTATTTATACTAGTATATAGGTATGTTAAGTTAGGTAATCCGAGAGTTTAGGGTTTGCCTTTCATCTAATATATAATAAAAAAATAATATATAATAATAGATATGTTAATTATTATCTTCCACAGCCGTCTAGGGTTTGCCTTTCATCTTCTCTTTCATCTTCTCTTTTCGTCGTTCGGCTCCGTTGCTTTTGCAGGAGGTGTAGAGATTGCAGGCGTCGCTTCTTCGGCTCCTTCGTGGCTGTTCGACTTCGCTCCTGCGACGACTTCAACCCCGGATCGGAAGTTACGACATTTTGATCGGAAGCAAGAACGGGAGCTCGCTGGCTGTGAAGGTAACTTTCTCCCTTTCGCGCGCTTCTTCAGATAAATCCCGCTCGGATTTACTAAATCGCGAATTTAAGCTGTAAATCCGTAAATCCCGGATTTACTGAATCCCGGGATTTAACGCGCGCACAAAAACTGTTTGGGGGCTGGATTTAGCGTAAATCCGACGCAAATCCCGCTGTAAATCCGATACCAAACAGCCCCTAAATCCTGTTTGGCAGGATTTAGCATTAATCCTATTCAAATCCTGCATCCAGACAACCCCTTAATGACTTTATTGGGTAGACTTTTAATACGAATCTTGTTTAGATAGCAGGCTCATTAATCAATATTCTCGGAGGAAAACAATGGAAGTGTGAGTTTTCCAGTCTTTCTCCCAAATATGAACTTTTTTTTTCCTTATTTAGTAGGTTATATATAGCGGATTTTGAGATCTTCTTCGGTGATTTCAGTGTTGCATCGGCTCCCGGGAAAGTGCTCATCTCCGGCGGTTACCTCATTCTGGAGAGACCCAATGCCGGGCTCGTCTTAAGCACGAATGCTCGATTCTATGCAATAGTGAAGCCGCTGTATGAAGAGATTAAACCAGAGAGCTGGGCGTGGGTGAGTGCTGCATTCCTCCGTTTCATTCTACATATTATTACAGGTTTTATTTTGATTTCTCTTTTCTTTTCTATGATCTTCTGTGTGGTGGTGGATTGAATTTTGATGAGATGTTATTCGGAACTATATTTGAGCGCCGTTGTGTTTAAATTTTTATTTTGTTTGATAGTACTTCCTTGTTTGATTGATTTTTTTTTGGGGGTTTTTTTGTGGTTTTGTTTTCCTTCTAATTCCCCGTTTCTCTGCCAGTCTTGGACGGATGTGAAAGTTTCATCTCCCCAACTTTCCAGAGAGGCAACATACAAACTGTCACTTGAGAAATCAACGCTTCACTGTACCACCTCAAGGCAAGTTCATAGCGTTGCATTTAGTTGTGTATTATATTATGCTAGGTCGTTATTATTGTTTTATTTTTGTAGAAAAATTCTCGTCTTTGTACTAATGAATGGCTAATGATTACAATATTCACAGTTCTGCCCTAGGTTGCACAGAGTCATGAAAATATTCCCGCTTGCACTTGTGATGGAGGAAGGTTTATATCAATGTATCATTTTGTTAGAAGAAGACTACTCTTTGCATTCGTTTTTTCCATGAGAATGGCTAGATACTACATGTTTGTGTTAATCAAACAAAAGTATTTAGATTAGTGAAGTGGAGAAGTTATCTTCATTCATGCAAACTGTAGTATTTGCTTAGATCTCTTAGCTCCAGACTATTGAGAGGTATCCTTTGAATCTAGTGAAATGTCAAAGTTCTCCTCCATTGTAAAGATCTTGTTTTCTTCATCTTGTGTTGATTTCAGTGGTCTTCTACTGTCCTGTAACATATAGGGCAAAACATGATGCTTCTTATTAACATCTGCAAAATATGCTTTAAACATATTTCATTTTTCACATTTACTTTCAAACAAAACAGTATCTTTAGTTTTCTTCTTTTTTAAGTAGAATATTGTCTATTGTTGCATTGTGCTAACATTTTCTGCTATGTTATGATAATGCGTTCATTAGTAATGATTGGTTGTAGACTACTCTTTTTTTGGTAATGTTTTGTTGATCTGATATGTGGTTTACTACGAAACAAAGTCACTGGTGCTCTAGATATACGGAGCAGTTTCTCTAAAAGTGTTTTGGTCATACCATGAGGGAGGTGCATTGACAGTATAATTTCTCTAAAGTTTCTGCACAAATCAGTGTGTGATATGTCAGATTTTATATAATCAAAAACAGCTGAAAAGCATTAGCCAACAAAGTTAAGTAGTTATATTAGCGTTTACCTGCACCTGTACTGCTTTAAAACTATGAATTGTTTTTGTTCATCTCCATTTTAGGTCTATCTCAATTTTAGCCATCATTTTTAATGCAATATTTTTAGATTATCATCTTGTATAATTTCTTCTTGGGATTAAACATTTTCAAATTTATATTCTATTCTACAATATTCTTCAAAATTTATCATGATCTTTTCTATTTGCATTTTGGAATTCTTGCCTTACTATTTCAGGAATTCTGTGAACCCTTTCGTTGAGCATGCAGTGCAATATGCAGTAGCAGCTGCAAGGAGAAACTTTGTTGAAAAGGGGAAGAAGGATGTGCTAGAAAAGGTTCTTGTGCAAGGTAATGTTTGTTATGTATGTCAGTTTAAGTAAGAATGTTATATCGGTCTAGAGAAAAAAAAATTTAAATCATAACTTCATGTAGATTATTTATTTATTTGCATACAGGGCTTGATATTACCATCCTAGGAAGCAATGACTTCTATTCATTTCGTAGTCAGGTATCTCTATAATCTGCCTTATTACAATGATTTGGGGTAGGTTTTATAAATTATCATTTCTAAGTTGTTTTTGCTATATGCTACTTGAGGTGGTTAACTTATTAATCATGAACAACTTCTATGAGTCTATCCATGTTATCTTAACTCATAGAGTTCCTCTTCCTCCTCCACCATACTTGTGTTTTTTTTTTTTCAAGCCACAATTTTAATTTATTTTTTTGTTGAATGGCATGCAATTTGCTTTTTAAATTTCATCTTAAAATTGAAAAAAACACATGACCTCGATAACTAATTCTTCTGCGGTTTTACTTCGAATGCTTGCATGGTAACCAGTGCCATCTGATCTTGTTTTTATCATGTTGCTCCAGAGTTGCATTTGTATTAATTTTTTGCCCTAAACTTTCTTTATTTCAATATCCTAATACCTAATATTATTGAACAATTCATAAATTGTCCTAAATTGGATAGTTTTTTAATTTCAGATTGAAGCGCATGGGCTACCTCTGACACGAAAAACATTGGCAACGTTTCCATCATTCTTCTCTATCACATTTAATACTGAAGGTTGGAATGGAACAGTTTCTAGAAGTTGCAAACCTGAAGTTGCTAAAACTGGATTAGGGTCATCTGCAGCAATGACTACATCCGTTGTTGCGGCTCTACTTCATTACTTTGGAGTTGTCAAACTTCCATCTTCATCTATATCTCTGACTGAACAAGTATCAGCTGAGTTGAATATTGATATGGTGCATATTATAGCTCAAAGTGCTCATTGTTTAGCTCAAGGGAAAATAGGCAGTGGATTTGATGTTAGTGCAGCAGTCTATGGTAGTCAACGTTATGTTCGATTCTCACCTTCAGTTCTTTCTTCTGCTCAGGTGATTTGCACTTCTATTTGCATGTTTGGGACGACCTTTTCTTCTCGTGTATTGAAGCATTACTTGAGTTGCTTATAGTGTCATTATTCTGGCATTTATTCAAGAAATGAAATTACCTTGGTTAAAAATATGAACTCCTAAATAACCTCGACTATTAGCCAAAATTATAATTATAAATATAGTCGGAAGTGAAAAATCTTACCTCCAGTCATAGTTATTCAATTTGAGATGCACGCTAAGAAATTGCCAATCAATTTGAGCACTTTATATCCCATGAAATGATGGAATCACACTTGCTTATCTTGTTAGATTAGAGAATTCAATTGATTGTTTTTCATATATTTGTTCTCCTGTCAAGAATATTTATATATATGAAAAACATATTTATCAAAAAAAACTTTTTGTGGGCTGAAGCCCTTTGAATTTTCATATAAGCAAGACGTTTCAATTTTTATATTTCACATTGGAAGATATTCGAATAAGATGCCATGTCAACTGCCACTCCAATTTACTTGTATATGTTGGGCGTATAGCATTACTCTAAATAGAAATTTGATAAGCTAATCTAATCTGAAATATTTGAGTATTGAAACTAATATCTCTTACTTGTACATTTAAATGCTTTAACATTTTTTTTTTGCTTCCTCTAGATTTTCTTTTTAAGAATAGGTAGGTAAATTTAAGTAATAAATGAAACTATAATATCCAATTCTTTTATGCTTTATTCCACATATGACCCTTCTCCTTTTCTTTCTTTCACTCGCTTTGGTTTTTATTTGATAATTAGATGAGATGATTGTAGGAATGTCAATTTTATAAATTTCCAACGTTTGATATGTGTCTGTAAAGGGATATCTGTTCTTCTTTGGGAAAATTTGTTTTTAAACGCTGAAGAATGATTTTTATTTTTTTGATATTCTGTTTTGAAACCCCAGATTGGAGGAAGCTATATGCCTGATGTGATTTCTGACATTCTTAATGCGAAGTGGGATCATGAAGCATCTCGATTTTCTTTGCCTCCACTAATGACACTTGTGAGTTTTTCGAGCTGCTCTATACATTCAATCAAGTGTGGCTGTTCAAATTTTTTAGATGTAACGAGTAATTAATATCACACTTATAGTAGCTTACCTTTCAATGCCTAACATCATTTTATTTTCATTTCCTGATTCTTATATATTCAATCAATTAGTGGTAATTCCAAAATTTTATGTAACAAAACATGATTTAAAATTATACAATATTAAACACGCCTTAGTACTTTTTTTTTTAAATTCACAATGAGGTTTGGGTGCTATGTGGGGTGTACACCTTATATGATGTGAGGTGTGCCTTGCTCAATTTTGGCGAGGTGTCTATAATTTAGAGCTTATATATATATATATATATATATATATATATATATATATATATATATATATATATATATATATATATATATATATATATATATATATATATATATATATATTGTGTGTGAACAAGATAAAATTAATAAAATACTTCTACCCAAAAAATACTCACGCCTCACTCACGTAAGCATTTAATCTCACGAGATAGCCATAACTTGAGCGCCTCTCCTCTCAGCAAGCCCTTTTTTGCTCTTCTCGCACTCTGTCTCCTTCTTAGCCACTGTTCTTGCCACTTAGTGCTGCAAATGAACTGAGCGTTCGACGATCTGCTCGTGGCTCGACTCGATAAGAGCTCATTCATGTTTGTTTGATAAGGTAAATGGACAAGTTTGAACACTCCTTATAAATACTCAATAGCTTGAACAACTTGCCGTTTAGTTCATTTATGTTCACAAATAAGCTCCATCATAGCTCAATTAGATTTTAAAAATAATAATTATTAAAATTATTAATTTAATAAACTATGTTTGTTACTACATCACTACTAATAAAAAATAAAAAATAAAAAAAGCTCTTGCAACTACCGTTCACGGCTCATTCGGTCATTCCTGCAACTGGCAGCTCCCACAACTCCCGCTCTCATTAGTCCCACACCACGAGAATAAAGGTCTTTTCTATAAAATGAAAAATACAACCTTACTGAGCGATCTGAGTGGAAGTGGGAAGGCGGAGGAGTGGGCGAGACGGGTTTGCAAGCTTTGTCGGCTCATTTAATATATATATATATATATATATATTTTTTTTTGTGAATTGTTAGCAGGCTGGCTCGGCTAGTTAAATGAACCGCTTGATAAGAGGCTTGACAAGCTTAAAATTAATCTAGTTTGAACCTGAACACGAGCTGAGCTCAAACTAGAGATTTTTAAACGAGCTCGAACTGATACCAAAGAAGCTTGAATTATATCGAGCCGAGCGTGAACATGTCTTTGACATATGAGTTTGAGCTCGAAAATGCCAAAGCTCGGCTCAGCTCTGTTCATTTGCAACCCTACTGCCACTACCTCCCCCTCCTTGGCAAGTCTACTTTCTCCACAAGGAACTTTTACTTTGATGTTTATATAACATTTATTACTTCATGATTTGATGTTGGGATGTTCATTTGTTATGTGAAACCAATTTTTTGCTTCTTACCATGTTATGTTCTTAATGTATTACTTTTTAATATGTTAATAGCTTAGGATATTAATATGTTTTTATTTCATGCTTTGATTTGTGTACAATAATTCTTTGCACAATATGTTGATTTTGAGGCTTATGCCTCAAAAATAATGCGATGCTTATGCCTAGCCTCATGGATGAAAACTGCCATAATACCTACAACAACAATGACAATTACAAGTCTTTATTCTATTACGTGGGATCAGCTACTTGAATCATTTTTAAACGAAAAATGCCTTAATACCTGATTGCTCAAATTTAAACCTTGGTAACATATAGTTATGACCAGAGTTATAGTAGCTCCACAGATGATGCTCAACATCTTTTTTTCATTTTCACATTATTTATTTTCTTTCATTTTCTCGTTATAATGTGCTATCACTCAACATTTTTATTACTTATTGAGAATCTTGCTGTTTATTTTTCAGTAAGATTGATGGGAAGCATCTTAACTTTGTAATACTATCTCTAGATTAAACTAGAAGTCTATCAACTTTTCATTCATGCTCAACTATTGGCAGTTGCTTGGTGAACCTGGCAGTGGTGGATCATCTACTACATCAATGGTAGGTTCAGTGAAGCAATGGCAGAAGTCTGATCCCAAAAATTATCTTGAAACATGGACACGACTGGCAGATGCTAATGCAAAGCTTGAAGCTCAGCTGAATTTATTAAACAAGTTTGCACGGGAACAATGGGCAATTTATGAACAAATCATGGGGATGTGCTCATATTCTGCACATGAAAAGGTACCTCTTTTCTCAGATATGCCATCTAATTTACTTTATTTTTAATGCTTTTAACGTACAAGAGTTTTTTTTTCTTTCTTGAGATTGATCATGGAGGTAAATTACTTCGATTAATACATGAAATTAGAGAAGAAAGTAAGTTTTTTTTCTGTGAACTGCTTGCTTTATACATTCATGACAGGCTTATACAACAACAATGATGCAAAACGAAGCTGAAATTGAAGAGGAATTTAATCAAAATTAGCCACAAAACAGGAAGGACATAATAGGAAGCTAAATAAGAATGCTCTTAATTAAATTCCTGCAAACATGGATTTTAATTTCACGTTTTCCACATTCCCCTCAAGTTTGAGAATAAATAATTGTCATTCCTAGCTTGTACACCAAAGTTTCAAATCTCTATCTAGGAAACCCCTTTATTGGTATTATGTGCTTCAAAAGATGTCTGTGGCACTATAGTGGATGACTAATTATAATTAATTAATGCACTATGTTGAACTCTGTATTCATCTTGCAATTAATGCAAGTGAGTGTAATGAGGACGGTCGACCATCAACAGCTCGAAATGCCTTGACATCACGTGAAATTACTCGATTGTTATTTATTTGTGAAATAGATTGCATTGATGCATTCAAAATGTTCAATTTACCAAAGGCCCTCTTGCGATTAATTCAAGTGAATGCGTTCGAAAATAATGATCTATGTAACGACATTGTGTGAAGTTGCTCGAACATCGTCTGTTCGCGAAATGAGCTTTCTCGGTGTGTCATGAATGTCAAAATTTCTTAATTTGGACTGAAATCAAACTTGATTCAAGCTCGGACCACAGTGGACTTTTGAATTTGAACAAGGACTTGGATAAGTTGACAGCGGACTTGTGAACTTGATTGGACCAAATCGACATAAAAGAACTCAAACTCAAATGAAATAAATACAAGCTTGATTTGAACTTGAACTCAAGTGAATTTGAGCTTGACTTGAACTTGCAAGGTGGACAAGAACATGAGAACTTGAACCGAACAAAGAACTACACTAATTCAAACTTAAATTGAGCATAGACCTAACTCAATTTTAAATAAATTAGTGAGACTTGAGCTAATTGCTTGGGAACTTGGAGATATTGAACTTAAACCATGCAATATCAAGTGGGTTTTGATAATGATCTATGCTCAATTGAAAAATCGATGATCCATGAAAATTCGAGTCAAACTACGACATGAAGAACTTGAATGAGTGTAGAAGACTCATACTGAGTTTTGTACTCAGGCATGAATGGAATTTGGACTCAAACACATACAAAAAAATATATAACTTGAGTCTTATAGAAGGAAACTTCTTCATCTCTATCACCAAAAACGATCCAACTCAAAGAAGATACATCAAAGAAAAGATCAAGCTCAAATGAACTGCAAGGGAGCTTGGAATTGAATGTGATATGGTGGCTCGAACATTCAATCAAATCAAATCTTAAATGGGAATGAACAACACTCATATATAAACAAATATCGAAGTGTCCCTACAATCTACTAGAGGCCAAGATGCCTTTACAACCAGTAAATCAAATTGCTAGCAAATATCTGAGTCTCCTACAAGCAAGAGATTGTTACTAAACAAAGTTCCAAACATAATTTACTTCGAAGAGTCAACCTTGAAGCAACGAGCACAAGATCTAGATGAAGATATCAAAAGTTGTGATCATTCAAATATATGCAAAAGAATATCTTATAAACCATATAAAGATGAGGAAGGTTGATGTGTATATTAAACATATGAGTAAATATACATTGTCCTCTTGCAAATAAAAGTGGGTTCACAAGCAAGCATCGCCACGGATATTCCTAAATTCATCATGTATGTTGTAAGTATAATGTGATCTTTAAGTTAAAAAAGGGTCATGGGAGAAAGAGCTTGATCTTCATGCAAGAAAGCATGGTAGCTTTTATCACATGTATGTGCGAACACTGACGAAAGATGGTAGATGTTAGAAGAAATTATAGTGTGCCCACAAGTGATTGTAGAAGGTCTATCATGCACACAGTAATTCATCTACGAGCATCCACAATCAAGGCAGGAAATTCGTTAGTGCACTACAATCCATCTGCAAAGAAAGCAGCAAGTAGTGCACGACAGTCTACCTATATAAAACAACAAACAATTGATCCAGAAGCTGCTACGTCACGCCACCGGATCTGCAACACTCATACAAGCAGATAGAAGGCGTCCACAAACTACAACGTCATGCCACCGGATCTGCAACACTCATACAAGTAGACAGAAGGCGTCCACAAACTATAACGCCCCGCCACCGGATCTGCAACCCTTGTACAAGCAGACAGAAGGCGTCTATAATTATTTCAAAGTACCCCTGCACGTACACTATAAATTGTATACATATAGGTACACTAAAGGGGAAAGTACAATTTCAACCCGCATAGGCCCCGACGAGCGTGTAATTGGTACACACGTGACGTTTAGGGATGCTACGTGGGTTACTAAATTTGAACCCGATCCCCTTAAGAAGACAAAAGGAGTGGACAAGATTCAATTATAAAATGCCCCCAAACACCCACATGGGCCCCGACGAGCGTGTTATTGGTACACACGTGACGTCTAGGGATGTTGCGCGGGTTGACAAGTGAATTCAGGTTCGAAACCGATCCTTCTATACGGGTCAATAGAAGTCGACAAGGTTCGAACCAACAAACAAATATACGGTTATGACAACCGTCATATTTGTCTTAATACATTCATATTATACCTTCAAGGTCTATAATAATGAGAATTCACTATCAAGGGCATAAAACCTATGAAACCCGATCCTCGATCAATAGCTTGGTCAAGTTGACAGGGTTCAATCAATAAAAGCGAAATGACCCCGAACACCCCGATGATGGTCGTGTTGATTGCTTATCTCAATCGGGGGGGGGGGTTTTTTACAAATATTTTTCAAATGCCATTCCAAATACTCAAAATTCCATCCAAATACCCACAAAAATCCACAAAGCCCAAAATCCCAAAAATATTTAAATTTGAAATTCAACCCATTAATCACTTAAAGCCAAATCCATCCACCCTCCGCAACAGTTTGCCGGGGTGGACAAATCAAAGTTTACTCTAGCTTACAAAGAGCCAAATGCCTAGCCGAAAATATTATTAGGATCCATTCTCAAAACAGTCTCCTGCCAGTAAGGATGTGGTACGTGTCCTCTGACCGGCGGTTCGCCGCTACATGACACCGCAGGATAAACGGTTATGACCCGGGGCCCTCTGAACCGAGTGGTTTTGCCGTCAAATGGCACCATGAAATACCGGTTATGGCCAGCACCGTTACGTTCCTTATTGGCATAAAATCCTTGAGATATGAATCAATAGGATATGATCGATAGGGTACAAAGCCCTTTGTTAGCTAAGGTGAATTCAAATTTGTCCCCTTAGACAAACATTCACCCCCGGTCTACAAGGTCTCCTTGGACGAAGCAACCCATGGCTGCCGACAAGGATCCGTCTGTCAGATTGGGTCGACTACCTCCTCTGACTAAGTAGACCAGGGACCACGATGGCCTGGGACGACGGAACCATGGGATCTTGATTGAGTCTATCATCCATTCCCCCACCATCCGCTTTAAGTGCAAGATGGTGAAGTTTCTATTTTAAATATCAAATTTCCAATCTCCAAAATTTCCAAACTTTCCAAATACCCAAATCAGATACAATTTCCAAACCCAAATCCATGCTGCTACTATATGCCAGATATCACGTATTTCTATATATCTGATTGATGACTAGCCTTAATCGAAAGTTCTCTCTCATTAATGGGAGGGGTAATTAACTATAGGGGCTTGCGTCTATAGGAATCCAGAACTCAGATCATAAAGTCCTCACAAAATGAGGGCGAAATCTCTGGGTAGTGTCTTATCTACAAACCCATCTGCCTTCAAAAATTTACCCCGAAACGTATTCAGTTAAAACTCCCTCGCCGAATAAAAAGAAAAGCGGGCGGAGGCCGGGGCCGAATTTTTGGAGCCCACAGATTTCTGGCTACTCCGCTGGGGATTGGTTTCTCTTTCCATCTTTGGCTAGTCGTCTCAGTGTTATAGTAGCAGCTATATTAAATCATACTCAAGATTTTGAGTCTTTCAAAATGATCGTTTAATGATTCAAAACTCTTAATTTTCTAAAATGATCATTCAACAAATTTAAATGGCATTTAGCATAATTTTTTTTTTAATTTATTTTTATTGCTTGCTTATGCTAATTTGTTTTGTCTATTTTTATTTTGTGTTCATCAAAGTTAATATCAATCAAAATTTAAAATACTCAAAGTGAAATCTACTTCTAATAACTTAAAGTAGAAGTCCATCTATCCTACGTAATTGTTTGTTATGGGTGATAAATTTAGAATAATGTCAGCTCACAAATAGACAATGTTTTGTTCGAAATTCTCACTAAGATTCAGTCTCAAATAATTTTCCGTCAATAAGGATGTGCTACATTTCATCTAACCAGTGGTAGTGATTTTGCCGCCAAGTATCACCATTGGTAAATGGTTATGATCAGAATCCTCCTATCAAGTTGTTTTGCCTTAGATATGCACCATTAAATTACATACAAGACCAAAACTTGTATGTCCCTGAATTGCTAAAACACGTAAGTAATAAATAATAGGATATACTTGATTTATCACAAAAACCTCTATTAGTTAAGGTTTACTTGAGTTTGTTTTTTTAGACAAACATACACCTTAAGTTTATAATTTACTCTTGCACAAAGTAACCCATAGTCTTCGACAAGGATCTTTCGATCAGGTTGGGCGAACTATCTCTTCTAACTAAGTAGACTATGAACCATGATAATTCAAAAGAATAATGAAACCATGAAATATATCTATCTAATGATCAGCCTTAATCAGAAGTGCTCTCCTGTCACTAGAAAAAGTAATTAATCATGGAGGCTTGCGCCTCTGCGAAACCTGAACTCAAATCTCGATGCCCTTCGTTATCTAGAGAAAAAAAAAATGAACTCAGATCTATGTTAAGTTATCTATCTTGAAGTATGGGGATCTTAGACTATAGAGTTACAAGGGGCATGATATGATGTGTGTCAACAATTACTTTTATGGAATTATATTATGTGTCTTTATTGCATATAATACGTTAAAATTAAATGAACTCATGCTCAAAGCCCTATAAAAAAATCAGTCAAATGATCATACTTGCCTGGCATTATAATCAAGTATGATGAGCAATATTTATAGCCTATACAGTGTTCAACATATTGACATGTAACATAACTTGCAATTTGATGAATGAAGTTGATCTGAGATTTCTTAGCATTCTGAATATTCCCGACTTTAAAAGATCACATTACATTGTATGATGCATGAAATTGAATTCACATTTAGAAAGTTTTTTTTTTTTTTAAAAAATCTAGTCCCAGAATTTCCACATCTCTTGGCCCTTCTCTGTCTTGCGGCACATCTTCATCATTATTCTACTGCTCTCAATTTTTCCTTTATCATACAATTGCTTGGGGGATGGGGGTTCCTTTATCACATAATTGCTTATCTGGAAGGGGTAGGAGCTGGGTATTGTTGGGGGCCCCATAGGCTTGTACTTTCGTGTCTCTCTCAAATTGCAGTCATGGTAAGATCTTGGTTTATTCCATTTTCAAGGAGCTTGCTGCTGCAACTGCGACATCTCTCTAATGATTTTTCATTTCTCGCTGTTAACTTGCCTGATATAAATTTCGTTATTTCTTTCATTTTAGAAAAAGTGTGAAGTGTGGATCTGCAATCGTTTATTGGGTGAATCTGAAAGTGTTTCAAAATCTACTGCTTTTATTTTTATTTGTAAAGCTAAACGCTGTACATAACTTCAAGGTTATGCCCTCTAAATATATTTTCTAAAAAATAGAATTATCCTCATGCTTGTGCAGTGGATGGAGCAAGTTGTTGATCAATTTCAAGAGGAAGTTGTTAAGTCACTTCTTG